>CM034155.1:512786909-513195831 GCA_019776745.2 Taxus chinensis
AGTAACCCCCAAATAAGCAAAAGAACTTGAATAAATAGAAAAGGGAGAGAGTAGGGTGAGGTGGCTCTATGTAGGATGCCACATCACTCCTCCTCAACTCCACATCACAAGTCAAACTTCAACCCCAATGCACCATAAATTGGTGGGTGAGAGGAAGGATAATTTACTTACACACACAATCCAAACCCACACCCCCTAAGTAAAAACTTTAATTTAAGAAAGAAAGTGCAATAAAATTTTACATTTTTATCTTCCCAAAACACATAATGGGGTCTATTTTTGACCCCCAAACCATAGGTAAGGTTGGTATAGCAATTTAAGAGGTGTGGGACAAGTTTGACTTGTCCCACAAGCCTCCAAAATTGGCCCTTAAGGCCAAATTCGAATTTTCATGAAGGGGTAGGGTGTACAACACTCAAGATCACAAGCACTCAACTTACCACACATAATCCAAGAGCCATCAATTCTAATAAATGAATTATTTTGACCCATTCTTAATTAATTTAGTAAAATAATTAATTTACTAATCTATACATAAATCAAGTGATTATCAAAATGGGAAGATATCACTATAATTTCACATACTAATATAAAATAAAGGAAACTAAATGAAAGAATAACACATAACCCCTTGGTCACAATTGGAGGTGATTCCCCCCATGGGAGCCCCCTAACAACAATTCATACACACACACAACAAAATACATGTTGCCATGGTGACCCTTGTTGAATTCATCTAGCATTCCAATGTGGTTGGTCTCCAATCCCCCCTATGTTTGTTGTGACATGGGTAAGTGCACCAAGTTGGTGCATAAAAAAGGGTCATAAGTGGATGTCATATTGTAAAAAATATTGAAATCTCAACTTGTAGGGGTTATTAGCAATACGCACACTCAAAGTTAGAAAAATTTATATAAATATGAATCATAGCATCCATAATCTAGTTTCTAAAATACTATTTTTTTAAAAAAATGGACAAGTTTAACTATATTAAACACTTAAAATTATATGACTTGGTTTTTGTTTTTAAAAAAACCTATAAGATTGTAGTCCATTTTCCCGCGATTTGGATGACCAAATCTTGTTTTTTTTTTCCTTTGGTGAAAAGTTAGATGTAGTTGTCTATCTTGGGATGGATTTTATTTTGTATTTTTTTCGAGCAATGTTTATTTATTTTTATGATTTTTTCCGTGAAAGTGGTCTAAAAAGATTTAGAAAATGGAGCACTTTCCGTTTGTCTGTCATAACTATATCAAAAAATATTGAAATCAAATATATATATTTTTTAACGTGTATAGAATTTCTCCATGCTTGGGATGGTATAAGTTTTATCACATTTTGATAAGTGAAACAGAAGTTGTAGTCTTAAATGTAAACATGAACATTCGAGGGAAAATTTGTCTTAAATACCTATTGTTAGTAAAAAATTATAAAATGATATTTATCTTATTCTATTCACTTTAAAATCAATATTTCTACGAAGCTAATAGTCTCCCTTACGTGATGGCACCATTTTTGTGATTTTATTTTAGTTTTTAACATGGTTCAAGTCTGTGGAAGAGTAAATTTAAAGTTTTTTTACCCTTTACATTTCATATGACCTTCCATAGCTTTGGTTGGGGCAAAACAAAGATTTCCTGAGCCTTAGGGTCAAATTTGATTATATAGATAGAACCGCGATCGCGGTTTACAAACAACAATCATGGATTTTTAAACAAGAACAACGATCACGCTTTATAAACTACGAGCGTGATTTATAAAGCGCAATTGCAGTTCATAAATCATATTTATACGCATCCCAATTTTCTAATTACCATGTGATTTTTATTGTTTGACTTTATTGTACGGATTACTGTAAAATTCTATCATTTGCTACATGTTTTTCTTATCACTGAAAGTAAAACATCATGGGAGACAAGAAACGAAGTCAAAAAAGGAAGTCATTAAGTAAAAAGAACCAAACAAATTAGAGGAAAACAAATTTCAAAATGCTGAGCGAATGCGAAATCTTCGTGAATCAACAAGAGGTTCATCTTTAACCCCTACTATTATAAGCAATGAGGAACCAGGTAATGTTTCTACTGTCAATGTTGAAGTTGAATTAAATACTCGTGATGAAGATGTTTTTACTGTCAATGTTGAAATTGAAGGAGACAATGAAAATGTGAATAAAGAAATCCAGATTGAAACTGTAGACAAGTAAAATTTGACAAAAACACCTACTAGGATTTTCCTAAGAAACCTAATTATTTTATTGAAATTGATGAAAACATTTTAAAACCAATGTGTGACAAACTTTCTGAACAACAAATAAGAAGAAAAGCCACTGAAATTTGGGATAATCATTTTGAAATTTTAAATGATTCCCAAAGATATCAGTTGTTGGTTAGTTTGATGAAATTGAATAAAATGAGACTTACATTAAACACATTAGGATTGACAACATCTAATATATGTGGTTAAACCTCTACAATTGTTGAAAACCTTCATGATGCATATCACACTGTTAGTGTCAAGAGACACACTAGGGATAATAAAATATGTGCGTCATGTACTTGCTACTAGTGTTGTAAGTGAATCAGTAAAAAACATGGCGTGATTACACAAACAAGTCGAATGTTGCAAGTTAATAAAACAACTCTAATGAAAGTAATTAAAATACGTGATATCCTTCAATCACTCAATAACACCGATTTCTGGGCATTTTCTGCTAGAGCACTGCGTAAGGACAAATATAATACTGATGCTATAAGAGAACTTGTTATTCAATTTTGGCATGATAACACTAGAGTTTCACCTAATACAATAGATGTTGTAAAACGGAGAGTTGGTTCTATTAATTGCGAACCACATCCAAAGTATTTCTTAGATATGACTCAAACTCAATTTTTTTGTAAGTTTGAACAAGAGCATCTAGAAATTAAAATTAGTCAATATTTTTTTAAAATGTTAAAACCATTCTATGTGAAAATCAACCACGCTCGCACCACTTGTTGTAGGTAACATGTTGAATTTGCTATGCATTATAAACTTTTTTTATGTATTCGTTCTATTTTACATTCTAAAACTATGTTATCAGAATGTGGTGTTCAAGTTCCATCAATATCTTCCAGGGATTTGATTCCTACGATATTTTGTGAAAAATAAGTTGTACAATTTTTTTTATAGTCAAGATTGTTTAGATGGAAGTTGTGGTACATGTGGCGGATTACCTAAATTAGAAAGTTGCATTTATGGGAAAATTGAAGGTGTAATAGGAAATAATTTAGTTGATTTTGATAAATATAAATCAGTTGCATACCAGTTGAAAGATGGAAAAGAGTCTAAACGATGTGAGCTAGTTACATAACATATGCTTGTTTTTCAATTTATGAGAAAATTTAAGGATGAAATTGTTTATGAGTTTGCTAGGCATACACATAGAGTTCGATGGTTGGATGAACAATTCAAGATATGCAAATACACATTTCCTATTGGTACTATTGTTTCAGTGGTTGATTTTGCAGAGAATTACACATTGCAACCACAAATGGAGGTTCAATCACAATATTACAATTTAGTACAAGCTGCAATTTTTGTGCATATAACATTTATACATTCTCCTAATAGTACAGAGAATGATACATTTTTTTAAGAGAGTACCACTTTTATATTTATGATGATCGTACTCATTCTACTGAATTTGTGCAAGGGTGTTTCCAGTTATTTTATGAAAACTTGTCTGATATGGACATCCATTTCAAATAACATTATAAATGGTCAGATAATTACACGTCTTAGTTTAAGAATGCATGAATGTTTTATTGGATGAGTATGATAAATGTCAAGATGGGTGTACAACATATTTGGAGTTTCAATGAGGTTGGAAATAGAAAAGGAGAGCATGACGGTGCAAGGGCATGTGTGAAAAGAGCTCTTGCAACAGAAGAGTTGAAGTACACATATGGTACTAAATTGAAATATGCAAAGAGCATAGTGGAATGGTGTATTGAGAACATGGCCCGAGGTTCTCAATAAATTTCCAAGGTTCGCAAATATTTTTGGTTGATAAAGGAACAAAAAATTGCTAACTAAGAGGATTGTATGACACTCACTGGGTCTAGTGATATGCACTTATTTTGTAGCTCAGATGCTACTTCGTGGGTCACATGGACAAGAAAGTTGACATGTTTTTGTGCATCTTGTATCGAATTTATCACTGCTGAGTGTGATTCACAAGAATGGGTGGATGGATGGATTTTTACGCCTCTAACTCCGCTTCCTAGTTATTAACCTCCATAAGCATTATGACTTATTTATGCAGATGAAGTTTTAACATCCAAGGTCTTTGACGAAATTTCAATTTTGGTGTGACAAGGTATTTATGGCTATTTACAAATTTTGTATTATGTCCATTGAAACTTTAATATGTACAATATAAATTTGAGTTGAAACATTTTTCTTGGTAGGACATGTGTTTGCAGGTATTGCGACAAAATAAAATGAAGAAGGAATAGACTATTTCTTATGTCGTTTCATCGAGGAAAGAAAGAAGTTGACTTCTCCTGTTATAGATGGCAAAGATATTGAGTACTCTACATGGTCAGTGGTAGTTACTGGAACTTGGCTTCAACGGTATCCATTAAAAAACTTCTCTGCTTAGGTGTTTGAAGACTTTGAGACACACAGGAAAATACTCTTATATTCGCATCTATACTAGCGACAAATATTCAGCTATATAGATATTGAGGAAGGCCTAATAACAAGATTTTTTGGAAGGTTCGAGAGTCAGATCATGAAGCAATCATGTCCGCTATTCAGACTAGATCCATTCCTAATGGTTCATTGGAATGAATTTACAATGCTCATGTCTGGTATATATAATTTCTCTGGTATATATAAATTTGTTAGTTAGATAAATTTAAGTTCATATATTTTATTAAATTTGTGTATTTTGTATATATCTAGAATGGTTTTGATTTGAAACTTAAATTTGTTTGACTAACACTTTTATATGCAGGTTAGTGGTGCTAGAAAATCTTCTGCCTTCACGTGGTTAGCACTGTTACTAGAAAATTATTAATTCTCAAAGCTAAGTGAAGGTTTCATTGTTTTATAAGAAAAGAGAAGCAATTAAAAATGATTTATGTACCTGTGGATGGCGTTCTTGGCTCTAGAGGAGGAATCCCAGAAGGACCTGGAGCTTAGAGAACCAAAATGATGCCTCCCTAAGTGTTTACAAGACCATCCCTATGCGTGTGTACAGTTAGTTTGGTGCCTCGACCCACCGTTTGCAAAATATACCGTTTGACAGCCTTACACTGTCTCAAAATACACTATTAGGTGCATTTACAAACAATAAGGCAGTGAGAGCACCGATTAGAGAAGGAAAAAACTGAGATAGGCTATTGTAGAGAGTCCTTACACCGAGGTGTAGGATCAGATGAGATGTCTCTAGGTGCCACAAAGTGTGTGTAGTCACCTGTTGAAGTTGAACAATTTTTTGGTCTCAGGGCTCTTAAGCGACTGTGCCCGAATGAGGTAGCTCGGAAGCAACAACGATGTCACACACTGAAATGATGTCTCCTCTAGTGTTCACCTAGCCACCCAGATGTGTTGGCATATTTGGTTTGGTGCCATGACCCACCATTTGCAAAATATACCATTTGACACACTTACACTGGCTCAAACTACACTATTAGCGCGTTTGCAAACAATATGGAAGCGAGAGCACCAATTGGAGAAGGAAAAAATTAAGATATAATATTTTAGAGGGTCCCTACACCAAGGTGTAGGATCAGACGAGATGTCTCTAGGTGCCATGGAGTGTGCGTAGTCACCCGTCGAAGTTGAACTATTTTTTGGTCTCAGGGCTCTTAAGGGACTGTGCCCAAACGAGGTAGCTCGGAAGCAATGACATTGTCATGCAATGAAATGACACCTCCTCTAGTGTTAACCTAGCAACCTGGATGTGTCGGTGCATTTGGTTTGGTGCCACGACACACCGTTTGCAAAATATACCATTTGACAGCCTTACACTGGCTCAAACTACACTATTAGGCGCGTTTGCAAACAATCGGGCAGCGAGAGCACCGATTGGAGAAGGAAAAAACTGATATAGGCTATTGTAGAGGGTCCCTATGTTAAGGTGTAGGATTAGAGGAGACGTCTCTAGGTGTCGTGAAGTGCGCGTAGCACTCATCGAAGTTGAACAATTTTTGGGTCTCAGGGCTCTTAAGGGACTCTGCCCTAACGAGGTAGCCCGGAAGCAATAACGTTGTTGCACACCAAAAAAATACCTTATCTAGCATTCACTTGGCCACCTAGACATGTCCGTACAGTCAGTTTGGTGCCACGACCCACCATTTGTAAAATATATCATTTGATAGCCTTACATTGGCTCAAACTACACTATTCGACATGTTTGCAAACAATAGGGTAGCGAGACAATCAATTGGAGAATGAAAAAACTGAGAAAGACTATTATAAGGGGTCCCTATGCTGAGGTGTAGGATAAGACGAGAAATCTCTAGGTGCCACAGAGTGTGCATAGTCACCCGTTGAAGTTGAACAATTTTTTGGTCTTAGGGCTCTGAAGGGACTCCGCCGGAATGAGGTAGCCCGGAAGCAATGAATTTGTTACACACCAAAATGACACCTCTTGTAGCATTCAACTAGCCACCCAGACATGTCCCTGCAGTTGGTTTGGTGCCATAACCCAACATTTACAAAATATACCATTTGACAGCCTTACACTAGCTCAAACTACACTATTCGTCACGTTTACAAACAATAGGGCAGCAAGAGCACCGATTGGAGAAGGGAAAAACCAAGACAAGATATTGTAGAGAGTCTCTACGCTAAGGTTTAAGATCAGATGAGACAGATCTAGGTGCCACAGAGTGCGCATAGTCACATGTCGAAGTTGAATTATTTCTTGGTCTCAAGGCTCTTAAGGGACTCTGCCCGAACGAGGTAGCCCAGAAGCAACGAATTTATTGTGCACCAAAATTACACCTCCTCTAGCATTCACCTCACCACTCAGATGTTTCTGCATATTCGTTTTGGTGCCACAACCCACCATTTGCAAAATATATCATTTTACAGCCTTACACTGTCTCAAACTACACTATTTGACGCATTTGCAAACAATAGGGCAACGAGAGCACCGATTGGAGAAGGAAAAACTAAGAAAAACTATTGTAGAGGGTCCCTACATTAAGGTATAGAATCACATGAGACGTCTTTAGGTGCCACGGATTTTGCGTAGTCACCCGTCAAAGTTGAATGATTTTTTGGTCTTAGGGATCTTAAGGGACTCCGCCCGAACGAGGTAGGGACTACGTCTGAACGGGGTAGCCCGGAAGTAATGACATCATCAAGCATCAAAACGGACACCTCCTCTAGCATTCACCTGGCCACTCTGTCGCACACTTAAATGATGCCTCTTATTGCATTCACGTTGCCACCCAGATGTGTCTGCACATTTGGTTCAGTTCCACGACCCACCGTTTGCAAAATATCTGATAGCCTTACATTGGCTTAAACTACACTATTAGATGTGTTTGCAAACAATAGGGCAACGAGATCACCGATTAGAGAAGGAAAAAACTGAGACATAATATTGTAGAGGGTCCCTAATTCAAGGTGTAGGATCAAGCAAGATGTCCTTAGGTGCCATGGAGTGCACGTAGTCACTCGTCAAATTTTAATGATGTTTTGGTCTCAGGGCTCTTAAGGGACTATGCCCAAATGAGGTAGCCCGGAAGCAATGACGTTATCGTGCACCAAAACAACACCTACTCTAGCATTCACCTAGCCACTCAGACATGTCTACGTATTCAGTTCGGTGCAATGACTCACTGTTTACAAAATATACCGTTTGACAACCTTACATTGTCTCAAACTATAATAGTCGGTGCATTTGC
This sequence comes from Taxus chinensis, assembly GCA_019776745.2. NCBI lineage: Eukaryota > Viridiplantae > Streptophyta > Pinopsida > Cupressales > Taxaceae > Taxus > Taxus chinensis. The sequence continues at coordinate 512,794,817 of CM034155.1, forward strand.
AAACAATAGGGCAACAAGAGCACCGATTGGAGAAGGAAAAAACTAAGACAGAATATTATAGAGGGTCCCTATGCTAAGGTGTAGGATCAAATGAGACATCCTTAGGTGTCATGGAGTGCATGTAGTCACCCGTCAAAGTTGAACGATTTTTTGGTCTCAGGGCTCTTAAGGGACTACGTCCGAACAGGGTAGCCCAGAAGTAATGACATCATCAAGCATCAAAACGACGCCTCTTCTAGCATTCACCTAGCCACTCGGACATGTCCACATAGTCGATTTGGTGCCATGATCCATCGTTTACAAAATATATCGTTTGATAGCCTTACACTGTCTCAAACTACACTATTCGGTGTGTTTGCAAATAATAGGGTAGTGAGAGCACCGATTACAGAAGGAAAAAACTGAGACAGGATATTGTAGAGGGTCCCTATGCCAAGGTGTAGGATTGAATGAGTCATCCTTAGGTGTCACGGAGTGCGTGTAGCCGCCCGTCAAAGTTGAATAATTTTTTGGTCTCAAGGCTCTTAAGGGACTGCGCCCGAATGAGGTAGCCTGAAAGCAACGACATTTTCGCACACCAAAACAACGCCTCTTCTAGCATTCACCTAGCCACCCAGATGTTTCCGCGTAGTTGGTTTGGTGCTATGACCCACCATTTACAAAATATATTGTTTGACATCCTTACACTGTCTCAAACTACACTATTTGACGCGTTTGCAAACAATAGGGCAGTGAGAGCACCTATTGGAGAAGGAAAAAACTGAGATAGGATATTGTAGAGGGTCCCTACGCCAAGGCGTAAGATTGAACGATACATCCTTAGGTGCCATGGAGTCTGCATAGTTACCCGTCGAAGTTGAATGATTTTTTGGTCTCAGGGCTCATCTATCCTAAATAATCTGGATATATGATATGAATAGTTACTCTTGTTTAGTGTTCACCCACTCATAAAAAAATAAGCCTCTTCTTCTACTTCCCAAGTAAAACACTTTAATCCTCGTCTAGTTTATCAAAGAAAGTAGTAAAAATACATGTTCCAAGAATCCTACCAACACTAAAGAATCACTTCTCACTCCTAGAACCACTCATTCCTAGAACCTTCTTTCCTTAAAACCCTCCTCTTCTAGGAAATAATAACCTTTCTATATTTCCTTGTTGGTCAATGGACCTATAAATTGAATAATTACATAATTGACTCTGGCGCCTCTGATAATGTCATGCTTATAAAATTTGCTAACTCTATTAGTATTACTCTCAGCCAGGTTGCTATTGGCCATTGTTACTACATGAAAACAAAATAGTTACCTCTTTTTAGCCAGGTGAAAGATTCTCAAGCTAGAATTTGCAGACTTCCCTGACAAGAAAATCAAGATGGAAATACTTGTGGAAGACATGCTAGCTACGTATGGTATATTTCTATGCCAAAGTTTCTATCATGATATTGGTAGGGATATAAAAATGGATTGGTCATACACCACCATATTCATCAATGGTAAAATGAATAATATCCTTTTGATGAATAAAATTAAATACACAGTTCAAAAACCAAATGACCCTTGAGGGAAGACATCTTATTTCAAGATTCAAAGTATGAAATATTTTTTCATGACTTAAGAGGAAAATGATAAGTTACCCATGTTGATGGAGGAATACACATGCTTCCTTTGATTTCCTAACAATTGTACCATGCAATGTTACACCATAGTAACATTATATTCATATATGTTGCACCATAGTTTTTAAATTTTAAATCAAACATAAATATAAAATTAATATACATAGAATATACATACATATAAGGATATCATGTGCAATGAATTTAAATCAAACATAGAAGTAATATCGTTATGAAAATCAACACATGGATATATAATGTATCAAAATAAGTGTGTTGAATGCACGTCTCTGAAAATATAAGTTCATACCATGTGTACATCTCTAACCAAGTGTGTCATACATATAGGACCACATGTGGTCGCATAAGGCTATATATACAATGTCCTATGAAGAATCATGAACTAGGACCAGCTGGCCCATACATATATCTATGTACATCCACGTCCTATGAATCTAATCATGAAACATCTTCCCTCTCTTCACCCTGCTAGAAGTAGCATGTCCATGACCTGGGGATGTAGTGGAGGGAGACACCACTATGGATTTCATCCGTGTGGTCCTAGGCATCTATAAGCAGGCCTCTAACCTAACTTGCACATTCATAAACAACAAGTTTTTAACACCCAAATTTTTAAAATACATTCAAAATTTAGAAACTTATAATTTAGTTAAAATGCATGTGAAATCTTATTGCAATGTTATGATCCCTATCAATTTGTCGTATGACAGGGACAACAATAGACTCATGAGAGGTAAGCTACATACAAATAATTAAATTTTAAATTAAATATTTCATGTACAAAATTTGATATTGTAGATTTAAGTAATAAGAAATAATTCCTAAATAAATTTAACAAATTTGAAAAATTGTACCTCAGTTAGTGGATCTGTAGATGCTATGGCAGTATCTACAGCAGCCTCCACAGTCTGCATCTATGGAGGAGTCTCTTTGATAGTCATAACCTATACAAAAAATGTACAAATCAATATTAATATACATGACTGCCACATAATAGAGCCAAAGCATAATCCACGTGAACTTCCACAGTTAGAAACAAAGTATAAAGAGAAACTAACCTGTGTAAAAGTCACGTGAGGCGTGCCAATAGCCTCAGTTCCCAGAGTAGATGATGACCTGCTAGGCTCCTGCATGTATAAAAGACAAACATATATTAATATGTACATGTACAGGTGAAACATTATAATAATAAAAATGCACAATCAAATGAAATTTGAAACTTAAGTAAAACTTGAAACTTCTGTTTGTAAAACGCTCAGCTACAGTAGCTAGCATGTCAATGCCGGATGTTTCCTTCACCGGATCTTGCTATTTAAAATAAAATAAAAAATTAGTTTTTTACATGTATGTACATAACATATAATGAAATACATATATATTAAAATCTCAAACATGAATTAAACTATTATATATATATATATAATATATATATATGTATATATAGATATATATATATATATATATATATATATAATATTTATTTGACATTTACCTATGAAAGACCAAGATCCTTTGCACCAGTTCCAAAAGCATATGCCATCATCTCATCTAGAGAAAATAAATCATGTGATCTAGCAAATGACATCTCGCACGCAGTGCATACGGTGCCACATGATCCACAGTGGTGTGGTATGCTAGAACTGGTACCTCCACTAACATCACCAGATACAATCTGCTCACTATGTTGGGTCAGAGTGTTAGTGAGCTCCCTCAATACATGTAGTGTGTTAATCTCCATAACCTCCTTCACTGTAGGAGGGATAATTGAAGGCAGTGGGGGTTTTGGGGCATGGGGGATCCTTTTTTGACCTACACGTGCACCAGGTCTACTCTGTGCAGAGCCACTCCCGCACCAATAAAAATCAGAAAAGTGAAAATAATTTGGGACCTCATTAAGCATGAACTCACAATATAAATTCTTCAAAAAATAGAGGGGAACCTCATTGTTGTTGCATGGTGGATAATAAAAAACCATCCACCATCGGTACCAACAAAATTTCTTGATTCGGTCATCGTGGCACCAATGGATTGGGAACAGTTAGCAAGTAACTGCGGGGGGGGGGGGGGGGGGGGGGGCATTAGTTCTTAGGTCAGTAAATAATGCACAAATGCAGTCTTTTCTAAATTTTTTTTTTACATCCGCATGGGATAATTTGTTTGCATACCACTACCTACAATCACCTTTAAAGGTATTCCATTTGTCTATTTGGTTGGTTGCAGAGTCAACTTCGCCAATCAATGTTTGTAATGTGTTGGCTAAAGTCATGCGGGATGGATTTGGGGCATGATTTTGTCTTATATTTTGAATAAGGTTCTCAATGGCTATTTTATTTTGTCAGATTTTTCCAACAATATCAGCTTGTGTTCCTATTGGTTTCGTGGGGACAGAAGGAGCCTGAGAAGGTGGATCTATGTTTGGAGGAGGGTTTTGTAGAATGTTTAGAGGGTTTTGATGATTGTTTGGAGGGTTTTGAGGATTTTTTGGAGGGTTTTGAGGAATATTTTGATGGTTTGCAGGATTACGAGCTTACCTCTTTGTCTTAGCGGCATGGTTGAAACTATCATGATCCACAAGTCCGAAGAGTAATTTTTAGGGGGTATTCAAAGCGCGAGTGCAAAAGGTCTAGGAGAAATTGTGGTTGGAAAGGAAAAATGAAGGAAAATGAGGAGTTGCGGGTCTTTTTTTTGTCTCAGAGGACCGCGATCATGGTTTCAAATCACAATCATGGTTTTAAGTTTGAAAATCATGGAGCCTATAAAGATAGTTGTGCAAGAACGGTTTAAAAACTACGAGCACGGTTTATAAACCACGCTTGCAGTACCTAAATTTTAGGTTTTTATGTCCACTTAATTGTCCACCATCTTGGTGCACTTACCCACATGTTTACCTACAAAACATGTAAAACCTCGTTCGGCCTCATGGCCACATCAAAACATCCAAAATAAATATGTAATATAACTCCACAATCATCTATATATAAATCAAAACATCATCTAGGCAAGTAACGATAACACTTACCATTTCTAACAACATCTTGATTCTACATTTTATCAATATCCATATGATCACAAGATTAGTTCAATTGTTAAGGTCTACTCAAAATGATGAAAGTATCACGATTTAGAAATATATATAACCATGTCAACAACATATCATTATCAATATAATTTGTCTCTAATAATCCACATACATCATATTAAGAATCGAAATCAACAACAGTCTAATATCTCTAACATCTAACATCATGCTAAGTAAAAAATCTACAACAATATCCATACTTGTATAGTCAACAATATCGGAAATCAATAATAAATTTTTTTGAAGGGAAGTGGGCACCACGTACCCCTCCCCTTAGACTCGACTTCCTCCTGGAAGTCACTGGAAAAGGTGTCGAAACTAGACTCGTAGCAATGTCGTATCCTCCCATGTAGCCACAGTCTCATCATATCTATCCCATTGGACTCAAACCTAGTCAATCTCTCTACCTCGAAGGCCCAGAGTCATGTTCTCTAGAATACGGATAGGTCCCACCATCACTTTCCCTTGATCGTGCACTTACAATGCAATCTAATGTAATACGTGAGAAGGATCAGTAATGTATCTCCTAAGTACAGAAACATGAAATACATCATGGACGCGAGACAAGATAGGTGACAATGCTAGATGATAGGCCAAAAAACCAATACACTCCAAAATCTCAAAGGGACCCACAAATATAGGAGCAAGATTATAACATTTTTCGTAATGGATAGGGCTCTTATGTGGTCTGACACAAAAAAACACCTTCATGCCCACCTCATAACTACGATCTATCCTATGCTCATCCAGATACTTCTTCTGCCTGTTGTGCACCTCCTACAATCTCTACCTGACCATAATAACCTGCTACTCCATGTTTTGTAGTAAAGCTAGCCCAAGAGAAACCCTATCCTCTAACCTGTCCTAACTAAGAGGTGTCCTGCACTCTTTGTCATACAATGCCTGAAAAGGATCCAAGCCTATCGATCTCTGAAAAATATTATTGTAGGAAAAATCCACCAAGTACAAATACTCCTCCCATCTCGACTGATGATCCATAACGTACATCCTAAGCATGTCCTCCAAAATTTGATTCACTCGCTCAGTTTTTCCATCTGTCTCAGGGTGATAAGTTGTGCTGAAATTGATCTTCATCCCTAGGGCATAGTGCATGGTAGTCCAGAAGAGGGAAGTGTACAAAGTGTCACGGTCACAAATGATCTTCCAATGAATTAAGTGCAATCTGACAATCTCATCAAGATATACCCGTGCCACTGTACTAGATGTGTAGGTAGTCTTCACTAGAGAAAAATGAGCCACTTTCGTCTATTTATCCACTGTGACCATGATGGCGTCGTGGTGGTATCTCAACGTCGGTAACCTAACTATAAATTCTATGGAAATTGTGTCCCATTTCCACTCCGGTATAGCATGAGGAAAGAAAAGGCCAACTAGATGCTGATGATCAGCCTTCACCTTCTAACACTGTAAATAGTGTGCTACAAATTAAACCACATCTCTCTGAAGTCCCCTCCAATGGTATAACTATCTCAAGGTGGCATGCATCTTCTTCACCCCGGGATGGGCTGAATAAGGTGCATGAAGATCCTTTGTCAAAATGTCATGTCTCAAGCCTCCATCTCTAGGAACATATCTCTAACCTCTGTGTCAGAGAAGGCCATTTTCCTCCAATAAAAATCCATCAAACTTCCCCTCAAGGGATCTATGAGACTCTATCTCCACTCTGACTGTAAGGTAGAAGTTGTCTTGAGGAAGCTATTGTAAGATCCTACTCCATAAATCTGTACCCACTGCAGTTGCCATAACCACATGTCTCTGTCTACTCAGGGTGTCTATAACCATATTCTCCTTCCCCTTTACATGTTCTATCTTCATGTCGTACTCACAAACAAACTCCATCCAATGTCGCTGACGAGAGTTGAGATTGGGCTGCGTGAAGAGGTGGTAAAGACTCAAGTGTTCAGTCCTAAGTGTAAATCTCTGGAAAAGAAGGAAGTGTCTCCACCGCACCAAGGAATTTAAAACTGTTGCAATGTCAAGGTCATGAGTCAGATAATTGAGCTCATAATCCTTGAGTTTTCGAGACTCAAAAGAAACTACTTTACCCTCCTGCATCAACACACCTCCAAGTCCTACCAGAGAAGTATCTGTATAAACGAAGAACTCACCCTGAGGGTCTGGCACTGCAAGAATAGGTGATGTCGTGAGGCATTCCATCATTGTCTTGAAGGCCTGATCACATCTGTCTAACCATGAAGTTTTGCACCTCAGTCACACTAGTGGATGTTGGCCAATCCATAATAGCTTGAACAAACTTCTTCCCTTTTCATTGAAGGGAAGTGATGTGGTGTGTAACCTGAGAGAAGTCTTGCACAAATCTCCTGTAATATACTACAAATCCCATGAAGTTGTGCACCTCAGTCACACTAGTGGATGTTGGCAATGATTCTTGATTGTTACTTTGTTCAGTTGGCAGTAATCAATACACAACCATAAATATACATCCTTCTCCTTTACAAAAATCACCAGTGCACCCCAAGGGGACACACAATCCATAATAGCTTGAATCTTGGAAGGATCAAATTTGATACCTTCCCTAGAAATCATGTGGCCCAAATATTGCACCTCTTTCTGAAAGAATGCACATGCTTCTCCTGGTTCCCGTAAAGATGCTATGGTAACAGTCCACTCTAGCTCTGTGTGCAGACAACTAGTCCATGCCCAAGATGACCCCTCATGAAGACACTGAAGAACCTGGCAAAGGTGCTCCTCGCACTCCTCACACGTACATGAGTAAATCAGAATGTCATCAAGGAAAATGAGCATGAAGTGATCCAAGAATTTCCTGAACACCCAATTCATCAAGTTCATGAACCTTACAGGGGCATTTGTCAAACCAAAAGGCACTACAATGAACTTGTAGTAGCCATATATCGTATGGAAGACGGTCTTATGAATATCTGCCTCCGTGATCCTCAGTTGATGTGCACCACACCACCCAAATACAAATTCAGGCCCCTGATGAACCTTTGAATCTATACTTGCTTATCCTGCATATAGTCAACATACTGGAGTAGGTCCAGAAAGTGACTCTCATACTCATCTACAGTCATAGATGCCTAACAGAGGTCATGGAACTCATCTATCCGCTGCTGAATAAACCTCTGGGATAAGTACCTACTCCTGAACCACTCCTCAAGCTCCTAGGTAACCATCTCTAAATCAACATGGAGCTTTTACTCCTCGGTCCTCCACCAGACACCTACTCCATCCCTCAGAAGATGGATCACAACACGAGCTTTCGTGTTGCTAGTACAAGGGCAGAGTTTAAAGCACCTACTCAAGCTCACCAACCAGGCCTCCTTCTGAAATCCACCTGTATCTCCAGAATAGTGAGATGATCGTAGCTTCAGGATCTCCCTGATATGGTCTGTAGCTGTCGACTTGCGACCCCTAGGCCTCTCTACATGCTCATCTCTAGGTCTAGGGATCCGAGATCTATCCCTATGTCCCTGAATCCTATCTCCCTGCCCCCTCTATGGTGACTCTACTCTGGCTGAATCCACGTGGGATTTCTCTTCCCTATGCTCCTCGTTGTGTCGGGGAGATACAAGAGCCTCAACAAATTGCTCCCTATCATGTCTAGCAAGTTGTCCTCCTAAGAACCCTCCACGTATTGTGACATTGACGTCCTAAAGCGTCTGTAAAATTTGAGGTAGAATGGCTACTACTACCTGATCTGGAGATGGAAAGTCTAGATCTATGTGAAAGGACCCCTCTTCTGGTCCGCGCCTCCTGCACAGACCAAGGCGAGAGTTAGTTCATCATTCTATGTTTTTTTTTCTGTTTCAGTTTTTCTATGTTTACTAAAATATACAATTTTCAAACAAGATGTTTTCTCGGTTTACTATTGTGCTACGTTTAATATTGTATTAGGTTCAAAGTTTGTGTCTCACGTTTTCCTATGTTCCCAAGGGTCCAAGCTTTGAACCCAAAGCTCTGATACCAAGTGTAACGCCCGCTAAATTTTTTCCACACGAAACCCAAGAACAACCTAAGACAAGCTAGAAAAATTATGGAATATTTTTTTTGGGAAAATATGCTCGTAAATAGGATTAGAGAATAAAATTGTCACATTAATATTTCTAAGCTGCTTATATTTAATTAAATAATTTTCTCCATTATAATAAGGTATTAAAGTTCACATTATATTTTAATGGACTTAACTAGACTAAGCATGGTTTATTTCCCCCTAAGTGTTATTTTAATAAAAAAATGAATTCCACTATAGTTAAATATCCCACCATTAAATCACAAGGGTAAAGGGGCCAATAAACTAAATACTAAAGTTGTTTAATCCCACAAGGTTAAAACATTAAACAAGGTCCCCTTTAAAACATGAGGTTAGGATAATAACATACTCCTACCCATAAAGTGACCCTTTAAAAAGTCAACCCATGTTATTTGGAAATAAAACATTAAAAATCAAATTTAAATTCCACTCACCCACTCCCCACCTATTTTTTGTAGGGTTGAATCTCATCCCTTGGATGGATTCATTTAGGACCCTTGGCGAGGAAAAAGGCAACTACCCCTAAAACATGCTTAAGAAAACTAGTTTCTCTCTTTCTTTTGGTTCATTGTATCTCTTTTGTTTTGCAGGTTGTTGGAGGAGGATGGGAAGCCATTGGAGGCCCTCTTAAGCTTTTGGGGAGGCATACATGCTCCATTATTTTCTTATTTGTTTATACCCTCATTAGGGTTTGAAATGTATTTATTTATTTCTATTTACCTTATATTTCCTTGATTTGCCCAAATGTGCTTGTGGGTTTTGCCCCATTTTATTTCTATATATAAATGACATGTGTTTTCATATGCGAAAGAGAATATGTATATATATGTCTCTATTGGAAAAAAAAATTGAAAAAAAAACCCGAAAATGTCATTTAAATACATTGGTATTTAGTATGTATATATATAATCTCGATTTTAAAAAGTTTGGCCGTGAGATTACGATGTATAATCCGCATACAAACAAAATCGTAGAGGTTTAATCTGCCACAGGTTTCAATGAACAATGGTAAAGTTTGGGGCTTGTAATAGATATTGGGTTATAAGTTTATTTGGGGGGGGGGGGGGGGAGGGGGGGGGGGGGAAGGTCGCCGACCCCAAACCCCATCCCATAGTAAATGGGGTGGGGGGTGGGGTCGGCGACCTAACCCCCCCTCCCCCACCAATTCCTTTTTGCTTAACAACTTAGTATAGGCCGCAACCCTTGGGCTTTTAAACCCGCGAACATTCCTTTCTCTCTTTTTTTTAGTTTTTACATTTACAAACTTTGTTTTATAATACATATAAATACGTGCATATATATCATATTCTAATATTATTTCTATGACTATAGTTTATAATAGCATACTTTTTTTATTAGTATAATAATATTAATAGCATATTAATATATTATCATATTATTAAGCCCCTCAATATTAATAATATTTAAGATATTAACATTACTATCAAAACAAAATGAAATGTAGATAGTAATATGGATAAGTTAAAAGCTAGAAATAACACTTTCTTTTCTAGTCGATTTGGTAGACATTATATAGAAAGTTAAAAAAAAACATAGATTTCATTTCCCTTAAGAATTTTATAGTAAGTTTACAATAATTTTTAAAAGAGAATTACATAATAGGGTAGAATTTTTCCTGTTTCATTGGAGAAGTAAAAAGACAATATAAAACTTAAGTTCTTTCCATCCACTTAAATAAGTTTAAGATTTCTTTCAACCACTATAAGAGAATGAAAAACTATAAATTTTTCACTACTCTATAAGTTTCATGTAATACAATAGATGCTACGTCCTTAACCTATTGCTTGTATTAGGATATGAGTAGCCGAATTGTGGCTTACCATATCATTTTATTATATCATTTATAATTTCTCATGCTTAGTAGGTCGGCCTTGGTGATGGACATAACATATGAATAGTATATATAGGGGATTGTAGGTAGTAGTTCAGCATCATTGGAGCTTTTGAGTATTATTGTATGGTTTGGAGGTTGCCCCCTCGAAATGGCGAAACTATTCTAATTGTATATTGAGATCATTATTCTAGAATATTGTGTTATTTGGTGTTTTATTTCTGCCATTATTTGAATTATACAAGTAATTTCATTACAAGTGGTATCAGAGCGGTAATCTGGGCCAAAATTAGGGCAAAAAACCCTTAATTTTTGTTTCCTCCATATGTTGCAAACAAAAGAGAATTGGTGGGATATAGTTTTACTAGAGTTGTGAAAAATTTCAAGTAAGGTTCCCTAAAAATTTCAGACTTTTCTGATTTATTTTACAAAAGTTATTAAAAATTTAGGGTTGTTTATAAAATCACTCCATAGGGTGAAAATTGTGGAAGTTTTTCAAATTTGTTACATTTTCGGAAAGAAAAATAAATTTTATTTGGGGTTTGTTCTTTATGTTTTTATATATTCAGCCGAATTCTTATCGAAATCCAAAACCTTGAAATTTGACCTTGATCCCTACATCCTAGTATTTTGGGGCATCATGGCGGGGCCTTCCACAAGAGGAAAAAAGAATCCCATCACTCTAGGTAAAACACCCAAAAAGGATGAGATAGTAGTTGAGGAGTTTGAGATAAAAGATATAACTACATATTCCTTAGGGTTAGGGTTTACTTCACAGACCATAAAGTAAGCCAACTCGAGTTTAACCTGAGAGACCTCGAATCTAGGGTGACTAACAAAGAAGATGTGGATAGGATTGGACAAATATTGGAGGATTTCATGCAAAAATTCAATACGCATATGATGGGTAATCATACTTTTGTCAATCAAGGTGGATCCTCAGGTCAACATAATAGACACATGAGCCAGGGTGGATCTTCGAGAGTGCACAATCTAGATACGAGCACTCTGTAGGCCCGTACTATGTTTCCAAAAGTGAAGATGTGCAAGTTTGATGGAAAGGATCCACTCAATTGGATCAACCAAATGGAGAATTTATTTGAACTACATCAAATTTCATCAAGACAAAAGGTGACCATGACAACTTTGTATCTCGAACCTGACCAATTCATCTAGTATCGATGGTTATGTGCTCAAAAGCAGAAGAGCAGTCTTAATGTTACATGGAAAGTCTTCACTGAAGAGTTGCAATTACACTACAGTTCTAGTGTGTTAGATAATTACTTCATCCAATTAGCAAAGTTTAGACAAATGGGATCTATTAAGGATTACATTCATCACTTCCAAAACCTCTCTCTGCAGGTGGAAAATAGTACTGAAGAGAATCTAAATGACCTATTTCTTGGGGGTCTTAAGGATCACATTGAGCATGAGGTGCGTATGTTTAATCCTCATAAGTTTTTTGATTCGATGATTATGGAAAGAAGGGCAGAGGAGAAAATTGTTTCAAGTAGGAGACAACATTTCACTTATGCCAGAGATCACAACACCTTGGCCCTAGCACTCCCTCAGCCAGTTAGATTGACACCTTAGAAAATTGAAGAAAAAAGAGAAAAAGGGTTATGTTTTAACTGTGATAGTAAATTTGGACCCGGACATTTAAATGTGTTGAAAAGAAGTTATTCTACATTGATGGGCCTAGTGAAGATCAAGAGAATAATGAATATGCAGAGTCAGAGGTCTTGGTTGAGCCAGAGGAGGAGTCAGAAGATCCTCAGCCAACGATCTCATGCCATGCAATTTCAGGTATTAGCACTCCCCAAACCCTAAAGGTGGTTGGATTCCTAAAAAAATAGAGGGTCACAGTGTTGATTGATTCAGGAAGTACTCACAACTTTATCAATCATAAGTTAGCAGTGCACCTAAATTTTTTCATTTATCCAGCTCCTGAATGTCAAGTAATTATTGTTGATGGAGGTATTGTTACTTATCCTAAAAAATTCCATAGCATTAAGCTTTCCATAGGAGATTACATACTAAATAGTCCCATGTATGCCATTTCTATGGGAGGAGCAAACATTGTGTTAGGGGTTCACTGGCTTACCACTTTGGGAACCATTGAGGTGAACTTCCAAGACTTGTTCATGCAATTTCACTCTGAAGGAAGGACTTTTGAGTTAAGAGGCTTAAGAGAAAAGTCTCCACAAATAGTAAGTTCTCATCAGACGCACAAAATGCTAAAAAAGGGTGCAGAGGGATTTGTGGCACAAATATTTTCATTGGAGGCTCATAATTCTAAGGATATTATACCATCAGATATGCAAGCAGCGTTGGATGCACACTCTGTTGTATTTAAAAATATACAAAAGGGCTTACCTCCAAAGAGAGATCATGATCATGCTATTCAATTATTACCAGGAAGTAAACCGCCTAACATCAGACCTTATAGGTACCCATATGTGCAAAAGAGTGAACTTAATATGCTATTCAAAAGAGTGCTTATTCTTCTCCAATAGTGATGGTACGGAAGAAAGATGACATGTGATGCATGTGTCTTGATTATAGGGAACTTAATAAGTACACAATCAAAGATAAGTTTCCTATTCCTTTTATTGATGATTTTCTTGATGAGTTGCATGGTGCTGTTTATTTTACAAAGCTTGATCTTCGTTCGGGATACCAGTAAATTATAATCAAGGATGAGGATGTGTTAGGTTGTGGAGCCTATTTTCATGGGTGAAAGTGTTTAAGACTGTACACTAAGAGTACCGATATATCAAGAAACATGATTTTTTCATATGGTCAGGATTTTGACCCATATGTTTATAGGACGGTTTTTTCCCATGGTTTTGATACCCATGGTTTTGTAAAACTACTTAAGCAGTTGTCTATTTATATGATTTTATGCATATGATAGATGTATGAAAAACATTGCAGATGTGCTTTGAATTCGGGTGTGAATTTTGTTGAGTTTGTTGAGCATAGCTCCAAACAGATCTGGGTATTGTATTGAGAGAGTGGTGGCTTGTAATAAAATCTGAGCAAGTGATTCTTGGTGGACGTAGCCCAAATTGGGTGAACCACATTAAATATTGTCTCTTTGTGTTGTGTTATTTTATTCTGCACTTTTATTTGAGATCTGTAATATTTTCTGCATATTAGTTTCTACTATTGCGATTCTGTGAGGGATTTTTCTGTATATTTTATCTCTTATCTCCTAATAATTGGTATCAGAGCTTGGTTTGGTTTGCTGAAGTGTTGAATCGTAGGGAAAGTTTTATCTTGAGTGGGAGCTATGACAGATGATGGAAGATATAGGGTTGATAAAATTCAACGGCCATAATTTCAGTCTTTGGAAGATGTAGATGGAAGATTACCTTTATCAGAAGGATATTTATACTCCACTGTCTGAGAAGGTGAAAGAACCCTCAAGCATGAAATATGCAGAATGGGATTTGCTGGATAGGAAGGAACTTGGGACAATCCGGCTATGTCTTGCATCTTCGGTATTATTTAATGTTTCAAAGGAAAAGACTACAATGGATGCATCAAGGAAGTTATATGAAAAATCCTCTTCCTCTAATAAGATATTTTTAATGAAAAAGTTGTTTAATATGAAGATTTCTGAGAATGGTTTAGTAATAGATCATCTAAATGATTTTAATATGGTTGTAAATATGCTAGCTTCGATTACAATAGAATTTGATGAAGAAGTTAGGGCTTTATTAGTTCTATGCTCTTTACCTGAGAGTTAGAATAGCCTGGCAATGGTGGTAAGCAACTCGGTTCTTGATAACTCAAAGTTGAAGTTTGAGGATGTTGTATGGGTGATTCTAAGCGAGGAAATGTGAAGAAAAATATCTGGTGAATCTTCTACTTCAGGGAATGATTTGACAGTGGAAACTAGAGGGAGACAAAAGAATAGAGGAAACCATGGAAAATCAAAGGATCAGGCAAACTCAAAATCAAAAAGTAAGATAGTATGCTGGCACTGTGGAAAGTTTGGGCATGCAAAGAAGGACTGTTGGGAGCTTCGGGACAAGAAGAAACAATAGGAAGAAAACAAGGAGGCAAATGTGGCAATGGGTAATGGATGTCAGGATGCTTTGATTCTTTCTTTGCACAATATTACTGAATCTTGGGTTTTAGATTCGGGGGCTTCTTTCCATGCTTCTCCACATAGGCATTATTTTGTTGATTATGTTCAAGGAGATTTTGGGCATGTTGTTCTTGGTGATGATGAGCCTTATAACATAGTTGGAAAAGGTTTTGTTTAGGTTAAGATGCATAATGGGAATACTTGGCTATTGAAGGATGTCAGACATGTGCCTATATTAAGATGAAATTTGATATCGGCAAGGTAGTTGGGAAGTGATGGTTATACTGTGATATTTACAACAGACTCTTGGAAGGTTACCAAGGGTGCTCTTGTGGTTGCAAGAGGTAAGAAGGTTGGAACCTTGTATTTAACCACTTATAGCACTAATGTTTGTAATCTTGTGGCTTCAAAAGTAGATACAACATTGTGGCACTATAAGCTTGGTCATATGAGCCATAAGGGCATGGAGATCATAAAGAAGGATTTTCCTAGATATACAAAAATAGATTTGGAGTTCTGTCAGGACTGCATATATGGGAAACAAAAGCGAGTAAGGTTTCTCAAGGTTGGACCTACAAAGAAAGAGAGTAAGTTAGAGTTGGTGCATTCTGATGTGTGGGGGCCAGCTCAAGTATCATCTCTTGGGGGTTCAAGTTATTATGTTACTTTTATTGATGATGCAACAAGAAAAGTTTGGGTTTATTGTATTAGAAACAAATCTAATGCATTTGACAATTTTGTTAAATGGAAAGCCTTGGTAGAGAATGAAACAGGTCTTAAGCTAAAATGTCTCAGGTCAGATAATGGAGGGGAGTATTATAGCAATGAATTTGATGATTACTGTTCTAAGAATGGAATCTGCAGGAAAAAGACGGTTCCAGGAACTCTGCAGTAGAATGGGGTATCAGAAAGGATGAACAAAACAATAATGGAACGTGCTAGGAGCATGAGGTTACATGTAGGAGTACCTCTTTCTTTTTGGGTAGAAGTAGTGAGCATAACTGTATACTTGATAAACAGAGGACCCTCAAGTTCCTTGGATGGAGGCATACCTGAGGAGGCTTGGTATGGTAAGAAAGTTGATTATTCATTTCTTAGAGTCTTTGGATTTGAGGTGTTTGTTCATATAGACAAGGATGATAAGACCAAGCTAGAGGCTAAGTCAAAAAAATGTACTTTCATTGGCTATGGTGGTGATGAATTTGGATATAAATGTTGGAGTATTAATGACAAGAAAATCATTTGATTTAGGGATGTAGTCTTTAATGAGAAAGTCATATATAAGCAACAGTTGCAGGAAAACAGGGAAGAATCCAAGAAAGAATATGCAGCGGTAGAGGATCTTCCAGATGGAAAAGTGACACATGAATAAGTTCAGGAACCTCCTCATAGGAACCCAAAAATCCTATATTGAGGAGGTCTTCTAGGGTAAGAAGAGAACCTGAAAATTTTTCTCTTTCTCTTTATTATTTATTACTCATTGATAGTGGAGAACCAGAGAGCTTTGATGAAGCAATGTAGGTAGATGCCAAGAAGAAGTGGGAGTAAGCCATAGATGAGGAGCATTAGGCTCTCATGGAGAACCAGACATGGGATTTGGTGAAGCTACCTAAAAGTAAAAGAGCATTACAGAACAAGTGGGTGTTCAGAGTCAAAGAGGAAGAAGGAGGCAAGAAAAGATACAAGGCCCGGTTGGTGGTCAAGGGGTTTGCACAGAAAAAGGTATAGATTTTGATGAGATTTTTTCTCCTGTAGTAAAAAATGACTTCTATTAGAACTGTTCTTAGAATAGTTGCAGAAGAAGACTTGCATTTAGAACAACTTGATGTAAAGACTGCATTTCTCCATGGTGATTTAGAGGAGGAACTATATATGCCATAACTAGAGGGCTATGAGGTCAAAGGTAAAGAGGATATGGTGTGAAAACTGAAGAAGAGCTTGTATGGCTTGAAACAAGCTCCACGTCAATGGTATAAGAAATTTGATAGCTTCATGATGGAGCAAGGTTATATTAGATGTCATTTTGACCATTACATGTATACAAAGAAATTTGAGGATGACAGTTATATTATCCTGTGTTTGTATGTGGATGACATGTTGGTTCCAGGTAAAAACATGAATGAAATAAAAGTACTCAAGAAACAGCTAAGTGAATCCTTTGCTATGAAGGATTTGGGGGCAGCCAAAAAAATCCTTGGTATGAGGATATCTCGGGATAGGAAGGAATGGAAGCTGACTTTATCTCAGGAAGAGTACATTAAGAAAGCCTTGGAGAGGTTTAATATGTAGGATGCTAAACCGGTTGGTACTCCTTTGGCAGGCCATTTCAAGTTATCAAAGGAGCAGTGTCCCAACATAGAGCAGGAGAGAAACCAAATGTCCAAGGTACCTTACTCATCAGTAGTTGGCAGTTTGATGTATACCATGGTGTGTACCAGGCCTGATATTTCCCATGCAATGGGAGCGGTAAGTAGATTTATGAGTGATCCAGGCAGAGATCACTGGCAAGCAGTAAAGTGGATCCTTTGGTATTTGAGAGGGACCATGGAGACATTTTTGTGCTACAGTGGATCAAACACCATTTTGTGTGGTTATGTAAATTCAGATATGGCTGGAGGTTGTAGACAACAAGAGGAGCATGACAGGTTATGTTTACACTGTAGGTGGGACAACAGTGAACTGGATTTCACGACTACAAAAGTTGGTGGCTTTGTCAATCATAGAGGCTGAGTATGTTGTTGCCACAGAGGCAAGAAAAGAAATGATTTGGTTAAAAAAATTGCTTGAGGATTTGGGGCATAAGCAGGAGGAAGGAAAGCTACATAGTGATAGTCAAAGTGTTATACACCTAGCTAAGAACTCTACTTTCCACTCTAGGATGAAGCATATACAGTTAAGGTACCATTTCATTAGGAAAGCTTTGGAGGAAGAGAAGTTGAAGCTAGAGAAGATCCATACTAGTCAGAATCCTGCAGACATGATGACCAAGGTGGTCACAAGGGAAAACTGAAGTTGTGTTCAGCTTTGGTTGGTCTTCACGGAAACTAGTGAAGGGTTGAGAAGTTTTCTTAGAGGAAAACTAGTCTCCAAGTGGGAGACTCTTAGGTTGTGTAGCCTATTTTCATGTGTGAAAGTGTTGAAGACTGTACACTTTTCATGTATCCTCACCAGGGTTCGGGGGCACAAACCTCGAATTTTTTTTTGGGCCTTAAAACGTGCCCGATATATTGGGAAACGTGATTTTCTCATATGGGCGGGATTTTGACCCATAGGTTTATGGGAAGGTTTTTGCCCATGGTTTTTATACCCATGGTTTTGTAAAATTGCTTAAGTAGTTGTCTATTTATATGGTTTTATGCATATGATAGATGTATGCAAAACATTACAGATGTGCTTTGAATTCGGGTGTGAATTCTATAGAGTTTGTTGAGCATAGCTCCAAACAGATCTATGTATTGTATTGATAGAGTGGTGGCTTGTAATAAAATATGAGCAAGTGATTCTTAGTGGACGTAGCCCAAATTGGGTGAACCATGTTAAATATTGTCTCTTTGTATTGTGTTATTTTATTCTGCACTTTTATTTGAGATCTGTAATATTTTCTGCATATTAGTTTCTACTGTTGCGATTCTGTGAGGGATTTTTCCACGTAATTTATCTCTTATTTCCTAATAGGATGTTCATAAAATTGTCTTTCAGACACATGAAGGCCATTATGAATTCCTGGTAATGCCTTTCGGACTCACAAATGCACCTTCTACATTTCAAAGTTTTATGAATTCTATTTTTAAGTCATTCCTGCAGAAGTTTTTCTTAGTGTTTTTTGATGATATATTAATTTATAGCAAAACATGGGAGGAACATTTGCATAATTTAAATAAGGTTTTGGATACCCTTGAGCAACATAACTTTATGCAAAGCCCTCTAAGTGTTCTTTTAGACTCAAGGAGGTTGAATATTTGGGTCACATTGTCTCTCATGAAGGGGTTAAAGTGGATCCAAAAACTCTAAAGAATCTACGAGGATTTTTGGGGCTTACAGGTTATTACCAAAGATTGTAAGGCATTATGGAAGCATAGTTGCACCTATCACAACTTTATTATAGAAGGAATCCTTCCATTGGAGTGAGGATGCAACCAAAGCATTCGAGAAACTAAAGGAGGCCATGTGCACCACTCCAGTATTGGCTATTGGCTACTCTAGATTTTTCCAAAACATCCATTGTTGAATGTGATGCATCAACGGTGGGTATGGGGGTAGTTCTCATGTAAGAAGGCCATCCTATTGCCTTTTTGATCTTTCAATTCAAAGTAATAATCTTTCCAAAATGACTTATGAGAAGGAAATGCTAGCCATACTTCATGCATTAAAGCAATGGAGATCATATCTCATAGGAAGACACTTTTAAAGTGAAGACAAATCATGCTAGTCTGAAATACTTCTTGGAGCAGCATTTATCATTTGAAGAACAGAAAAATGGGTCTCTAAGATGTTGGCATATGATTTTGAGATTATCTATAAGAAAGGGAAGGAGAATGTAGTTGTGGATGCTCTGTCGTGGAAAGATGACTCAACTGCAACCTTGTTATGTGCCACATCCGTATTACAGGAAGATTGGATAGATGAGGCAAGGTCCAAATGGAGAAATGACCCAACCACACAAAACATCATTCATCATCTCCAGAATGATCCAAACATGTCTAAAAAATTTGTATTGAAAGGGGATGCTTTATGGTATAAAGATAGACTATACCTATGTAAGAACTCCACTCTTAAAAATAGGATTCTATCTAAGCTTCACTCTTCTCTAGTAGGGGGCACTCTGGATTCTTGACGACTTATCATCGAGTCAAACAAGATTTATTTTAGGAAGGGCTCAAAGGGGATGTCCAAAAATTTGTGGCAGAATGCATGGTTTTTCAGCAAAATAAGGGTGAAACAGTTCAATCCCCAGGTCTTCTACAACTTATATCTATTCCTAGCCAGTGGTGGGAAGAGCTTTACATGGACTTTATCATAGGATTGCCTAAATCTGAAGGAAAAAATTTCATCATGGTTGTGGAGGATAGAATCACCAAATATGCTCATTTTTGTGCCTTGGCACACCCATTTGCTATAAACACGGTAGCAACAACCTTCATGGACACAGTTCAGATGCTTCACAGGACACCGAAGATTATAGTATGTGATCGAGACCCTATATTTACTAGTAATTTTTAGACTGATTTATTCTCATGTTTGGGTACTCAGTTAGCTCGTAGATCTTCTTATCATCCCCAGATTGATGGGAAAATAGAAGTTGTAAATAAGTGTTTGGAGGGATATCTTCATTGTTTTACGTCAAATAAACAAGCAAGATGGGTCCAATGGTTGCCACTTGTAGAATGGTGGTATAACACTTCCTTCCATAATTAATCTAAAATGTCTCCTTTTTTGGCACTCTATAGGTACCATCCACCATCCATCACATCATCATTAAGAGGAAAACAGTGGGTTAGAGTAGTAGAAGAACACATTCAATATCAACAAGAGTTCCTCTCTAGTCTTAAGGTGAACTTGGTCATGGCACAAAACCACATGAATAAATAGGATGCTCAACATTGCACGGAAAGGCATTTTGAATTTGGTGATTGGATTTTTTTGCAGTTACAACCGTATAAGAAAATGTATTTGAAACAACAACAGAAGGATAATAAACTTTCACGGAAGTATTATGGCCCCTATCAAGTATTGCAAAAGATTGGTATTATAGCATACAAATTAGAACTTCCACAATCAACCAGAATACATCCATTCTTTCATGTTTCTTGCCTAAAGAAAGTAATTGGACAGAGAGTATCAGCCCAAACAGTGTTACCTGAGCTCGATGAGGAGGGGAGGGTCATCTTGGAACTTGAATGCATCATTCAAACACACACTAAAATATTGAGGACACAGGTTATTACTGAGTACCTGATTAAGTGGAAGAATATGGACAATGAAGATGCAACATTGGAAGATATGACATTCCTGCAGCAGCACCCAAAGCTTCTCAACATTGGGGACAATGTTTCTTTGAAGGGAAAGGGCATGCTACGCCCTTAACCTATTGCTTGTATTAGGATATGAGTAGCCAACTTATGGCTTATCATATTATTTTATTATATCATTTATACTTTCTCATGCTTAGTAGGTCGGCCTTGGTGATGGCCATAACATATGAATAGTATATATAGGGGATTGTAGGTAGTAGTTTAGCATCATTGGAGCATTTGAGTATTATTGTATGGTTTGGAGGTTGCCCCCTCGAAGTGGGGAAGCTATTCTAATTGCATATTGAGATCATTATTCTAGAATATTGTGTTATTTGATGTTATATTTCTGCTCATGATCTGAATTATACAAGTAATTTCATTACAATAGAAGTAACTATTTCTATCCTTTTTACAAACTAAAAATTCTAGCCATTCTTAAAAGCAATTATAACAAAGTTTTCAATAAGTTTTAAAATGAGAACTACTAACTTTCCAATAATTTGTTTAGAACAAGAGAAATACATTTTTGTGGGGAAATAAATCAACCACAATGGAAGTAAGATATTTCACTTTATATACTTATTTTCTATTACAAAAAACTAGCTTTACAAAAGCAAATCTTTATTTCTCTTTTCAACATACAATACAACTTTAATAACCAATAATCAATCCAAATTTTCTTCAAAAGGATTAATACAATATCTTCCACTTAAAGTGGGAAATTTTACAAGAATGAAAGCTAGAATGAAATAAAATATTACAAGTCTTCCACCCCAAGTGGGAATAACAAGTAGGTTTTTTCACAAGAAAATATTTCTTAAGGAACCAACAATGCTCCATGTTTCATATCACCAACAAGAGAGCTCCACCATGCTTCATTTGATCACAACAAAAAAGGGGGGGAGAGGCAACACTCTCCACCCAACCAAGAATTCCAATGAGGAGGAGAATCCATCCTCCTCATTGGCCCTCGAGCCCCAACCAAATTGCAATGAAAAATTTATTAAACTCATGGCAACAAAACAATACAACTACAATCACAAAAACAAAAACAATACAACTACAATCACAAGAAGAAAAGCAACATAATACACAAGACTTCAACATGCAAAAGCAAATGAGCAAGATCTATGGGGAGGTCACTTATGCCTCCTAATGGGAAATGGGTGCCCACCTTAAACCCTCCAATCAACATCTCAAAACCCCTACACACTCTTATGCCTCCTACACTCTCTTATGCCTCCCTAAAATCTCTTATGGCTCCCTCATAAAAATAGACCAAGTAAGAAATGCAAGCAATTTCTTGTCTAAGGTGGTGCACCCAACCCAACTCCCTCCAAATCATGAAATGAACTCTTATGCCTCCCCACATGTAAGTTCCCCATAGTCCCCTCCTACACCACACTTAGGCAATCTACCCAAGC
The DNA here is from genome assembly GCA_019776745.2 of Taxus chinensis. Taxonomy (NCBI): domain Eukaryota; kingdom Viridiplantae; phylum Streptophyta; class Pinopsida; order Cupressales; family Taxaceae; genus Taxus; species Taxus chinensis. Next base: position 512,816,954 of record CM034155.1, read on the forward strand.
ACCCAAAAAGCATACCAAAACACTAAAAAAATGCACATATACACAATATGAAAGAGAATATTTTACAAAAGTGTAGCTCCTACCTTTCTATGGTAGAGTTTGATCCAAGAGTCCCACACCAAGCTTCTTCAAGCCCAAAAAAATCACCAAGAAGCTCCAAAAAATCCACAATCACTCCAAAATCTTCAAACTCCCAAAAATGCAAGAGTGCAAAGAAATGAAGTAACCCCCAAACAAGTAAAAGAATTTGAATAAATAGAAAAGGGAGAGAGCAGGGTGAGGTGGCTCCATGTAGGATGCCACATCACTCCTCCTCAACTCCACCTCAAAATTCAAACCTCAACCCCAATTCACCATAAATTTGTAGGTGAGAGGAAGGATAATTTACTTACACACACAATCCAAGCCCACACCCCCTAAATACAAACTTTAATTATAAGAAAGAAAGTGCATTAAAATTTTACCTTTTTATCTTCCCAAAATAAATAATGGGGTCTATTTTTTATCCCCCAACCCATAGGTAGGCTGGTATAGCAATTTAAGAGGTGTGGGACAAGTTTGAATTTTCCCACAAGCCTCCAAAATTAGCCCTTAAGGCCAAATTCAAATTTTCATGAATGGGTAGGGTGTACAACACTCAAGATCACAAGCACTCAGCTTACCACACATAATCCAAGAGAGATCAATTCTAATAAATGAACTCTTTTGATCCATTCTTAATTAATTTAGTTAACTAATTAATTTACTAATCTATACATAAATAAAGTGATCAACAAAAGGGGAATACATCACTATAATTTCACATACTAAAATTAAATAAAAGAAACTAAATGAAAGAATAACACATAACCCCTTGGTCACAGTTGGAGGTGATTCCGCCCATGGGAATCCCCTAACAACAATTCAAACACACACATACATAACAAAATACATGTTGCCATGGTGACCCTTGTTGAATTCATCTAGCATTCCAATGTGGTTGGTCTCCAATTCCCCTGATGTTTGTTGTGACATGTTTACCTGTAAAACACATAACACCTCCTCCGGCCTCGTGGCCACATTAAAACATCTAAAATAAATATACAATATAACTCCACAATCATCTATATATGAATCAAAACATCTTCTAGGAAAGTAATGATAAAATTTACCATTTCTAACAACATCTCGATTCTACATTTTATCAATATCCATATGATCACAATATTAGTTCAATTGTTAAGGTCTACTCAAAATGACGAAAGTATCACGAGTCAGAAATATATATAATCATGTCAACAACATATCATCATCAATATAATTTGTCTCTAATAATCCACATACATCATACTAAGAATCAAAATCAACAACAATCCAATATCTCGAACATATAACATCATGTTAAGTCAAAAAGCTACAATAATATCCATAAGTATAGTCAACAGTATCAGAAATCAATAATAAAAAGTGTCGAAGGGAAGTGGGCACTACAGAAATAAACTTGTGAGTAGGGTGAAAAAGAAGAATATTGAGGGAGGAGAAGTGAGAACACCGCAACATCTCTTTTCATTTATGAATGAAAGGCATGTTTACTAATGCTTGCATTTGGAAATGTTTTTTTAGCTTTATCAATTGTTAATGCATTGAAAAGAGACAAATCTTTTTTATGTGCATACCATGTCCTCTTTCGATCATCCAGGTCATCCAAGGTTACAAAAAGTGAACGTACAAGAGAAGAGGTTTTTTGAAAGTGGAATAGTGAGGTGGTTGGGAATGGACACATGGGTTTGAGAAATAGGAGATGGAAACCTATACATGCCCATCGCCACCTACGGATAACCAAAAAACTCTTAAAAAGTGTTTAGATAATATGGTGGCATTGCTTCGATGTTTGATTTCATTATTTCATAACTCACACACACCTACACACACATCTTCTTCCAATATTAAACTCAGATGCCTACTCACTCTAACATTCTACCAAAAATAAGCAATAAATAAGAGCTACAGATCGAAATCTATTTTGTACAATAGATTTTAGATTCTAAATTATTGCGGAGAGGTGGCCATGAGATTTGTAAGTCATAAAAACTATGTCGACAATGATAGTAATTACTGTTATAGTTAAAAATAAAAGACAATAGTGTTTGCAACAAAGAAACAAATTAAGAAAATCCTTGCAAAAGGGTCGTAGAAGGGGTGCATGAAAACTATCGTAATAATCAATTTACCACCTAAATTTAAATCCATATATTAATGTTTAGTGTATTTCATATAGGTTCTATTTTGAGTGCTAAAAGATTAATTAGGTGAACTATGAAAAAAAATTATCTAATGGTTATACACAATGATACACTTTCTCAAACATTTTCAAAATATTGAGAATTTATCAAATTGAAAGTATATGAAGTTTTCAAGTAATATTTTGTCCATTGATGAATTTGTATGGATAAAAGCTATATAGTTTCAATAAAATATTTTAAATAAATTTAACAAATTTTATACATATTAATAATTTAATATATAAATTAAATACAAAACTCTTAATTTCTTAATATTAAGATATAGAAAATAATTTGTTTCTTTTAAAATCATACAAATTAAATTAAATTAAATCAAATTAAAACTAAAAAAAATACATAAAGACAATATAAAAAACTATTATAAAAAGAATCATATTTTATTGGAAAAATCCCTGCAAAAAGGTCAAAGAAGGGAGATGTGTGCGGCAGAGGACATGGGTGAAATGGGTTGTGTTGGTGCTTAATTTGGTCTCACCCTGTTTGTCCTTGAAATTCTTCAGTTTGCGGGCTTTGTCGTCTTTTCTATCTCCCCGTATTAATGCATGAAAACTTTGTCCTCCATTTGGTTGCCATGATCAGTCCCTTCTTTTGGTCGAGGATCAATTTAAGTCCAGAATTAATTTTCCGTTTCTCTGTCCATGTGAAAGAATTTGTAACTTGGGCATAAAATTGGGTTTTTTTCCCTTCCATTTTTTCACAGTCACGTTTTGTTTTCCCTGTCAATTTTTGTCCCAATATCTGTGGAAACGTGATTAGATGCAGCTTGGAAGAGCACATTTGGGCCTTATATCATTTCCAAATTCTTTGTCCTTGAAGAAGGATTCATTTCTGGGCACAAATGGTGATTTTACTGAATTTTACAGTTTGATGGGTGTATTTTCCTAGTCAAATTTATATCTCTGCATATGTGGAATAGTGGCCCTTTATGGTTACATGTAGCTTAGCGAGGCACTTTGAAACTCTAAGGCCCAATTCAACTCAAAAAATTTCCACATGGAGGGTCGACGCTCATCTGAAAATTCACCTTTTGGTTTTACCTTGGAGTTGCACCGGGGAAACACATGGAGGTTTCCGCTACCTTGCCCAAACTTAGACATTTTTTTCATGCGTCCGGTGTCATTTTGGTAGATCCTGGATATGCGGAGGGACCGCACCTATTTGGGGATCAGCCCCAAAATTTTATTTTGAAGAAGCGCTAGGAGGACACTTAGAGGCTTCCGCTCACTCTGCCCTTGCTTGGACTTTTTAACGGCCAAGGAAAATTGTCTCGGACCCTAGACACATGGTGCCTTCTGTGGATCCTTCAAATTTTTTAACAACTCTGATGGACTGAGACACGTGGTGAGCCCACACTTGTTTCGGGTCTCTACTTTTAGGGACCATCTCAAAGTGCACCATTGGGACATGTGGAGGCTTCCACTAGCTCCTTCTTTACCGAGGCCTTTTCAAAGGCCAAAAGGTGTTTTTCTTGGGCCCAAGGAAAATGGAAGGCCCGCGCTTATTTGGAAACTTTCCCCTGTACTTCTCCTTTGTAGTTGCACCAAGGAAACACGTGCATGTCTATAATATAAAGTATAGAAGGGGAAAAATCGACAGTTTCTGTGCATTTTTAAGACATTTTTGCTCCAAGACTCTTAGAGATGCAAATACGCATTGTTTTTCATCATTTTTTGATGAAATTCCTTGTCATTTTTGTCAGCAAAGTGCCATTGAATGGATTTACAACTTAATTTTTGAGTCCAAGGATTGTTAAGGTCGATATTTTAAAGTTGGAATTGTTTGGGCACTTGCAAAAATGTGGATTACTAGAGAAGCTGGATGTGGGACAAAGTTGGAGAGGAAAGAGAGGGAAATGGATGAAATGATGAGGTTGCAGGCACAAAGGATGAAAAAGGTGTTTCCTAGAGAGTGAAAAGGATTACTTGTCAGATATAATTTTACAGAGCCTCCGAAGAATGATTAAAATGGGGATTTCTTGCATGATAGAATCATAATGATTACAAGGACTACCAAAACATTGTGGCATGGAATCCTAGTCATTAGTCGAGGGTCTGAGAAATGTGATCAGTTCATAATTGGTCCACCTGGCAGCTTTCGGATTTGAATTTATTAAATGTCACTTTCTGAGGCAAATTGGTAACAAACAAAGGTCCCTTGAATATTCTTCTTTTTGGGGGGAAATTTGGGATGAGTGAGCAAGTGAAATGTATAAATTCAATGAGAATACTCTTGCAAAAGGTCAAGGGTTTAATTCTTAAGAGAAAATTTGAGAGAGCCCATCTTCATGAGAGATTAATCTAAGAAACCAGTTAATTTCCTATGTATTAGATCTCAACCACGTCAAGTTGGTTGTGAGTGTATAGCCATTGACAAGCTTTGAGACTGTTTGAAGGAACTTTCCCCTGCTAATGAATCTAATCAATTTCGAGTTAATTTGTGTCAATATTACAACAATTTGTGTTTGATTTGTTTCAGAATGTCTGCAAGTAGTTTTTCTTATTCCTATTGCAATATTTTGTTTAAGTCCCTCTGAATCACACAGGATCTCGTCCCTGTGATAATTTAGTGGCATTTGCAATTTCATTTCAAGAAGAGATTTCATCCTGTGATGAGATAAACAATTTAAAATCACTTCATTGTCATTTGTTGATTAAGATTATCTGTAATCCTTCAAGTGTATCTTAGGCATGAGGAACCAGGGGTATTTGATGTTTTATTGAGTCTTTGGCTCGAGCTTTCGTGTTAAATTCTTGGAGATTGCGTGAAACCGTTCTAATCTGGACCTCCATTGAAGCACACCTTCTGGTTGAAGGAATATCTTAGCTATTCCAAAGCTTTATGTCATTTATCTTTCCAATTGTTGTGAAGTCTCTCAAAGATCTGGTATAACCAATTTTATCATGCTTAATCTCCCACGAAAATTATTCAAAAACCATGAATCCATCCTGAACTACCCCTGTTTTCCCTGTGTGTCCACAAATGTATAAACTCTACTGCTAAAATATGCAAAAGCAATTAGAATCCCATAATCTCTTCAGTAACCATAGCCTTATTTTGAAAGTATCTCCATCTTTTAGAAGTGACAACTCTTGAGAGTTAAATTATGGGGTATTGATCATACTTTCCCAATGTTTTCTTCATAAAATTTGTGCAAAAGAAGGATATATCCATCTCCTTCATCAAGCAGAGCTTACACTAATGGTCCTCTCACCCTGGTTGAAGAGGCACAACCTAAAGTAGTGAGGATAGGTCAAATCCTCTTGAAGGTGTTATCCATCTCTCCACAATCTGAGTGACAAAGGGCCAGTTAGATCTCATCCCTGGCTACAAAACGACATACATTATGATCTATTTGTCTCTAAGCTCCATGTCAAATCTGTGATGCTGCTCAGCTTGAAAAGGAGAACAAATTTGGATACAAACAGGTTGTAAAGAATTTTATGGGGAACTGTGCTTAACGAAGCTGTCACTAATAGCCATCCTAAAATAAACACCATTATGGGTTAAATCATACTTGCAAATGGAGATAAAGTTGTAACCCTAATATTACCTAATTTTACTATGTAAGAATTGATTAATCTAGTTCTGTATTTATATCTAGAGCGATTTCAATGGTCTTTGAGAGGAGCACGTTGATGACGTCTTCGTGCGCTTGGAAGGACTCAACACATATGAAATAAGAGGGTCTCCAGATTTTGACAATCTTGTCCCACGATCTTAAGTACACGAACCGTTTCGTATTCACCCACAGAGTCGAAATGGTGTCTACATGTTGGATCTAGAGGGCCTTCCTATTCCTCATCTCCCATAAATAATTCTTGGGCAACATGAATGTGATGAGAAAATCCTTCACCATAGGAATGGTAGCCATCCGCTTATTATGTTTATTCAGATCCAAGTGCTCCTTCCTTCAACCAAGGTCAATCAAATCTCACAGTGCACTCTTTCAACTAAACAAATTTTTGCTAAGAAAAAATTTCCAACCAATAGCTACTGACTTTCAATTGTATACATGATCATTTTTAAAAATAAAACATAAACAATTACAAAAAAAGTAAATGTACAGTATATAATATGGAAGCTCTTTACCTAGTAGGATTTTCAATTTTACCAATCAAAGCATGAAAAAACAGTCACAATTTAAAACAAAAACTATGTACTAAAATGTTGGAGCACTCCATGAGTGGGCACCCAATGAGCCAACCTTCAAAATGCTAATATCAATGCAAACTAAAAAACATATAATACAAATATTTATATGAAGCCAAATTTTCATTCCATCTCTACACGGGGGGTCACTTAGTAAAATTATGGTATAACACGTTCGTTTGAAGGGTATTAAATAATACCCTTAATTCTAGTTTTTACCTCTAATTATTCAATTTTTAATACCCCCTCCCATTATATTATTAGAATTAAAAAAACCCTATTTTTTCCATGTACCTTACCCATATTTTAATGACAATTTTATTTACCCCTTTTTATTTCTACCCTAATATATTAAACAGAAAATATATCATATTTATCACACAAATTTTTTTAATATGCTTTTTCTCTTGAAAGATAGTTGAAGCCATTCAAGACCTATTACCAATTACCTTAAAAATGTTAAGCTTTAATCATTTATAAATAGTTCAAAAAATTAAGATGATGAAATAATATCACTTGTGTTGAAAAGCATACTCAATCCTAGTTTTGTACCATCTTATTATTTCTTGGTTAAGAATTTCTTAATTGAGATTTATTTATTCAAAAAGAGATTATAATTTTTCTTTATGACCACACTACTTAAATTTCAATTTTAAAGTATTTAGTTTTGAAAACTAGGGTTCAAATTTTTTAGTATTATATTAGAATTAAACCTCCCTTTTCTTTTTCCCACCTCTCTAGCCTACCCCTAATACCTGATTCAAAATATTAATGAATTAAACCCTTTCACCCCCTTTTGTATACTGGTATATTGAATTTACTTTTATTGATTTTAATTGCCTCAATATGAACCCATGTACTAGGATATTGCCTAGCTAATGAAACCCCTGTGCATCTCCTACATTTATGACTTTCAATATGAAAGAGGAGGGATTTATAATTTTCATGATAGTTATAAACTCTAAAAGGGTGATATTATTATGGTGCCTTCCTCCATGGAACAGTCACCTTATACCTATAATTTACATCATATGAAGGATAAAAGACTATCAAATATCCCTCATTAGATCGTGACTAAGTGATAAATTTTTATAGACATATGATACAACAATGTAATCGTAATGTAGCACTACAATTAAAATGGTGAAAATGGCAATGATCAACATGCAAATTAGAAATTTAGCCCTAATCATAACACAAATGCATACCATTAACTTCAAATATTTTCAACTCAATAAGCAATAAGAAAATCGCGGGGGAAAACTAAAGAGAAAAAGCTCTTTGTAGCTTATTCCATGTTCAATTAACAAGAAAATTGTAATGCACTACAAGGGTCCAATTTTAGAAAGATAGTCATTACAAGACATTGCAATCCACTGATGTCATAAGTAATCGGTAGACTATAAATTTCTTCCTTCAAATATTGGAAGAAATGCCAAAAATGACAATGATCAGAAATGTCATTTAAAACATTACAAATTCATGTCTGCAACTCACAAGATGACTATGCAGGATACTTATTCCACACAATCTAACAAATCAACCTAAAAGACATACAGACATATAGGTACGTGGCACCTACACTCCACTATGGAAAAATTATTTCTTAATTTGTATAATTATGATAGCATTTAGTAAAATCTAAAAATAATTTCTGGCAAATGTCAACATTAAACAAAAGTTTAGATGTTAAAAAAAGTCCATTCCTAACCACCCCCTACAAATTCCTAACAAACTAAGCAAATTACAAGATCCTCCACGATTATCATTACCTATTTGTGATAATAGAAAATGACATTCAACAATGTTATCAAATTTAATTCGCACTATAGGAGAGCAGGTTAGTACATGCCCAATAACAACTTGGTTGGACATTTCATGTGCTATCCAATGCTAACTAAGGAGTTAAATTCTCAAAGAAGCAAAGCAAACCTTTGAGGATTCAATGTAATCCTATTGCATGGCAGTCATAGAGTATGATACATTCTACCTGTCAAATATTAGAATTCAAACCATAACCAAGGTGTAGGTAGAGATTTTGAAGCAGAAAATGAAGCTATGCAGTTATCGTGTTTCTGTCTTCGAATGATGCAGTAAGATCAAGTTCCCAGCAATTCTTGGGCAAATTTGGGGCCTCCTTACCCAAAATATTATTAGCTAGAACCTAATGAGATATATTCATTCCCAGACATGGAATAGGCGTAGCCGTCATAGCCTTACACCGTAGCTACACATCAATAATGAAAAGACTGTAATTGCAACTGCGGTATTCCAAGAGAAGAGGAGACGGAAGCTAAATTGGTTTATCAGACAATACTGATCTCTGTTTGCAGGTTTGATGTATCTCTGTGTACAACCGCTATCTGTAGAAAAGTTTCTGGATCTATATCCGTATCTAAAGCGTGTTCAATTGTCTCTAACAGGAAACTGTTGGGTGTTGCTGCTGACGTGGAGCACTAACTCTAACACTCTACCCCATCCATTTCACCCAAAGTTTCAGAGTAAGGAGGATGCATTCCAACACCTTTGGCGTAAAAACATGACATTTATGCTTGTCAATAATATACTAACCAAATTAGGGAAGCCGGGGATGTGAACGTATTACGTAGTATATGTTTGTGTTCCCGTAAATTTGTCTAGATGTTGAGACCATATTGAAAACATTTACTTTTCCATACAAGATCATATAATATGTTATATAACTTCTATAAATATTTTGGCACTGTTTCGAGATGAAACAATATGAATAAGTTCTAAGAAAATTATCAACTATTTTAGTTGAGAAGTGCATAAGAGATGATGTGTAATGCCTTGTTGGATGTTACTCCTATTCATTCTTCAGTGGCCTTGTTGCTAAGCATCGAACGTTGTTGTTCTTCTATTGATCATTAGTTGGTTTCGCCCTTGTTGCAGAGAATAATTAGCATTCTCCCTCTTCATTGTGTCTGCTTGTGTCATTGTCGATGTTTCCAGTTGTTGGCCCCCACAACGTCCGTTGCGATTTTCCTATTAAAGGAAAATTGTGTTCTCGAATTGTCGAGCTCGACTGTCGGTCATTATTAATATGAATAATAAAAAAAATTAGTTATAAAATTAATTTAAAAAAAATAATGATAATAATGATATTATTAATTTAATTGTTGATCAACCATTATTTTATTTTACTTTCGATTGTAATCGATATTAATATTAATTATCTCTATGTCATTTTGTTGTATTGTTTTGATCACCCCTGTAGACTGAACCTCATTCTACATCGATGAAGGGATGACCTGTCATGGTGCCATGGTTGGTCGTTGATCTGTGTTCGCTTTCGAACATTAACCTCTAGTTGTCTCCCGCTTGGTCATTAGGAATGCTTGCATGTTGTTTTGATCATTTAAATTAAAGGAAAGTATGAGTTTTGCTCCCTCCACCATGTCAGTTTGTATGCATTTTTTTTAATCTTCTAGGTTGGTGTAGGAGAAAGGGGTTCCTTTCTTCCTTGGTTTATGATTTTAGAATACGTAAGGGGGGTTGTGTGTGGCAATTTTTGATGGGGCTATTAATTAATGCCCAGATTTCAACTCCACCTACCACCTCTCACCACTTCAATAGTGACTTGGCCCTTGTCATGTGGCCCTACACCAAATGGGATTACCTCTGTTGGATGCATTATTTTCCTTTCCTCTCTTTGAAAAATTTTTTTTTGGCAGTTGGTTATGGTCTTCCTTTATACAAAACGTTTTGGGTGCAGAAATAAAACTTATTCCTTATTGGTGGATCTGCACCATGTTTCACCCTTTAGTGCCTTGCTAATTCCTTTTATTGACTCCTTGCTTGTGTTTTGGGGGGAAAATGAGGCTTAAGCTGCTGGCCATTGGTTGGGTCAAAAAGGGGTGTGAATCTTTGCAGAGATGGAACGCCTTGTGGGTGAGCAACATTTGCTTTTGGAGAAGAATTGCTGGCATATTAAGTCTAAATTTGTAATATTGTTGCTACCCTTTTATAATTTCATGAAATGAATGGTTCTCCTCCCTGAAATGGTGCCTAGAAATGGATTTTGTGGTTGTTTTATTTATTTCCTGGAGGGTGTTGGTTTCCCCTTTGTTTTTCTTTTCTGCATTGTTAGTTTTGGATGACTGCATTTCAAAAAGAGGGGATTCCATTTCTTTTACTCTGTTACTTTTCTTCTGAAAGGGAGCTATGTTTATGGCTTGAAATTATTATATTTCTTTTATCATCACTTTAGCAAATCTTGTTGCGCTTTGTGGCTCGCCTAGTAAAATGGGTTTCTTTTAGCAAGATTTAAGATGCTGCTTGATAGCCTATCTTTTGTTATTTTACTTTGTGGGAATACTGGTTGGCTTTTATTTGGGGTTTCAAACTCTTGAAATCAAATGTGGGTACCTCTGCTACCTACTAAGGGAACAAGTAAAAAGTAATATATTTTCCCTTCAATCCTCCTTGCTCTGTGACCAAGTTTCAGTTGTATTATCTTTGTGATCTATGGAGAAATGGCCTGGCCAAAGGGCATGGATACCAACTCTCTCTCTTGTTGTTGAATTTATATTCCCTTGCATATGAATAAGTTAGCTATTTTTTTCTGATATGGGCATTCCCCAGACTTTGGAATTACTTGCCTAGGAAGTTATGGAAGGATTGTTCTTGCGTGACTATTTTTTTTATGATTTATGACTATTAAGGTAAATGGTGAATAATGTTAATGAATGGGTTCAATGGGTGAATCCATTCAAAGGATTGTGCATACGATGTTTTGCTAAAATAGATCCCTGAAATCTAAAAGAAGGAAATGGTTGTTTGTAACTCAGAGATAATAACGCCTTATGGGGATATAGGGTGTTGAAACTTGTTTTCTTCTGAGTGTGAATCTATTTTATTATTGGCCGTGTTTTCTCTTGTTGTGGATGTCATAGTTGAAGACTGTTAAGAATTGTAATCTCTCTTAAAGACCGTTGAAGTGTAAAGAACTTATAGATGTAACTACCTTTTCAATAAGCTTATAGGTAAGCATGATTACCTTCTTCTTTACTAAACTTCTGGAAATTGATAACCTTGTGATCTTGAAAAGTTCTTCAATCTGTGAAATTTTCTCTGCATTACCAAGGATGAGAATCTATTTTACCAGTTGAGTGGTTGTATTATATATACTTAAATGTACCATGCCCATAGATGGGTGCAGTGAATGAATTTTGATAACACTATGTTGCTAAGCTCTCTCACAAAAATAGAATTGGTTTGATGGCTCTGAATGTAGAGGTTTGGTTGCGTGATTGATTGTCCTTTCTTTGATGTGTTCATGTGGAGCCATGAGCTCGTCAAACATGGTTAGGTGTTTTGAACAACTCAAAGGGGCTGGGAAGTAATGTTCCATTTTATAATTTGTTGAAACCATTAAGTTGAATATTGAATCGTTCAGATTCTGGTATTGCACTTGGATTATTTTATAAGTATTGGTTTATTCGGATGAGTGTAGTTATCTTTCATTCATAATGGAATTGTGTTTATTTTTGTGGATTGTTAGTGAACGTATTATTATTATCATAAGTTTATGACCAAACCTCTGTGTTGGTTTTAGAATTTGAAATGTGTTTGGGATGACTGTAGTCATTATTGAAATAGGACTCTTGTTAACTCATGACATTTGGTGATACGTCATGAGGATAGTCTTGAGATTTCAAATGGAATTTATTATATAAATACATTGCTGGCCTATGTCGGAAAAGTGTTAAAAATTATTAATGACATTTGGGGGTTACTTTCCTTTATATTATTTAGATAAGTTGACGATCATGATGAGGTTTGTTGATAGAATAATGGATTTTTGTGACTCTTTTAAATGCATTTGAAGAGTGGTTTTGATTATGTTAACAAGTATTACTTTTAAGAGATCCTGTAAGGAGGAGGTGGTAAACTTCTTGGTTAAAACTGAAACTATAGATTGTTTTTTTAGGGTTACGAACCCATATTGCTATGAAACCTTCCTCCTGGAAAGATTGAATAACCTTTATTGTTTTGCATCTTTAATTGTAACTATTATTCTTGGACTTCTCTAGGACTTTTGAGATGGATGGATTGAGTATTAGATTTCAATCAAGTAATCCATAGGATTACATGATTGAAATCTCAATACTCTTGACCCTTTTGTTCCTAGCCAATAAGGTCTTGCCTCGTTTAATTGAGATATCATTCTTACTAGAATAATTGGCTTCCTTCGTGTTGGTTGGTGGAAATTTTTTTTATCTCGTGTGAAGAATTTGGATTAGTGGTTTGTGCTTTGATCCATTCTTTAAATAGAACATTCCTTTCATGATATTGTTAAATGTTAGCTTACTATTGCAATGGGTAGTCTTATCATGCTCAGTTCTCGTAAACTGACTCAAGTTAATACTTGTGCAGATGGTTCATGCGAGTAGATAAAAGGAAAGATTGATAAAGGTTACATCGGTTTGATTTATGAAGATCCTTATACGAATGTCTAATGGAGTTTGGAAGGCCTCTTGCCTTGGATTTTTGGTATTTTTGAAATAAAGTTGTCTTATCTTTTGTAGCAAAACTTGTAATTATCATTGTGAGGAATAAAACTCGATCATCACCTTGTTATGTGTATTATTTTTGTGATATTATTTCAGTCATGAAAATGTTGTAGCATGGATGAACCAATTTTGTTACCTTCTTGTTCTTAGCCAACTTCAATTGAATCTTTTGACACCTTTGGTTTGTGTGCCATGTTGAATAGAAATGTTATACCCATGTTTTGTTTTCTCGTTAAGTAACGGTAAATTCTTCCTTCAAGTCATAAAACTTTCTTGTATAATCACCCTCCATGGTCTTGGCATCAATGCAATTCTAGGTATTTTTTTAGTGGGTTGGCAATCCTTTTTCTAAAGTAAATCAAAAATAAAATAAAATTAATACATAGATGAACAAATAAATAAGAAATAATGAAGTTGCGATTTTGTAGATAAAAAATTAAGAGTCTTTAATGGAAAGAAAGGAGTTATCTACTGGTGTATAAAGAATTACCCTCCACCCCTAAGATAAGCTACGGATAAACTCATTATCCTTATTGTTGTGAAACATTAAGATAAATGATTTAAAAGTAATTTCAATATGTTAACTTTTGGGGATATAGTTAGGATCTTAGTTAGTAAGGAGTTTGATTAAGAACACCTTAAGTCTAATGCTTCAATTTTGGGAAACCATGTGTATCCTTTGTCAAACTTAATCAAGTAGAAACCTAAATGAAACTTTTACCCAAATCCATTAGAACTCTTTAGTCTCATTAAAAGACTGGTTAATAACTAAAGAGATCATGATGATGAAATAACTTGACCTTCTCACTCTAAATCCTTGCCATTGTACATTGTATCCCTTCGTAAGAAATGAAAAAATTTTGAACCTTGCTCAAAGTAGATCATTGTTTTGAACCTAAAACGGTGCCTCCCTCCTTTGGAGCTTACACTCGTTCTCCTTGTGCAATGGAGATTGAAACGAGATTCTGTAGCTTGTGTTTGTTTAAGTTAACCTTGCAGGAAGTGGTTTACCCCACCCCTCTTTTGTAAATCTAATAACTAATCAAACAAATAATTGTCAAGTCTAAAGAGTGATCCTCTTTCGGAGATTTTTACCCAAAGCCAAATGCCTCTATTAAAAAGAAAGGAACTTAACTTTTTAAGAAGAGTTATACAGTTCATAACCTGAATCTCCTAGAACATAAGTTAATAATTGAGTGTCGTGTTTTAGTAAAATAAATAACCTTAAAAGAATATTTTCATCGTGGGTGTACCCTGAACTGTAACTATGTATTTTGGATTACCTTTTATGCCATGTGCCTTGTCATAAGGAGAAAAGTGAATGGTTCATGATGGGTGTCGTATGTCTCCTTGTTACCTAGGTGGTAATAAGGTTGTGTCAAGTTTTTCGAGAGCTAGTTGTATCCTTTGTGACCACTTGTAATGTCGTTATATACTTTGAACAAGTCAAAAAAAATTATATTGTATTTTTTTCTAGGTTGTCTTGCGTGTCTGAAATAGTGGGTGTTACATAATGCATAGGAATTTACTATCTTCGTGAGATCTCGTTCACTCCAACATTTGTCATCTTATATGTATTTTACATAAGAATGAAATATTCATAGGCTTAACTCGTGTCGACATGGGTTCAATGGATGGTAGAAACGACATAGTTTTTGATATGATCGTAGAGTGTGTGGTCTTTAAGAAAATGATGATATTCATCGCCTCCTTTTTTGTTGACTTACATGCTTTCAGAAATAGCCTATGTGGACGGAGTGGGCCATTAATTATATGTTATAGATGGTAACATCACGAGGGAATTATATCAAATAGGTTATACATCCAATGATCCATATGTTTCCTAGAGAGGTAGTTGAGGCCCGAGGGTAAGGATTGGTATTCAACAGATATCTCATTAAACTAATTTAACTACATTAAAGGATCTCACGAGCCACATCATCAAAAATTAAAATGTATGGGCAAGATAATCACTTCATTAAACATTATGCATATGGTGAATTTGGATAGAATACATTATGAGGAGATTCACATGTAAAGTCTAACACAATGTCTCAAGCAACGAGTCAAATCTGAGCATTGATCATCCAAACATTTTCATCATATCTGACCATAACTATAACTCACAAGTTTGGAGGGTCCCACACTCTCCCCCAATCATAAAATCAATACAAAGGTACTAAATATCATTATATTTTGATTATTATTCGAGAGAGATGGGGCCTACTAGCTTTCGGGTGTTGGATATACTCTATTGTGATAGATAGTTCGGTGTTGGAACTCGTGGGTGAGTCATATTATGAGAACCATTTGGATATTTATGGAACAAACATGTGTATGTACAAAATCCTATGGCTAGAAATAGATGCAAAAACCTATGAAGCAACCATGTAGTGTTGGAAAGCTCGTGATCAGACTAGTGCAATCAAACTATAGTAATGTAATAGATTGAGTTCATGTGAGAGGGAAATCTGAAAGCATGATTTTAGGAAGAAAGGAGGTGAAAATTAAGGGACCATCCATGTAGAATCTATATAAAATGGAGAAGATGGTATAGACACCATCATAAATGAATTGTTGAGGCCCAATCCTAAATTGAATTTATCAAATCACCTATGCAAAAATGTGAGGTGAATTAGCTTAAGTTGTACTCCACTATCATTGTCAGCGTCCCTCTACCCTCAAGACGTGCTCTCACCTCCCAAGAAATTTCTTCCATCTTTTGCAGCTTCAGAAGAACATGGAGAAAGAAACATCCTAGATGCCCTTTCAGACCTGTCATTTCCTAACAGAATAATACAAGCACTCTATGTTCAAGATCCAGAGGTGTCAACCAAAGTGAAACCCAAGTTAACATTGTAAATTTAGCAGTAATTAGATAGTTGTAGTGAAATAAATATTTTTACGCCATAATAATAAATCATAATGTGACAGGGGACTATTTTAAATGGAGATATCTCCAATACCATCCTAAAATCATTACCATTATGGGTTAAATCAATCCTATATGTAGAACCCAAAATATCCTCATATTCCTATACACAAATTTATTGATGTGAATATGTATCTACATTCAAAGTGGTTGTAATTTCCTCTAAGAAGAAAATAAAATACTGCTGCCATTGTTTTGTTTTTGTTTGCAGAAGAGAAGAAAAAGATAGAGGTTTGGGGGGCGCTTCAATCGAGTATAACGTCTTGCTGGATTTATTTGTCTTCTTCTACATCTAAATGCTAATGTTACATGTACGATACCATTTTCTGTAAGATTCTTCTCTTTATCTTTCATTCTGTATAGTTTTAATATAGATAAAGATAGAAAATGTCATTCCTGCTATCCCACTTAAGTGTCAACAAGATTTGTCTCTTTCACTCTTCCTCTATGGAGAATGCCACAACTAGATGTATCCCCTAGTGTTGCAAGTCAGCGTGGTCACGTGTATCATTCCAAAAGGAGAATCCATTAGGTGACATGGATGCATCCACAAATGGCAAGTATGTGTTACAGAAAATATCTCACAAAAATGATTTTGGAATCACATACCTCTGTACTAGCAAGGAAAATTCAGTGCTTAGAAGCTATCGATTTCTACATCTCTATTTTCTTTAAACCAGGGAGATCTAAGTTTTTGAAATAGTTAGCTAGTCTTTAATAATTGGACACTAAATGAGGATGTTATAAAGGATTGAAATACAATTAAAAAAATTCCTTGGCAATAGTTTTAAAGCTAGAAGTCCACAAATATTTCCAGATTCCTCAACAAGCCTGTATCAAAATGAGTTTATGTTTTGTTGGTTCACCGGGAATGCATGTGTCCATGTGATCAGTTCACCTTTGTCATCACTCTCATCCTATGTAATTCGGTGGCACATATGGAAATTTGTCATCTTTTTGGAGCAGGTCAATGAACCACATGACCCATATGAGTCTCGTCGAATGTGGGGATTAGTTAGGCGTAAAGAGCAATGGTTTTCCCCTTTTCACTTGAGTAAATTTGCGCTTCATCATGGTTTCTTTTGTAAAATTAAATGTTGTATGTTTGAGAATGAATTGACAAAATCTTGGTTGACACGAACTGGTAATAAGGAGTTGGTCTTGTTTTATGGAATGTTTTTTGGTTTAGTGCCAGACCCATCATGCAACAAAAGTCTCTTTGCATTTTCATTTGGTAACATGGAACAGTTTGTGGGAACTCGTCAACTGCAGGTTATTTGAAAATATTTGGTGTTAAAATTCGTATTCCTAAAACCCTCTTTTTATTGTCACTTATGGTGACAAGGTCGTTTAAAACATGATCAGTTTAGGCTTACGGTTTTCAAACTTAATGTTGAGCGAAACTAAAAACCACTACCTCCTACCTCTAGAAAAATTAAAAGAGGATTTAACCCACCTTCAGACAATGAAAACTCTTCGGAAACTAAACAAGTGGTTTTTGGGGCCCACTTGTCGATGTTGAAAAGAGTTGTTGACGCAATTACGATAACTAGCCCCAAAGTACCCTTGTAACTTGAGCTCTGCTCGTCAGAATCAACCCGTCAGACTGAATTCTCTATATATCGGGGAGTAAGTTGGAATCACCTTAGTGGAAACTTAAACTGAGTTTTTTGAGAATTATTGTAAGCATTTTTGTTGTTTTGGCAGTTTTCTCAACCTTCCTAGAATCCCATTTTTGAGTCTTATTTGACTTCTAGCCACATGTGTGACATCGTAATACCATAAAATGCTACGTATCAATTTCGGATTCGGTTGTTTTATCTTGTATAAATGAATCTTGAAACTGTAGATTTTTCTCTCTAACTTTTGTCTCTTCTCTCTCTAGAAATCCAACTAAGAGGACTTTGGTTAATTTGAAAATGTTGAATTGGGAAATGAAAATGCTTTTGAAATGAAATGAAAATGGACATGAAGTGAAAATGGTTGTGACATTGTGACTGGAAAATGATATTTCTCTTAACTTTCTTTCTCATCCTTACTCTCTCTCTCTGTTACCAAAACGTTAAGTGTAACTGAATGTGAAAGCGTGAATGCATGAGAAATGAACTTTGTCTTCTTCTCTCTATCCTTCTCTCCCTCCCTCTCATATTTAATTTAAAATGTTAAAAATGATGAATGTGTGGATTATGCTTGAGTGTAGGGGATTTCCATATTTAGTCCTAGGACTGACCAACATTGGTTGTAGGTACTCCGAACAAGAAGGATTAGAGTGTGATATGTTGTAATTAGCTGAGATGACATTAAGATATTGTATATTGATATAAATTACGAATGTTAAATGAAAGTAAATTTAGAATTGCATTATCAAAATTATGTGTTGAAGACTATTGTTATCTCTTGGAATCTTATATTTCAAGCATTGTACATGGAAAACTATGTTTTTTGTATCCACCTTGTGTTAAAGCTAACCTTACAACACTAGTAAGTGACACATAATTATGTAGGAACAACTATGTTAGCTAGATAAACAAGGAAGATAGTTGAAATGTAAATGGGTAAAAATCATACCGTTCACTTCAAAGGTAATAAGCCCATTTGAAATTTAAATATGGATCTCATGGTTTAGATGATTGTGCCTAATAGTTATTGTGGTTCATAGATAAAATCAAAATGTTTGGAAGTAACTTATCTCTTTTAAATCCATATAAATGCAGTGAGTATTCAACCTTTTTCTCTCTCTCTCAATCATGTCACATCTAGGTTTGCAAAACCCTAATGTCTTAAGAAATACTTTAATCCTCACAATTAGACTTCTTGTCCTACACTTAAGAAAATTCTTCAAAGACCATTTCTATAACTTAAATGTCCTTGCATGAAGAAATAGATAATTTGAGTAACCGTGTCATTCATAGGATAATTATGACTAACACTTCTTGGTGTCATAGTTCTACGCATCTTCATGGACAAGTTAGATTTCAATGTTTATGTTGGACCTTGGTGTCCTAGTGGTCAACCATATTCTTAAGAAGATAGTTTGGGATACCTTCATCATTGAATGAACCCTTCGTAAGATCCTGATGACACAAGTGGAGTTAGTGCACTAGTGTACTATGTATTAAACTCTTGTTAATGATCTCTTTATTTCCTCACAGATAAATATGTCACCTTCGCTAGTAACAAATTTACACCTTTGTCCCTTATAAAGGTTTAATGGGATAAATATGTTTTCACACCTTAAACTGACCTATAGTCAAATGTAGAATCCCTGAGTGCAATTGGAATTAAAAAAACCTAATGGAACCCTTTATATGCTAAGTGTTAAACAAAAGTGAGGAATTTTAGTCTTGGAATACCTCAAGTGGCACGAAGGCTTTGCAAGGAAGGGACATTTGATTACTCTAATTTTTTCTTGTGGTAGGGTGTAGAAACCCTCAAGTAGAAATGAATGTAATACATCAAGTGACCTCTTATGATGTTAATGAACAATGGAGCTATGATGTATTGTTACCAATGATTGTAAATATTACCTTAGAAGGATTTTGAAACGCATAAAAATTTATAACTTTTGCTTTTGAACTCCCTTTTTCCCTCTTAGATAATTGTGACCCTTAGTAGCAAATTACCATGTGTTTTCTCGTAGGGTATAGTTTCCCCCATCCATGATTGATTTTGAAGTTAATAGATCATGCATCCTCTCTTAAGGGTATTGGTGAAAGAAACATTGATGCATTTTACTAAATGATTTAAATAGTTCCTTGGAAGAAATTTGAAAAGCATATAGTTGTTGGGTTGTCTTGTTATATGCTTTAATACTTAGGTTTTTAAGAGTGATGAAATGAGTTATTAGGTAAAGGGTCACCACTCCTTGTAGTCATGAATCCCTAAGTGTAAATTATGTGTCATTTGAATTACAATTGTTCTAAAACAATGCCAATAAGAGTCCAAAGTAACCATGTAAGAGTAATGGAAAACAAGATTAAATAAGATACTTGTTTAGAAATAAACTTATGCTTGAAGTATTCATAATTTATTTAGGCATTCTCTTTTTGTTTAAAAAAAATAATACAAATTTTCCTTGGAGAAATCAAGCATTTGAGCCAACATAAACTCTTTTATGACAAAAACAAAATTTATGACATGTAAATGTTAAATCAACTTAAACTAATTGTTGAACTATAAAAAACTCTAACAGGAAAAATAGGGTACTATGATGGAAGGATGTTTATGGTAAGAGGTATCTTGAATCTAAATCACCCTTAAATCCTAAGAATTCCTTCCTTGACCTCACGATAGTTCCCCTTGTCTAGCAAAGGTAAAATTTAAACATTGAATATACGTCTCGAAAAGAAGAACCTTAACATCTTGTTAGTTCCTTTTCGTAACAAGGATAAAATTTAATGTCAATTAAACATATTTTGAGAAACAAACCTTTAACGTAAGAATAAATATTGGGAGGCTTGTAGGTGTTTAAAATGAATTTAATTAACAAATGAGTTGTGGATAATTAATGGAAATTGAGAAAGGAACCAAAGTGCTTCTCTTAAAGGCTAATGCTATACGAAAATAAAGTATTTGAAGTTTTAGAAAAAGTAAAATTTACACCCTTCCCAGTTTAATTCACTGAAAACTTATAAGGTTATATAATGGAAAACTAAATGTAATAAATATGTAAACCATAAAAAGGCCATGTTGTGGAGTATGCCTATCCTGTGTGTCTTACCGTAGTTGGGTCATTGTCTTGGTTTACGTCATTTGAGTAAGACATTGATGTGTACCCTATGTTATCATATTGTATGAGTGGGTCCATGCTTATGTAAGTGTCTTATGTGATGTTGAATTTTTCTATTTGATCCCATGTGGTTTGTGTTATGTGTAAAAAAAAAAAAGTTTATCCACATAATTTTTTTGTTGTACTTTGGTGTTCGAAATTGTGGGCATTACATATGGTATCAGAGTAGAGGTTCATGCTCTCGAATATCTACGAAAGATTGGAGTTGTGATGATCTTTATGGTGGTGGTGGAGATGGAAAGATTAATTTGATATATGTTGTGATGTGGAAAATGTTGTAATTGTGATATTATGAATGCATGTGTTGTGCATGTCACTTAGTGCATATTTGATATCATGTTGATGTGATTGTGATGAGATTATTCACTCTACTTTTCATGGATTCAATGAGGAGTTCACGTGTGATGTACTATCTTGTTGTGTGTGAAAATAATGTTATTTTGGATTGTGGAGTGTTGGAGTGTTTTGGTTATTATGTGATATGTAGGTGTGTTGATGGGTTATATGACAAAATTGGTGTATAGTGAATTGGATTGTATCATGATGTCGCCAACATGTTGTGATGAATAATGTGTGTCACCATGTTGTATTGTAATTGACTATATGTTGTAATGTTAGTCATTGTGTTCATCATACATATAATTCATGTAATATGTGATGGTTCATGTCGTGAATTAGGGGCATATGGTGATCGTATGACCCCTATTGTATAGTGCTTGCACTTTGGGTGCATTATGTGGAAACATGATGTATTATAACCCATGAAAGTAATGATTGTGCTATACCCTGTATATATACCATGCATAAGACGCTATGGTTAATGTGTGTGAATCACCATTGTGTTAGTAATGTAGTTATGTGTTATGTTGTGAACCTTACACTAACCAACCCTAAGGGAAGAAATTGGTAAAAAGTGTATGTTGGAGAGAGGAAATGAGTACCGTTGACCAGTCACTCGAGCTGAGTATGAGATAGGAGGTGGAGTCTTACATAGACTGAAAATCCACCTCTGTTTGTTTGGTATGTATGGAACATTTCCCAATGGGCACCATATATATTGTGTTTTGCAGACACCTTAGGCTCAGTAGATGGCGTACATGTACCTTTTTCTCTCTCCCTATATGGTTTTTATTTAGATGACCTATGTGTACCTTAGCATTGGTGTACAGTTGACTAGTCACTCGAGCCAAGTACGAGATAGGGAGTGGAGTCTTACATAGATTGAAAACCCACTTTTATGTTCATTTGGTATGCATGGCCACCATGTATATTGTGTTTCGCGAACACCTTAGGCTCAGTGAATGACAACCTATACACCCCCTCTCTCAGACTATGTTGAGCCTTGTGGGAGTATGGAGGGATGATTCAGGTAGAGATGATGACAATTATATTATTTGATATGTTATTTTACGAGTTGAGGCTCAATATCTAAGTGCCAACAACTCGATGAGTACCCCTTTGGTGGCCATATAAGGCCACGTAGTGATTGTAATGTGTTATTGCTCTATATGTATTTTATTCGTAAATTTATCATTTTTTTTTCTCTTGTCTAGAACTAGAAAATTTTCTTTAATTGATGTGTTGTTGCAATTTTGGGCATTTTATTTGATTTGTTGCACTAACATGTAGATTTTTGCACTAACTATGGCTAATTAACCATTTGTTTTTCTTATTTTTAAATTTTCTTTTCATGTTTAAAATTTTTATAGCCTATCCCAAGGCTTGGGATTTTTTACCACTTGGCATTTGAAATGGATTGTTATGTTGGTTCTAATGTCGTAATGTGTTGGAATAGGGTCATGGGATTCACCATGGAGTGGTTGGACCTATGGACCAGATTCGTTGTATGGGGGTATGCCCCAAGGGGGTCATAGCGCCATGTAGTTTTTGAACTATAGGTTACTACACCACTTGGGTGGGGGTGACGGGGCTCTATGTGCCTAGGGCCATAGGGTGACCCAACCTCATTAAATGGAGAAAGGAGATGGGGCTCTATGGTTGAGTGACCCGATATTATTTATGGGGCTCTATGGTTGAGTGACCCGATATGGAGAAATAAGGATATGGGGCTCTATGGTTGAGTAACCCGATATGGAGAAATCAGGTGATGGGGCTCTATGGTTGAGTGACCCGATATGGAGAAATAAGGTGATGGGGCTCTATGGTTGAGTGACTTGGCTTGGTTTTGGCACTATGATTCTTTCTTTGGGAGGAATATGGAGTTGTTTTTTTATGCTTTGGGATATATATGGAGTTATTTTGTGAATGTTGATGTGTGGAGTTGGTGTTATGAGTATCTTGTGAGTCTTGTTAGGAATTGTTATGATTGAGGTTTGACACTCCTCATTGTTACTATGTACCATTGGATATGGTCCTGGCACTGTGTAGGCACTTTCATGGTCTTTGGGTCATGTGATACCAGTTGTATATGTATCAATGTGATGATTTTATTTTGTCAGTCACATGTGCGTGTTGGATTTATGCCTATGACATAATTGTTGGAAATTATTCGTTATGTGGACTACTTGTTGTCTTTCCATGGTGGAATTAGAGGTCTTGTGATGTGATACAGTCGTGAAAGTATGTAGCAAGATGTCTCATGGGTTGTTTGTGTTGTGTTGAGTTTTATGTGACATCTTGAGGCCAATTACTATTGGGCACCCAAAAACATAAGACAATTGAAATCCTAAACATTGAATATTAAGAGCTTGAAATTTAGGAATAATTTAAAGGAGAAATATTAACTAAGTAATAATATAAACAAGAATTACCAATCTTCACAAAACATTAAAAATTTAAGATATTGTTAAACCTTCTTGAATTCATTGTGGTCGTGTTCTAATGAAAAATATCTTATCCCTATATGAAGTTTGTCATCATTATATTTCCTTAATTTTTTTTTCCTTTATTTACCCTTGGTGTTATGTCACATCGAGGATGATGCTCTTATAAGGGGAGGGAGATGTAGTGCCCCACTTTCAATGCAATGTAATTGAAATGTGTAAAACTACACTCCACTATCTTTTTTAGCGCCCCTCTCCCCTCAAGCTGTGCTCTCACCTCCCAAGAAATTTCTTCCAGTTTTTATAGCTTCAGCAGAATATGGGAAACTTTAACATCCTAGACAGCCTTTCAGACCTTCCATTTCCTTGCAGAATAATACAAGCACTTTGTTCAAGATCCAGAGGCATCAACCAAATGGAAACCCAAGTTAACATTGTAAATTTAGCAGTAATTGGACAGTTGCAACAAAATAAATATTTATACACCATAATTAAATATTAGAACGTGACAGGGGACTATTTTAAATGGATATCTCTCCAAACCATCCTAAAATTAGTACCATTATGGGTTAAATCAAACCTACATGAAGAACCCAAAGTATCCTCATATTCCTATACAAAAATTGACTAATGTGAATATGTATCTGCATTCGAAGCGCTTACAATTTCCTCTGAGAATAAATAAAACCACTGCTACCACTATTTTGTTGTTGTTTACAGAAGAGAAGAATAAGATCAAGGTTTGGGGGTGCTTCAATCAGGTATAACGTCTTGTTGGATTTATTGTCTTCTTCTACATCTAAATATTAATGCTACATGTATTATACCCTTTTCACAAACTACCAGGCATTTCCTTCTCTTTATCTTTCATTTCTGTGTAGTTGTAATATAGATAAAGACATTAAATTCCATTCATGTTATCCCACTTATGTGTTGACAAGATTTGTCTCTTTCACTCTTCCTCTATGGAGAATGCTACAACTAGATGTATCCCCTGGTGTGCCATGGTTTGTGTCCATTCTGAAAGGAAACATGATCATTAGGCACAACATCCATGACAATTCTATGTCTCTAGGAAAATATCTCATCATAAATGTAAACTTTGCCATCATGTACCTCTATTGGTATCTAGCAAGGAAAACTTGTCGTTATGAAGGGAAATATAAATTCTACCTGCCATTTCTACATCTTTGTATTACTCTAAACAAGGGGAGTCAAGTTTCTCAAATAGATTGGTAGTCTCTAATATTTTACAATAAATGAAATGCTCAAAAAAGCAGATAAATGCCTCAAATACATTTAAGAAAATACCAAATCTAGCTATGAAAAAGTTCTTAAATAGCTAAAACGATGTGAAGGGACTTCAAAATATTGGGTAAGGATGTGGATATTTTCAGTCTTCCATCCAATCCTATATCAAAATCATTTGTGTTTTGTTACTTCAAATGAAAATGGGTGCATGGTCATGTGAATCAAAATTCACCTTTTTCGTCACTCTCATCCCTAGTAATGAAGGAAACACTGAGATAGTGACATGTTAGTGAAGAAAGATTCTGAGCTTGTAGTATGACCAATGAATTTGTGGACAATTCAATGAAAATAGGCTTCCATATGACGTCATAGCTGGTTGTAGGCGAGAGCAATAACTTGTTGAGTGGTTGCAAACATCATTGCAGTGGTTTACGGTTTTTGGCAAAATGATGTCACTGTTTAGTCAAGCTTGCTTTGGTTGGCTCAATGCATGAGTTGGCTAGTTCACAAGTCAACATCTTCTTGAGATAACTCACTTGGTAGTTAGTGAAAGTTCATCATTCTTCCTTTTGAGAGCTTCATGTGGTTTCTGTGGTGAATGTGAGACAATTTATGCAGTAAATTCGAATGCGGGGATCGCTGCACCGTTTGGCACCCGTTAAAGGTATGGTTTTACCCTTTTCGCTTGAACTAAATTTATCTTCATCATTTCCAACTTTTTTAAAATTAAATGTTGAATGATAGAGAATGTAATCCCAAACAAATTGAAAAAATATTTCCTTGACGTGAATTCTCAAAACATTAACAACAAAAAAAAATGATATTGAAAGTTATGCGCATGGAGTGCCACACCCAAACGTACCGCAAAACTGAAACTCTTTGCATGACCCTTGGTAACATGGAACACCTTAGGGAACCTTAACCTAAGTTGTTTGAACTTATTTAATGCTATTCAAGTCATATTCCTAAACCCCTTAGCTTATCAGTCACTTATGGTGACATGGTCATTTTAATAAAACATGATCAGTTTTAGCTTATGGTTGTCGCTTAGCTTGAGCAAATTTGAAAACCACTACCTCCTACCTCTAGACTGCCAACAAGAGGATCATAACCCACATTTAGTTTAATAAAAATTCCTTCGAAAAATAATTTTACAAGTGGGTTTTGGGGCCCATTGGTCGTTGTGCGACAAGAGTTGCTAACGTAATTACGATAATCTGGCCCCGAAGATTCCCTTGTAACTTGAGCTCTACTCGTCGTAATCAACATTTTTTTAGACATGATGAATTATCTATATATGGGAGAGTAAGTAGGAATCATAAAAATTTGTGATTCAAACTTGAAACGAGTGTTTTCAAGACCCATTTTGTAAGCACTTTTGATGTTTTGGAAAAGTTTCCTCAACCTTAGCTAGAATCCCCTTTTTGAGTCTCGTTTGACTTCTAGCCACACATGTGACCTCATAATACCATTGCAATGCTATGTATAATTTTATTCAATATTTTATCTTGTATAAATGAATTTTGAAATGTATGGTGATTTTCTCTCTCCACCCTCTTCTCTCTCTAGAAATGACTATGATACTTTGGTTGATTTGAAAATGTAAATGAATTGGGAAATGTAAATTGGTTTGAAATGAAATGAAAATGGACATGAAATGAAAATGGTTATGACATTGTGAATGGAAAATAATGTCTCTTAACTTTCTCTCTCATCCTTACTCTCTCTCTCTCTCTAGTACCAAAATGTTAAGTGCAAAATGAATGTGAAAGTGTGAATGCATGAGAAATGAACTCTATCTTCTTCTTCTCTACCCTCCCTCTCTCTCTTCTATTTAATTGAAAATGTTAAAAATGATGAATGTGTGGATTTATACTTGAGTGTAGGGGATTTCCATACTCAGTCCTAGGACTGACGCAACATTGGTTGCAGGTACTCTGAACAAAAAGGATTAAGAGTGTGATATGTTGTAATCATTGAGATGACATTTAGAGATTGTATACTGATATGAACTATGAATGTTAAATGAAAGTGAATTAAAGAGAATTACATTATCAAAAGTAGTGTGTTGAAGACTATTGTTCCTCTTGGACTCTTATATTTCAAGCATTGTACATGGAAAACTATGTTGTTTGTATATGCCTTGTGTTAAAGCTAACCTTACAACACTAGTAGGAGTGACACATAATTAATGTAGGAACAACTATGTTAGATAGATAAACGAGGAAGATAGTTGAATTTTGTAAATGGGTAAAAAGCATACCATTCACTTCATAGGTGTTAAGCCCATTTGAATTTAAATATGGATCTCATGGTTTAGACGATTGAAACAATCACCTACCTAATAGTTATTGTGGTTCATAGATAAAATCAAAATGTTTGGAAGTAACTTATCATTTTTAAACCATATAAATGCAGTGAGTATCCAACCTTTTTCGTATTATCTCTCTCAATCATGTAACATCTATATTTTCAAAACCCTAATGTCTTAAGAAATACTTTAATCCTCACAATTAGACTCCTTGTCCTACATTTAAGAAAATTCTTCAAAGACCATTTCTATAACTTAAATGTCCTTCCACGAAGCAACAAATCAATTGAGTAACCTTTCATTCATAGGGTAAATAGGACTAACACTTCTTGGTGTCATAGGTCTACTCATCTTCATGGACGAGTTAGAGTTCAATGTTCACATTGGACCTTGGTGTCCTAGTGGTCAACCATATTCTTAAGAAGATAGTTTGGGATACCTTTATCATTGAATTAACCCTTCGTAAGATCCTGATGACAAAAGTGGAGTTAGTGCACTAGATTACTATGCATTAAACTCATGTTAATGATATTTTTAGTTCCTCGGAGATAAATATGACACCTTTTCTAGTAACAAATTTGGCATGTTTGTTCCTTATGAAGGTTTAATGGGATAAATATTTTTCCACACCTTAACTGACCTATAGTCAGGCGTAGAGCCCTGAGTGCTATTGTAATTTAACTAAATGTAATGAGACCCCTTTATATGCTAAGTGTTAATGAAATTGATAAATTTAGTCTTGGAATACCTCAAGTGGCACAAAGGCTTTGCAAGGAAGGGATATTTGATTACTCTAATTTTTACTTGTTGTAGGGTGTAGAAACCCTCGAGTAGAAATGAATGTAATACATCAAGTGACCTCTTATGAAGGTAATGAACAAGGATCTATGATGTATTGTTACAAATTATTGTAAATATTACCTTAGAAGGATTTTGAAATGCATAAAATTTTACAAATTTTTCTTTGGAACTCCCTTTGCCCCTCTTAGATAATTGTGACCCTTAGTAGCAATTTACTATGTGTTTTTTCGTAGGGTGTAGTTTCCCCATTCCATGAGTGATTTTGAAGTTAATAGACCGTTTCTCCTTTTGTAAGGGTATTAGTGAAAGAATCATTGATGCATTTTACTAAACGATTTAAATAGTTCCTTGGAATAAATTTGAAAAGCATATAGTTGTTGGGTTGTCTTGTTATATGCTTTAATACTTGGGTTCTTAAGAGTGATTAAATGAGTTGTTAGGTATAGGGTCACCACCCCTTGTAGACATGAATCCATAAGTGTAAATTATGTGTCATTTGAATTACAATTGTTCTAAAGCAATGCCAATAAGAGTCCAAAGTAACCATGTAAGAGTAATGGAAAACAAGAGTAAATAAGATACTTGTTTAGAAATAAAGTTATGCTTAAAGTATTAATAATTGATTTAGGCATTCTATTTTTGTTAAAAAAAAATGAATATGAATTTTTCTTGGAGAAATCAAGCATTTGAGCCAACACAAACTCTTTTATGAAAAAAAAATTATGACGTATAAATGTTAAATCAACTTAAACTAACTTTTGAACTATAGCAAACCGTAACAGGAAAAATAGGGTACTATGATGGAAGGATGTTATGGGAAGATATATCTTAAATATCAATCACCATTGAATCCTTAGAATTAATTCTTGTACCTCATGATAGTTCCCCTTGTCTAGAAAAGGAAAAATTTAAACATCGAATATACGTCTTGAAAAATAGAACATTAACATCTTGTTAGTTCCTTTTCATAATGAGGATAAAATTTAACGTCAATTAAAAATATTTTGAGAAACAAACCTTTAATGAAAGAATCAATATTGGGAGGCTCATAGGTGTTTAAAATTAATTTAATTAAAAAATAAGTTGTGGATAATTAATGGAAATTGATAAAGGAACAAATAGTGCATCCTCTTTTAAAGGCTAATGCTATACGAAAATAAAGTATTTGAAGTTTTAGAAAAATGAAATTTTACACCCTTACCAGTTTAATTCACTAGAAACTTATAATGTTATATAATGGAAAATAAATGTAGTAAATATATAAACCATAAAAAGGGCATGTTGTTGAGTATGCCTATCCTATGTGTTTTACTGTATTTGGGTCATTGTCTTAGTTTACATCATTTGAGCAAGACATTGATGTATACCCTATGTTATCATATTGTCTATGTGGGTCCATGCTTATGTGATGTTTAATTTTTCTATTTTAGCCCATGTGGTGTCGTGTTATGAGCAATGAAAAAATAATAAAAAAATAATCCACAAAGTTTTGTGTTGTACTTTGGCGTTGAAATTGTGGGCATTACATTGAATTATTTAGAAGAAATGAAGTTGAAAATATAAGTAATTCAAGATTATGAGGTGGAGATCAAAGAAGTGTGAGATGCATTCTTACCTATAGCACTATGTAGAGGTTATGGCAAGGTGAAAATATATTTGAGGAGTGGATAAGGTTTTCATTTAATGATTAGATACATCAAGATCAAGAGAATGTGAGTTGTGATTGAGAACATGATGTGGACATTCAGAGGCAAATTAAAGGTTAGGATTGCCTTAGGAAATAATTTGAGAGGATTTCTTTCTCACAAAAAAATTATCAAATAAATAATTAAAATTTTCTTACATTCTTTTATTTCAAAACATCAAGATCATAATAAATTATGAATTTAGAATAAAAAAGTTATATAATAGGAATAAACCCAACATATAAAAATATCATAGAAGGATGTGAAATATTCCATGGATGGAGAGAATTAATTGTAAGAGGTGTTCAAAATGCAACAAATACGATACTTTATACAATGTTACTTGTAAGTTTGATTTAACAATATCGAATAGGTGATGAGACTCAAAATTTAACAAAGCACCATTTTTTTTATCAAAGCAATAGAAATTCTTATGTAGCTCCCAACAATTTTAGAAGAGTGGTATATGAACCAAACCTACCAGTTCCTCCATAAAAAATAATATATGTTTATGCCAAAAATTAATGAGTAGAGAATTAAATACTTTTTTATTCAATTAGGCCCACCTCTAGGGGATACACCAAAGACATCATGAAAAATACATGATTATTTTTTCAAAAAAATTACAAACATGCATAATCTAGTGTTATACCAAATAATGGGTAATAGTACTAACAAAATTATATGAGGTTAGAAATATGTCATTGTTTTAACTTTCAAATTTATAATAGTACTTTTTTTTATATGAATGAAATTTATGTTACTATAAAATAATATAAATAAATGGGTCAATTAATATTAAGTCTTTAGGTAAATTATTTTAATGTCAGGATCTCAAAATTACTAACAATAAGAAAACTATTTATATTGAGGTGCCTCATAATTATTGGTTGCCTACGAAACAATCTAGTCCACTTAGCGATTCATCCCCATTTTCACAAATGTGATAACCAAATGGTGATAAGGACTGCAAGTTCAATGAGAGATATTACATGCTAAGGCTGATGAAAAAGGTCAAAAAAAGAGTATTGGATTTGAAATCTTAAACATCTTGTAAGATAGTTTCAAATGTGATCAAAAGTGGAACCTATAGAATTCTAATTATATAAAAAATTAATTTTGAATACACTCATAGATACAAAAATAGACTTAATACATTAGTAATATGGTCCAAAATTGGTAGTAACTTTTGGGTAATGCCTACAAATTTGATGCACTAAAACCACGTCAATCCCCATTAATTAATTAGTTAAAATTACATATATATATTTTTAAATGGTTACCAAGTCAAGACACTTTAATTATGATTAGTTAACTCCACATGTTAATGAGGTAATTGGAATTAAATTAATAATTCAACATTATTAATTTAATCTGAAAAGCATTTCAGAATCTGAATCCTCTTCTAGGGTTTCCATTAATTCTATTAACTAGGTCAATCTCGTTATTTTACCCATTTAAATATCCTCCTAAGTTAGTTTAGACCTAACATCCATTCCCTCATAAATTTATTTAATTATAAATTTCAATTCTAATTAATTAATCCTTTAAAACATTATCTAGTTACCCAAGCACAAAATCATTTATTTAAATAGATCCCTATTGTCAATTCTCATTTAATTATTTATTTATCTATAGTCAAGGGAGTGTAACTTATCCTAACCCACTAGGTGGCCCCATTCACTTATTACCCATACCTTTTATTAATAACCGATTCCCATAAAAATGTCATCCACTTAAAATTGTAGGGACAATTCTCAACCTTTGGATTATATCTATTAGGGCCCTTAGATCTAGGTTTGACCCAACAAGCCCTAAAAATCCTTATGGGATTCTTTTATTCTTTCCTTTTCCCTAATCTCTTTTCATATACAACCTTTTTTTAGAGGTTTGGGAAAGGAGGATGGAAGCTATGAAAGCTTGAGGGAAAACCAAGGAGGTTTTATTTTAGATATAGATTTGCAAATGGGAGGAAACCCTCACACCATTTTCTCTCCATTTTATTATTTTATTGCCTATTAAGATTTGTAATTTTTCATTAGTAATGTGTGTGTGTGTGTGTGTGTGTGTGTATTTATATCTACCAGGGTCTATAGAAAAATATGTGGCCGCGGGTTTAGAAAAGGGTGGGTCATTGTGAATAGAGTATGGGTTTATATTTCAGGGGGTGGGGGGTACGTCGGGCGGCGCCACGCCCACCCCAATCCTATTATTTAAAAAAAGTATTGGGGTGGGGGTGATGCCCCCACACCATTGTATTTTTTTTAATTAAATAGATGGTCGTCGCCCATACACACCTTCATTACTATGAACATATATATATATATATATATATATATATATATATATATATATATATATATATATATATATATATATATATAGTTTGTTTTAAAACAACCAACCCTAACTCGATTTGCATATGGATTCCTTAATATATATATTTTGTGTTTTATTTTCTTTTCTTTTATTCATATATATATATGTATATATGTATATATGTATTAGATTATTTTATTTTTGATTTATTCATAAGCAACCTTTTGTGCAACTAAGGTCCATTCATTTAACTAATTGTATAAGGGCACATGAGTTTATATCATTTATAAATATTCATATATGCAAGGTTGTTGGTTTTATCATTCCTTTCATTTAAGACAACTACAAAGTAGAGGGGAATCCTTTTTCATTAAGAATGAACTAAATATTTACTTTGTTGGTTTTGTAATGTTGTAGAAAAAATCAAACAACCATACTAATATAATACCATTTCACCTACTTTTTTTGAAGAGGATGAAAAGTATAACATAACTCAAACGTAAGTCCCTTTTTATTTTACAAACCAAGATTGTCAAGAATACTTCACAAGGGAAACACCATATATCTCTAATGCAAGAATTTTTTTTTTAAATGAAGACATAATGCAAACTTTTGATTAAATTCCATATTTGAAAAGAGATACATTTCCATTATAATACATCTCCAAAATTCCTTCTTTCAAATAATATAATACATGGATTTAAAATTTTCATTTAAAAGAATTCCATTTTGATACAACTTACAATTTCTTCTTTCAACCATGGAAATACCTAGTTTGAAAATCAATTTATAAGAACTCGCTTTAAAATACAAGTTACAAAAGCCTTCCACTCAAAGTTGGAAACAACATGATAACATTTACAACAATATGATTCTTTCTTTGGTCTCAAATACAAATGGATTCATCTCTTAATCAACTTGCAATTCCATAACATTTCTCCTTTTTCTCCAAATCACTATAACAAGAAAAGGGGAGTAGGAAACACTCTCCTCCCAACCTATTTACAATGAGAAGGAGAAGCCACCCTCTTCATTAGCCCCCGAGCCCCAACAATAGACAAATTAGGGACATTAAGAAACCATGGAAACTTCACAAAGGTTTCCACAACACAACAAACAAACAAACTACACTTGCACATACATTCAAGATTACAATAACAAGAATCCATTTACAATTTTTCCAAGAAACACAAGGGCTTCCAAAATAAGCCCAAGGAGACAAAACATAGAGTCATCTCCTTATGTCTCCCAAGTGGGAATAGGGTCCACCCAAGACCAACAAGTTCACATTCACAATCACAAATAAATCCTTATCTCTCCCTTGCAAAATGTAATATGATATAATCCCTTTTACCTCCACATAGGTGGAGTACCCCTCCCACCATCCCTCCACAATAATCCTCACGTACTCATTTTTACATCAAAAATAATGACTCCCCTTCCCTCTCCCAACACCTTACTTAGGGAAAAAATCTACCCAATCCCATACAATTCAACCACATGCATCCAATTTACAAACAATGCACAATAAATCAATAATACAATGGTGTAGACCCTACCTTACTATTATATCTTCCAAATTATTTAAGAAAAAACTTCAATCTCTTCCAATCCAAGCTCTATCCAAAATTCAAGCTCCCAAACAAGAAGTCCTAGTCAAATTCAAAAATATGCAATTGTGAAATAAAACTGAGTAACCCCCAAAACATCAAAATTAGTCACATAAATAGAAAAAGAAGAGAGGAGGGTGATGTGGTTGCATGTAGGATGCCACATCACTTCTCCTCAAATCAACCTCACCTGGTCAAACACAAAGACCAAGGCTAATCAATAGGTTGGTGAGGGTATGACAAGTTCCTCTTACAAACACAAACATCCACCCATACTTTCAAAGGATACAATAAAATAGTTTGTAAGAAAGTACAATTACTCACCACTTTTTCACCCTAAAATACATAATGAGGGATAAATTTAACCCCTCGCATCATAGGTATAGTTTGTGGGTGAGTTTAAGATGCACAGGACAAGCCTAATTTGTCCTAAAAGCCTCCAAAAGTGGTTCCAAAGACCAAATCCGAGATTTGAAAAGTAAGATTGAGTGTACAACTTAAAATCAATGAAATCCATAAAAAATAAATAAGATAACAAGCACTATCAACCACATTAAATGCCCACATTGTCACATATAAATTTAACTTAACCGCATGATTAATCAGCTAAAAAAAGCACATTACTTAAGCACTAATAAAGTGATCATACATTACAATAAAAATATCACATGCACAACTAAACAAATAAAACTAAAGGAATTAAAACAACATTCAAACCCCTTGGTCACACATGAGGTTACCCCTTCCCATGGGGACCTCCAAGCAAACACAAAAAAACACATAACATGAATTTGCCAATATTCCTCCATCGTTAGTCTCCTAACCCCTTCTTGTTGTCGTGGTATAATTACATGTAACCAATCAACACAATACCCCTTCGGCCTCAAGGTTGTATCATATACATCAAACAATAAACACATACACATCTATCAATTTACATCATCATATAACGTAACTAAATCATCTTCAAGTTTAATCAATTCTACCAATATTTACAATCTCTAGATATTTCAATTCTACCATTTTATCAACATCAATGAGATAACTAGGCTAGCCCGATCATATAAACATAATCGATACGTCAAAATCCAAAGTGTTAGTATATATAAAGTAACAACACTAGATCATCATCAACACTGAAATGTCTACCCATGCCTCTAGGAGTCCGTATAATACATAATAAGAGTCACAACATAATGAAAATCAAAATAATCCATACTATCTATCAACATGCTAATCAAAATATAAAAATAATGTCCATCTACCAATGTCTGCTAATCAAAATACAATAATTTCCATGTCTCTAGTCAACAATAGTCAAAATGATAGTATGATCAGTATCGAAGAGGAGTGGGCACTACATTTTGATTATTAAAGATGATGTAATACCCATGCAAAGTATATGCCAATATAGCTTTTATAGTAAGATACACCCAATGTAATTCATAAGTTCCTCATGAAATGTTCAAGCTGTAGACTCAAGTCATAAAAACTGGGATATCACAATCCAAATACAAAGCTCAATCTAGTGCGTATACTTGAGGTAATAAAGTTATGAATTATCAAGATAAAGTCAAGACAAGGATCTCATATAGAGAACTCAATAATTTAAACGTTCTGGTGTAGCATGAATGGGCTAGAGGGACGGAGGAGGTGTTGGGTGACGTGGATGCTTAGGTGGGCAAGGCGGGAAAGGGTTTTTAAAAATAAAACATTACTATAGCAAATGAAACGAATTCAGATAAATGGGAACTAACAGGAGGTGGCGTGGATGGTGCTTGCCAGGTGGTGATAGGGAAGGATACAGTATTAGGCCGTATTATCTCTCATATGCCGAACGGATCATTTGGGTGGGCTAATTAAAATTAAAAATTTCTTCCCTACATTAATGTGGCTAGGGTCTCAGATACAGATGGACTATTAGAGTAAGGTTGTGGGGAGGGTCAGTTAGTTGTATCCCTCGAAATTAATGAAGATTTGAAAGGGGGTGAGTGGATCCTAGGTCTGCTAGGGGTGGGTAGACTATGGTCCAACTCAACCACCACTCAACTCGTATTACACAAAGATGCTCCCTGGGGGCTCTGCATATTAGTAGAGTTGGCGTCTTAGTTCTTAATTGTTATATCTTCTCTCCACTTATATTGGTGATTTTTTGGTCCCTTCAAAACAAAATTGTTACCTAATCTAAAAAAAATATTGTCAACTTGGTACAATTGATCTTCAGCCATATGACCCTTAAGGAGATCTTATTCTTCTCTTTTGGCATGATAATGTTAGTATTCCCTTTTGGAAAATAAATAAATTAATTAAATAATTATTTATTTAAATTAAATTAAAATTCAATGATTGTTTGGAGACAGTAAATTTAGTGAATATAACTCGATTTTTACTGGGACATGTTTATGACCGATAATGAAGTTTATGAGATTGGAGTATTAAGGATCTAAGGAATAGAATGACTTACAATGCAAAATATACATCAAATTTGTTTCAATATTTTATTACATGTAAGTAAAATTGATTTGGGTTAAGGAAATCAATGGTTAAACTAGGTTTAATAATTATAAAAAAATTGTTTCAAATTTTACAAGTAAAGTTGGGGCATTATAGTTAGTATCAAAGTGAGGTTCAAAAACTTGTACCTCTGGGTTAACTTGACAAGAGAATTTTGTTTTTAACATCATGTGTGTTGCTTGTGGTGAGTTTTAATCAACATCTGATGGGATTTGGTGGCATTATAGTCAGCTCCATATGTTATAATATGTATGTGGCTCTTGATGAGAATATGGTAAAGGACCTCAAATTTCATGTTATTGTTCAACGTTGTCTCATAACCTGCAAGGTTCATCTTTGGATGGATTCTTGTCTTGCTTGTTTCAACTTATCAGAAATAATATATTCAGTGACACTTAGAGACCATCAGGGAAGATATCTAGCATTAGGTTAGGCTTTAAGAGCCAATATCATTGATAGTTAGGATATTTGGTTATGGGATTAGACAGTGGCTTTAAATATTGGAAGTTTTGGTTTTGTGGAGGCTTATTTTTCCATATTACTCGTTTATTTTGAGATGTGAAATCAATGACTAGTACCCCTATAGGAAGCCACGAAAGGATTTGTAGTGTTTGTGATGTGGATATTTCTCATTTATGCTATATTTGTAAACTTGAAATTTCCAGAACCAACTTCTTATTTATATGATTTATTGAAAAATATTTGAGGCTCTCTTTATTATTATTTGGGTTTATTGTGAGATATTCATATTTTGAATGCAGATACTTAACCATTTCTTTTTATTGTTGATATTTTATCAATTTTATCTCTTTTGGTTGACTCGGAGCTTTATCGATCGGAGGCCACTTGGCTAAACTGTTGTAAAGCATTTTATGTGGTTTTCGGTTCCTGATTGTGAGATGGTTATGATTTTTTCTCATTGTGTGCTTTTTTCATATGGGGGTATGCCCAAGGTGGCATGAATGTATGCTTAGAGCTATAAGACATTCCCTTAGTTTTGAGGTAACGGGGCTCTATGCATCTAGGACCATGGAGTGACCCGCCCTCACTCTGATTCTAAACACTTAGGCCTCCTTTGGTGGAGTGACATTACTAATATTTGGTTCTCTTTGGTGGATATAAATACCTATTTACATGAGCTCTTTGGTTGAGGGAATCTTATGAATTCTTCGGTCCTCTTTCATAGAGTGACCATCATGATGCTTTATTCTCTCTAGTGGATTGGAAATGACACTATGTAGTATAGATCAGTGGATGGGTATTGATGTTATGCATTATTTATTAGCAAATTGGGCAGAAATATGTGTGTCTTCTTTCTTCATATGATGGAAATTTGCATCGTTGATAATATTACACTAATCAATAAAGACTTTATATTTTGTGTATGGGATGGTTCACGCTTTCATAAGTTGTGATTTTCTAGAGGATATTGTGCTTTTAGATTTTGAGGATTCATAGGATAAGCTTACTGAATGTTCTAATTTGATAATATTAGTCTTATTTGGAAGAAGACTAAAGTTTTGGACTATTATTATTCCTTTGGTAATTATAGGTAAACTTGAGTTCTTCAGACATGGCACTTAAATACATAGGACTATCGTGGTCATAAGGACCCATTGATAAAGGTGATTTTGTCTTACTCTCTCTTAGTGTTTTGAATTATACCATTATATAAATCAATTTATATCATGCGTAAACCTTAACGACTATGTTCTGTTAAAAATTTTCAAGCTCCATTCTTGGTAAAACAAGGTGTTTCATTGTAAGAAAGTGTCAGTCATTTGCAATAAACTAACTTGTGCGTCTTGAAATAATACTTAGTACTAATATTTTAGAATTGATAGATTTGGTAACAACTCGTCAAGTTATCATAGTTTGAGGTTAGTCCTTTTATACTCGTCCCTCTCTAACACTAAAAGAAAAACTTATCAAACTCTTAAAAACAAAGCTTTCTCTCCATAATGTAATTTTGTTAACCTCGGTAAACCTTGTAACGTTATGATGCAATTTAATTGTTAAAAAATGAATGACGAATGAAATAAACATGAACCTTTAATGAATTTATTCAAGAGACCTAAATTTCAAAATTTAATTAGTAGAATATAATGTTTGGAAAAATGGTTCCTCACTCGAACCTTTTTTCTGAAAAGGGAAATAACCACTATGTGAAAATATCAAAGAATTCTCTTGGTCATATCTCATTTCTCTCTAGGAGAAAATGGTTACGCATATCTCACTTGGTAGGGTAAGGATCATTACAACATTGGTGTTGGTACTTGGTATCATGAATTTATAAGAAGATATGGATGAAAAACACAAAAATTGAAAACTACCAAAGATAAATTCTAATCATACTGTAACATGTAACCATGATTACAAATGGGAACAATTTACGCATTCATGATCATGTAAAACGAAATAATCAACAACCTTGGTGGAAGAAAGTTTTTTGTTATATCCCTAAGAGAAT
Source organism: Taxus chinensis (assembly GCA_019776745.2). Classification (NCBI taxonomy): domain Eukaryota; kingdom Viridiplantae; phylum Streptophyta; class Pinopsida; order Cupressales; family Taxaceae; genus Taxus; species Taxus chinensis. Next base: position 512,855,386 of record CM034155.1, read on the forward strand.
GAAATATACACTATCTAAATGATAGGACCAAATAAATGATTTATTTTTCCTCACATGGTGAACCTCTATCTTAGTTGGATGCTAGATTTGGCTAAAATATTTATTTGAAATCTTTCCATGTTTTACTTTGATATAACCAAAAATTATAAACATATACATAATGTTTATAGCATCGATGCATATTTAAATTTCATTGGATCCGCCATTAATGGTTATGACCATCTCGACTTATAGATCTATAACTTGTGAAAAAGGATATTTGTTGAGCTTGCAAAATGTGGAAACTATTTTAATGACTTTGCCTACCTTAAATGACAAAAACCTTTTAAGATAGTGTTACATCTTGCATTAAAATGAATTTTTGAGTCGATTGTGTGTAGTAAACCTTGATGAGCTCATTATCCCCATCATGACAATATTTTTTTATAGTTCAATAGGATTGTACTTACATACTTTTTTCTGAAAACAAGCCTATACCTCTAGTTTTAAGGAACTACCCTTCCTTTGGACTTAGTGGGTCAATGGTGACCTAGGATGATCAACAAAGTTTGACCAACAATATGTTTAAAATATGGAAAAATTTCATAATTTTTCGTTTCCATTTAGAGGAAACCCTTTCTTGTTTCTCTTGAATTTCTTGGGAAGTATGAAAGGTCAATTTGATTTTGTGGTATCATAAGAAAATTGTTGGAGAGTTTCTCTAGTAACCTTGCTAAGTTTTGAACCTCCTAAGACATCTAATTCACTCTTCTCATTTGAGTTTCCATATGGGATAAGGACGTTATACTTGTGACCAATTTAAATCTTAAAATGAGGCATGTTGTGGTTGAAACAAATACATTACTATCATTAGTTGATAATGGTGGCATGCTTCAAGTTATGGTAGTATGGGCATCAATTTTTCTTAAGATAGGACTCTGATTAACTTTGGACCAAAAGAGAATTATACCAATCTCACGAGGTTGTATAAACCGAACAAGTTGCGCATGACACATGTTTTAGGCATAAAGGAGCAAGATAATGAAAAACTAAGAAAATAGTTGTTAGATGTGTCAATTAATGATAGTGGCCTTGTTGGGGTATAGAAAATGAGGAAATTGGTTTTCCATAGTGAAAAAGTTTTGTAGACTTGTAGACTAAAATAACTTAAACTATTCCTTATTGGTTTTCTTAAGCAAGATTTTAAACTTGAATGGTGAGTGGTTCAAGCTAAGGAACCCTGAAACTAAACTAGAAATATGATCTTAAATTTAGTGTTGGTTATATATCTACTTACACATACAACCCATCTGGAACATTCTTTGTGTGAACATAAAAAGAATTGAAAAATAAATTCATCGCCCTTATGGTATGTTGGGTATTATGGAAACCTTCATTTTTTTACACTTTAATGAACAATATAAATGTTTTAAAAAATGGAGAATCTTGTGAACTATTTTCCATAACTTAGTGTTAAGAGCGACTAGGAAGTGGAATCACCCATAAATTTGGAAACTTTTTCTCTCTTCTTGTGTAGTGTTCATGACACCTTAGATGATTTTCAAGAGTTGGGTCATCCACGTTAAGATGCATAACTTATGAACCCTTTTGAGATACAAATTTGGTTTCCTTGGTTCGTCTTAATTTAGTTCCTTAAAGTGACATTTATGCTACATATCCATTTATGTGGACAACGTAGGAGTTTTAGACGATAATGTCAATAAACTTATTTGATTTGTTAGTTTTTCCTTTACTAATTTTATCGTGATGAGAAACACAACTATGACATGACCAAGTTTGATCTATGGGGACATGTTTGTGGTGACTAAAACTACATGGTAATATATGAGACCCTTAAGAGGTCATATCCTTACCTCTTCTAGTGACTTCTAGGAGGAAGTCTAAATTTAGGGGGGGGTGTAGTGCCCCTTCAGTTATCACTCATTTACATAGTGATCGACTTGGAGATAGATTCATATTGAGAAGAATAAGTGAATAATAATATGATTTATTTGAAATAAATTACAATTATTTGGTTTTATAATATCTCTTGTTGTCTCCTTTTACATGGTATGATGATATATGGGGTTCGCATAGCCAACTTATCACACTTGCCCTTACCACCTATTTTTGATTTAGTGTAGTGGATATCATGGATCTAAGGTTACACAAATTCTATTGTTGGATAATGCTCATATTGGTTTATTTTGTAAATATATGTATATTAACTTGTCTTCTCTATTCAGAATATGGTAACCTGACTTGATAGGTTGTGTGTGAGGCACATGGTACCTATGTTATTGTTAGTACTGGTTGTTTCGATGTTCATTTTGATAAATGTTATTAAGATGCTTTTTAAATTGTTAATATTTTGTATGTTGTGAATATATATTGTTTTGGTCATTATCTATGTATCCATTTATTAATTAAAAATATAATTTGAAGGTTTTAACGTGAAAATTGATTTGATCTAGGAATCATTTTAAGACCGCCCTCTAAAAAAGTAGTTTAGAATTGGTGGCGAATCTCAAAAATCTATTTGTGCATCAATAGCAAAATTCTGAAAAATCATTTCATGGCAAAGCTGACTGGGTGGGACGGTCATCCATCCTCTACCATACAACCTAGGTTGGACATAATCTAACCCAGGTTATACGACAGATGATGGATGGTCATCTAATCAAGGTTAGAGGGTCTTCCATTGTTTGACATCCAACCCAGTCGTTCTACCTGGGTTGGAGGGTCGTTCGAACCTAGGTTGTATGGTAGAGGATGGACGGTCATCTGATCTGGGTTGGATGGCCATCCATTATTTGTCGTCCAACCTAGGTTAGATGACTGTCCATCATATGTCGTTCAACCTAGGTTGGATGAATGTACATTATCAGTCGTTTATTTTCTGTCATCTAACCTGGGTTGGATGATCATACATTATCAACCATCTAACCCAGTTGTCTAACCTGGGTTGGACGATCGTACATTATCAGTCATCCAACCCAGTCGTCCAACCTGGGTTGGATGGCCATACATTATCTGTCATCCAACCCAGTCATCTAACCTAGGTTGAACGGTTGTCTATTATCTTTCATCCAACCCATCCGTCCAACTTGGGTTGGTCAACTGTACATTATCAATCGTCCAACCCAGCCATCCAACCCGGGTTGGATGACCGTACATTATCAGTCATCCAACCTAGGTTGGACAGTCATACATTATCTGTCATCCAACCCATTCATCTAACCTAGGTTGAACGTTTGTACATTATCTATCGTCCAACCCATTCATCCAACTTGGGTTGGACGACCATACATTATCTGTCATCCAACCCAGTCATCCAATATAGGTTGGAAGACCGTACATTATATGTCATGCAACCTAGTCGTCCAACCTGGGTTTGACGATCATCCATCACCAGTCGTCCAACCTAGTCATCTAACTTGGGTTGGATGACTGTACATTATCTACTGTCCAACCTAGCCATCCATCCTGGGTTGGATGACCATACATTATTTCTCGTCCAACCCAGGTTGGACAGCCATCCCTCATCTATTGTCCAACCTAGGTTGGATGACAGACAATGGCTATCCAGCCAACCTAAGTTGGATGGACAGTCGCTCTTTTTTGGATGTCTTTATTAAACGGGTACCCCCTACAATCCCCCAGGCCATATTATACCTTAGTGAATTCATGCATAAGTTATTTTTTACATATAAATAGTAGGTGAACTAACCCATATAAATGACTTATCGGCTGAAATTTTTGGCGAACTGGGTGGCAGCTGACTACTAAAAATATGCCATTTCCAATTTCCAAAATCCCTAATATTTGCGAGTTTATGAAAATTCTCCACTAAAATTTTCCCCGATTTGATCAATTCTATGTATATAGAATCATTTGATTTGATTTATTATATCGAGCAAGTATGATGACGTTTAAACTGAGTGTGTAGGATACAGGTTCACCACAAGAGAACATGGGGCTTGGAGATACACCTCTGATTTACACAAGTAGATGACTGGGCTAAAAACTTACCCTTGCTTGATTTTTTTCATTTGGCCTTGTTGTTTTGTTATGATTGTTTCAAACACCCTTAGTGGTTCCCTCTTGACCCTCGTTATATTAATTTTTGCTTGACCATTGTTTTAAGGTATTTTAGGGGCCTAATGGGTCCTAGTTGTGTTAGGGATGATTGATTATTGTTAATCCTATTATTAGAGGTGTGGGACAACTTAAAAATGATTTGGATGAGCCCCACAACATCTCCATGTGTGCCACTTTTCCCATACCCGAATTTGGGATAAAAGTGGAAATTGTAAGTGTTGTTTTTGGTGTTGGGGGTCTCATTTTCACCAAAACAGACCCCTTGGACCCTACCTATGGGTAGGAGCGTATTTTTCGAGGCTCAAATGGGATTTTCCCTCCCGTTTGAGCCCTTGTTTTCCACATCATTATTAATGAGCTTGACTTGTGAGCCACCTTGGGGTGGCAGAAATTTAGTTTTAATTTTAATTTTGATTTTAGAGGATTCTCCTCCATTATTACTTTGGTCTTTTGTTGGATAGGGACTAGTGGGGGTCATGCTTGTGAGAGGGAAGAGATTAACACATGCAACCCTCTCATTGGTGAGAATCCTTCGGGTGATTCTCTTCATATACCTTTACTTTGAAGCTTGAAGGAACTTTTTGGCCTCATTTCTGCATGGAGAGTTTTGGGGAGGAGAACTAGGATGAGCTACATGCTTGGAGGGATCTTTTAGATTCTCAGAAGTTTGAGCTTACAATTTGGAGTTTGGGATGTCATTGCTTGTGAGGTAAGCCTCCTAAATCCTTATTGATTTAGCATGGAATCTATGTTTGTTTCCTTGGCTATGTTCGAAATGGGTATGAAGGTTGTCTTAAATGCTTTGCTACCTTGTTCTCCAACATTTTTCCTTTTTTTTGCACGACATGGTAATACCTTTGGGAGGTATGGGAAGCCATTGAGGCATGTGGTAGTTTGCAAATGTTTTGATACTAATTTGGTTTTATGAGGAAATTTTGGTGCCACAAGTTAGTTTATTTTCTTGTCTTCTTTCTATTCAGAAGTGTTGAGTCTTCTAAAATGTGTGGTGATGACCTTAAAACTTGGGTTGTTTGTGTATATGTTTGGTGTTATGTTTTTCCCTCATTCACCTTGTGCATTTTGGAGGCATTCGCCCTCTCTCTCCCATGGGCTTGGAGGGAGGCTAACATGTCTTCCTTTAGGGGAAGTGACATGAATGATGATTGTAGGTTGAGTGGTCAACCAAGCCCTTTCCTCTTGAGACTCTTGAAGTTTTTGCAAACGGAGTTGGAGCCTTGCATGGATCTTCTTGGATTTTGTATGGATTTTTCTACTTGCAAAAAAAGGTGTTTTTCCCGCAAAAAATTAACATGTTGTTCCCTTTATAGGGAGGTTTTTCCTCTCACATTTTAAGTTATATATTATTGTAAAATGTAAAGAACGAAGGAATGCCAAGTGATTCTATTAGGTTGATGAATTTCATTTTTTTTATCTTTGTATAAATCTTGCTTTAAAAGGTTGTGAGAATAATCCTTGTATTTCCTAGTATTTCCCAAGTTGCAATGAAAAAAAAAGGTGTTTTTTTTTTTGTAAATCTTGGAATTATTAGACCTTAAGGAAGTATTACATTGCTAATATTTGTACTTTATATGTACTTTATTAAATAAAAATCTAAATTATAGTATAGCTACTATGGATTGATTTATTCATTTGTGACAAGGGTTTTACATGTAGAAAAAAATAATACAATACTTTCTTATTTCCTATATTTCTTATTATAGAAAATACAATTTATGTATTATCACTTGTAAGTAAGGCAACTCCTCTCACACAATGTATTGGCACTGGAGCTTTCACAACAATTTAATTCCACCCACACCTTGTATGCCTTTTATCAATATTTCCTTGATATGATAATGAAATTTTAGGGTCTACGGATTTTAGATATTTTAAATTTACCCTCATCTTCTACGCCATTTAATGTAGGGAATACATGGCTGCTTCGAACACGATTTTATTTTGTTTTTAAGGGCATTTTATTTAGATATTGCATTTATGCTAGCTGCCACTAATTTACAACCCCATGTGAATATTTTTATTTAGTACAATTGAACATACTATATCATCTCAAATTGTAATAATTATTGCAATGACCATTTGCTTAACAAAACTTTTTAACAGTTACATGATTCACATTGAAAGATATTATATGAACGGAATCTATTGGTTGTTTCTCCATTTATTTAATAGCAAACTAAAAGTTGAGTGGAAAAAATAAACCCATGTCAAACAAACCCACCAAACAAGTTAAGTGCGAATCAAAACTTAACTACCATTTTCCTCGAATAATAATTACCAAAACAAAATGTGGTTGGCGGAGTTGGAACGGCCTGGCCCAGCATATATTAGTCTAGAATTTTCCTCTAGGCAAGCATATAATGATTCCTTTTTACTTTAATAAAAGAGATGTTTTGGATTAATGTGAGTGATTGGTTTATTAAAGAAAAAAAAAATTAAAAAACAAGTTTTAATAGAAGGGATCATGGTCCACATAACCCCATGCTCAGATTTTTTATTTATATCCTTAGTTAAATGATGACTATCATCGAGGCTTGGATTTTGCAAGGCGTTTAGACGTTTTTAGTCATTTTAGATGTCAAAATACAGCCACTTTTAAAATATGACCGTCATGATTGACATGCAAAAATATAATTTAAACGTCAAAATAACATGTGTATTACAAATTTAACCGTATGTATATATATAAGAAAATTAATAAATTAAATTTTTTTAGATTCATGAAAAATACAATATAAATAAAAATAGAAATTTTCGGATATAAAAAAAAAAATAAAAATAAAATCTTAATATCTTATTAATGATTATGAAATAGAAACATCTATTAATTTTGATTTTCAATTAGTTTTGTTTGATTTCTTTTTTTAGTTTTATTTGATTTTTTGTTTAGCTTTTTCTATTGATTTTTGATTTTTTATTGTTTGTTTTATTGTTATTTGTTTGATTTTTTACAAATAAAGATTGGAAACTACAATTATTACAATAAATGTGAAATTTGAGAACTTCGATGTAAGACGATAACACTCATTTTATAATTATTTATTTCAATTTAATTTTAGAAAGTCATATAACTTTATTGTTTCAATCTTGTGGATGTAAAATTTTACTCAATTTTTGTATTTTATAATAGTTATTATAAAAATAAATTTGACGTGCATAATATATTTTGAATGTCAAATGACATCCATATAATTTTTTAGACCGTCAACGAAAATTATTGTGACATGTAACATTAAACGTCAAAATCCAGCACTGCAGTATCATCTATGTGTTGAACTGGATTTCAGTAAAAATAGAAATAGTAATAAATATGATTAAACATATCTAGTGTATATAAGGCCATGATCCGGTTTAGGCTCGTGGGATAATGTTATTATCTTAAGATATTATGACATCACAATTAGGTGATTGTTATTTACCCGGACAACAACAGTAGTTAAATTTCCGTTGCATTTTTTTGTACACTCCAAATTTTAAGTCCAATGACATGGGGTAAACATAAATAAGCTCATTGATATTGTTAGTATAATGAACATTTGGTGTGTTTTTATTCATTCTCAACCAAATTAACTATTTTAAATTTAAAATAAAAAAATAAAATGTAAAATTAAATATTTGATTAAATTATCATTATTAATCTTGATTTATAATCTAACTAAATTGTCAACTCAGAATAATTGATTATCAATCTTATAAACTTCAAGAAGATCTGAGTCTTCTTTTTTGTCGTGACAATGTTAGTATTATTTTTTGGAAAAATTAAATAAATTAAACTTCAATGATTGTTTGGAGACCGTAAATTTAGTGAATAGAACTCGATTGTTATTGGGACATGCTTATTACTGCTAATGAATTTAATGAGATTGAAGTGTTAAGGATCTAAGGAATAGAATGACTTACAATGCCAAATATACATCAAATTTCTTTCGATAGTTTAGTACATCTGAGTAAAATTGCTTTGGGTTAGGGACATCAATAGTTAAACTAAATTTAATAATGATAAAAAAAATGTTCCAAATTTTACGAGTAAATTACGAGTGAAGTTGGGGCATTACAACAACTCTCTATTTATGTTTTCTTCAATTCTTACAACAAATCTGTATGTACAATTTTTTATTTAACTTTTAAGAAAGTTAAATGTGCATTTCTAAAAAGATTTCAACATTTGAATGAGTGATCTTGACTCATCTTTTAAAATCATATTGTCATTTCAATTATTTACGTATTTTTCATACGTTTGATTCTCAAAACATTATATAGTATTTTAGTAACAAATTCGGTTCACAAGAAAACAATAAATATGTTTTCTTTTAAAGAGATAATGTAGGCGCAAAAGAATATTCATACTTGATAGAAAAATTCCATTGAAATCCCCATTCAATTAGTAGAAGGCATGCAAATTGTGTCAAGTAAAATTTGAAACCATATTCATGAATATAGTTACCAAAAGTTTTCAAATAAAACATCACATAATCTAGTGTTGAATCGTTAGCTTTATTTTTTCTATGTATGTCATAACATATAAATTTCAGTTTTCTATAATTATTATTTTTCCCTTTTTACAAATAAATATATTGACAAATAAATTGTACAGATAAGAGTTCCAACATAAACTTTCATATTTATATATGTCTCTAATTTAGTCCAATAGGTATGTATTTAGAACTTGATGCAAACAAAAAGATGGAGTTGTCAGCACACAAAAAATATTGTGACACGTGTGTTTCCCTTTTCAATCAATCACATGTAGCATGCATGCAAAAAAATACTTTTAATGAAAATCTAAAAAGAATATATTCCACATGCAAATAAATTTATAATAAGAATATTCGTCTACCTTTGTGGCTAGATAGATACATAATAATTTACTAAATGACTTTCTTAAGTTTGTTGTTACAGAAATATTGTTCATAGTGTGAACACTTAGGAGTGGTTTGGGTTATTTGGTAGTAATATATTTTTAATAATTATAAAATAATATATGAGTGTGCAAAACAGTTGTAATGCACAACTCATAGTTGAGAGATATTTGGGATATTGAGAGGACTTAGAGATTAGCCTCGACTCCTTACTTATAGGAGTTCATTGATCTATTTATATGTAATCTCTCCATTGGGAATTTGTCCCTAATGAATTACAATATCTCTGGTTTTATTATTTTATTGTGGCAATGTTTTATTTTTTATTTGATTAAATCATAGATATTTACAAGATTTAGTATTAAAGCAGGTTACACCACAATGATAACCTATAGGAATTTGTGAGGCATTTATATCTGGATCAAATTTGTTTCATTGGAATCAAATTTGCAACCTCTATGTTTCATTGGAGTCAAGTCTGTGACTTGCATGTTTCATTGGAGTCAAATATGTAACCTGCGTGTTTCATTGGAGTCAAATATGTGACATGTGTGTTTGTCTACGAACAACGGCGACGCTTTACTCAGACGAATTCATACTTGGCTGTGACGTGAATTCTTTCAATATCCGGATCCGCAGTAACAAAGGTATTGTGTTTCTTTCCTTTTTTGGATACAGATGAAAAAAATAGAAAGAAAAAAATTTGCCAAATTTGGAAAGGGTCCAGGAAGATGTTGAAGTTATAACTTAAAATTGTCATAACTTTTAGCTAGTAACTCAGATTAATGTGTTATTTTTTTTTTAAATGTGTATTTTTTCGATCTCTACACATTGATCCTGTTTTTTCTATTGTTGGACAAAAAAAATATTTTTTCCCTTTTTTGACAAATATGTCAGAAAATTTTACTTTCAGTGTTTAAATTTTATTGTAAGGGTGCAATTTCGACTGAGTTCGTCACCTATTATGGAAATTTCATTAGATAAATTCAATGGATTAAATTGTTTACACATGGTAGGTGAAAATATAAATGCAATTAATGAACAAGAACCTTTGGGGAATTGTGAGTGGAAAAGAATTAGAACCAACATATGCTACAAAATTGTTTGAATGGAAAACCAAGGATGACAAAGCAAAATCCATTATTGGGCTTGCTTTATCAGATATTGAGTTGCATTATATAGACTTAGAAAAGAGTTTAAAGATATACGGGATTTGCTAAGTAAGACATTTGGTGTAAAGGTTGTGAATGCTAAATTCTCACTTAAGTTACAGTTATTCAAGTTGAAAATGAATAAGGGTGCAACTATGTCAAGTCATATTAACGATCTTAGATCTCTTCTAAGACAACTAACAAAAGTAAGAGCTCAGGTAGATGAAGAAGATGCAAAATCTATTTTATTAAATAGTTTACCTCCAAAATACAATAATGTAGTTTTTACTCTTGGTCAAATGTCTTCTCATTCACTTGAAGGTATGATTTCTACATTACTAGTTGAAGAAAAAAGAACAAAAGAAGATATTGAGGAAGAAACTGCTCTTTATATTAAAAGGAAGCATACTAATTTTTTCAAAAACAAAGAGGAATTAGAATGCTTTTATTTTAAGAAAAAAGGACATAAACATTCATTTTGTATTACTCGTGCCAAGGACATCATAAAAGGAAAGATAAAAATGGATGAAGCTAATACAACTGTTAAAGAAGAGTCAGAGAATGAAGAAGAAGAAGAACCTGAACAGAATGAGGATGAAGATGACTACCTATACTAAGTAGTGCCTGATGGAGGATGGAGGCAAATTGGCATCTCTTGTTATTCACCAACAAAGAGATTGCTTCATTGTATTGGTGAGATTTTGTTTCAATTGTGTGGTGTGTTTGCTTTCCGCTGTAATAATGAACAGAAGTAATATTTCTGTTCAAAGCTCTTGTGTGAGCATAATTTCTATTTTTTAATCCCTCTAAGTTAAAAACAATGATGTGAGAAAAATAATGTACGTTGCTATGTAGTGGTTGGTTCCACTAGAAAACCATTTTCTGAGTTGGAGGTTCTCTTTGAAAACCTCATATTGTTTGAATTGTTGGTACTCATTGAAAACCTTTATTTCTTTGTAGATCATGAGCAGGTACAAGAGATAGCTTTCCCCATGTTCACACTAAGGGGGTGACTGTTATAGAAATCTTGTTCATAGTGTGAACAATTAGGAGTGGTTTGGGTTATTTGGTAGTAATAGGTTTTTAATAATTATAAAATAATATATGAGTGTGCAAAATAGTTGTAATGCACAACTCATAGTTGAGAGATATTTGGGATATTGAGAGGACTTAGAGATTAGCCATGACTCCTTACTTATACGAGTTCATTAAGCCATTTATATGTAATCTCTCCATTGGGAATTTGTCCTGAATGAATTATAATATCTCTGGTTTTATTATTTTATTGTGCAATGTTTTTATTTTTTTATTTTTTTTATTGATAAACACTTTTGACTGGAGCTATGAACCGAAGGGGTAAGGGCCCCAACCCTACAACAAAGAAGAAGTGAAAAGAAGGTCTGAAGAGAAGAATGAGGAGGATAGCGAGGAGAAGGAAGAAGTGATGCCGAGCAAAGAAACAAACACTGAAAAGGAGGAGGATAGCAACTGAAACCATGGGGCAATGGAAGACTGAGCTGGCTAGCCCAGGGAGGATCCTACACACGAGTTGGCCACCTAAAGTAGCAATTCAAATGTGGTGTTGGCACGGTCCTTAAGTTCATTTAGGTGATCGACCACAGAGTGGACCGGGAAGAGCACCGCGTCGACGTCAACCACAGGGAGAAAGCGCTGATCCAAAGTAGGATGGAAATTTTAACTGAATGTCACCAAATCCTTGTACTACCCGCATAACCACTAGATTCCAGGTCCAGAGCCAAGGGTGAGCTCATCAACTTCCTCCACCCACAGAAGGGGATATGGGAGACAGAAGTTGACCAATTGGTCATGCAAACCGACCCGATGGACTGCACAAATTTGGTCCATAGCCATATGTTCAACATCCACAGAATCTGAATGGAGAAGAAGACAGAGAGAGACAAATGCAGAGGTAATGTTAGAGTCTGTTCTTGGACGTTGGGCTCGAAAATGAATGGAATCTTCAAGAATAGTTTCGATTTCTTCGGCCTCCTCCTACGAGGAAAATTTTAAAATCATAGAAAGGCATCACCGATCAATGGCAGAGGAATCAACCAATTCCTGGAATTATCCGCAGAGCACGACGAAAGGAAATCCAATGAAATACATGGAGATAGAGAATGCCGAGCTAGGAAAGGAGCCAGATAGGAGATGACACAGGAAGATGGGAAAACAACATTTAAAGAGCACTGTCCACACGAGAAACGAGGGAAAAACATCGCTCGGAGAAATGAAGGAAGCTGAGGTCGGGCAAACGATACATTGGAGACAAGCACCACGTGTGAAAAATTTCCTATAGAAGTGATAAGAAGATCCACCGCCAAGAAAAAAAGGGGGGAAAGGATCTCCCACACAAAGAAGAACGCAACAGACATGGGAGGCCTCTGCCCAACAACTAGGATGAGAAAGCCCGATCGTGGGAGAGGATTTTTGATAGTCCATTCCAATCATGAACTGAACTAGAAGTGATGCTGGAAATTGGGTGATCGATGGCGTAGTTTGCAAGGAAGTCTACCGCGTGATTTGTTTCTCGAAAGTTGTGGAATATGTTCCAAGATCGGATTTTGGCAAGCCAAAAGAGAATTTGGGGGATGAAAAGGTTGATTTTCCACAAAGGGGATAAGCCTCTGGAAACTGTGAAAATAATAATTTGGGAGTCCCCTTCGATGGATAAAAAAAGGACAACCAAACTGTGTAGCCGTCTTGACCCCTTCTAGAAGAGCATGGGCTTCGAAAAAGTTACACGTACCATCTTTGAGTGGGAACAAACTAGCTCTAGTGAGATTACCACGATCATCTCTGAGAATACAACCTGCACCAGATTTACCTGGGTTGCCTCTGAAGGCGCTGTCAAAATTGAGTTTCCAATGACCCTTCAGGGGAGATGCCACCTAGCTCTTTTCCTTCAAATGGATTTTTCAACTTGTGAGAGCCATTTTTTTACAATTGAGCCATGTCTGGGGAGCTTAATGAGTGGCCAAGAGTGCATAATCAAGAAATCCCTGGATGAGAAGGTTGAGAAGGATAGGCAATTAGCGCTAACGCACTCCGAGATGGCCACTTCCAGCTTGTTGAGAAAGGCGGGAAGCTCAACCGCTTGTTCACTAAAAAGACAAAGATTGCGTTCCCACCAAATGTGCCTGAGCAAGAAATACGGGCCGATGCACCAAATAGAGCTGAGAGAACTATTGGAATTGAAATATGGCCAAGAGGAAAGGGTCGCAACAATGTTATTACATGGAGCCCTGGTTAGATTTAATTTGTTCAGAAGCCAATCCTAATAGTAAGATACAAAGAGGAAAAATAAAAAGAGGTCATCCAAATCTTCCTTTGTGGCACCACACAATAAACACTTGGAGGGGCCAAAATAGCCCCAAGATAGCCACTTGACTTGGGTAAGAACCTTCTTTTTCAAAACTAACGAACCAAAAAAGGTGACTTTTGGGGTGATGCTTGGATGCCAACAGCCAAAGGAACATGTAGACCCTTGACCAGAATGTGAAATGAGAGTATTATAGCCAGCTTTCACCGTGTAAGAGCCCAAAGCATCCCCAAGCCAAATTAAACAATCATCTTTGTTGAGAAAAAAGAGCATTTCTGTCCTGAATGGCATCCTTGAAGAGGATGGACTCTTGAGCATTAGCCCTAATGGAAGAGATAACTTTCTAGAGCTAAGATGGTGAGCTGTTAGGGTGCTAGCCGCCATAATAAAAAACCATTGGACTCCAGGACTGCTTTGCTATGTTCGTTACGCCATTAAGATCATAAGAAATATTAAGTGGGAGGGAACCGTTCCAAATTTCGTCCCAAAAAGAAATGAGCTAACCATTATTGATGTTCCAGGTGACTACCTCAGTAATTAGGGATCTAGATTTACAAAAAAAATTCCATATATGTGAGCCTCTTGGGAGCTCAGAATTGGATAACACAATCTCGGGACAATGCCTACCGAGATACTTATGAGAAAGAACTTAGAAGGCCTACCTTTTTACATTAGAAATGAAATTCCAAACAAGATTTTCCCCAAGGACAGTGTTCTGTAGAACAAGATCCAAAATACCCATGCCACCCAGACATTTGGGAAGCTTGACCAAATCCCAGTTAGTAAGGTGAAATTTGTGCTCATCATTGTTACCTTGCCATAAGAAAGTTCTCACCACTTTTTCGATTTTCAGCATAACAGATTTTGGAATCTGTAGAACAAATAACATGTAGATAGGAATTTCAAGGAGCATAGAATTGATTAAAAGACTGCGACTGGCCAAAGAAAGCCATTTTCCTTTCCATGAGAGAAGTCTTGAGGATAAAGAGTTTAAGAGCCCGTTCCAAAGATGAGCTCTGCTAGTGCCATGAAAGAGTGGAATGCCCAAATATTTATGCGGGAGAGCTCCCACAGAGAAGTTGAGAATTGCTTTGATCCTGCATTGTAGTCTAAGGGAAACATTAAAGAAGAAAATAACATATTTATGAAAGTTTATCACCTGACCAACAACATAAGAATAAGAGTCAAGAATGGATGAAATCTTCTTAGCTTCTGGGATAATCCCTTGACCAAAAGAAAGGTGTCATCCACGAATTTTTGATGAGAGAGGGCTGGAATGTTGGAGGTGATGTGTATACCTTTGAGGGAACCATCCTGGACACTAGATTTGATGCTGCGATTGAGAGCCTCCGCAACCAAAATGAAGAGGAAATAGGAAAGAGGATCACCTTGTCTTAATCCTCGACTACTCTGGAAGAAGCCTTCTGCTGATCCATTAACCAAAATAGAGAAACGAGGAGAGGAAATGCAACTAAAGATCCAATTACAAAAATTCTCACAGAAGCCCATGGCTTGAAGAGATTTGAGGAGGAACCTCCAATTGACATGATCATAGGCTTTTCTAAAGTTCAATTTTAGCATCATGCCCGCTCGGGAGGAGGCATGTAGAGTATGGATCAATTTGTGGGAAAAAATGATCCCATCAGTAATAGACCTACTAGGAATGAAACCAATTTGTTATTGAGCAACCAATTTGGGTAGAAGTGGGCATAATCTATTTGCAATAGCTTTGGAGATGATTTTGTAAGTTGTGTTGTAGAGAGAAATAGTTTTGAAATCATCCATTGACTAGGCAGGAAATTTTTTAGGAAACATGCAAATGAGGGTATGGTTGAGAGTTCCTAAAATCTTGCCCATAAGCCTTGATTCCTCAACAAATTTCCATACCAAAAACCCAACAACATCCCAAAAATCCTGGAAGAAAGAGGTGGGGAAACCATCTGGACTAGGTGCTTTATCACTCTTCATAGAAAAAATAATTTTTCGAACCTCATCTATGGAGAAAGGGGAAAGAAGTAGGTCCTTTTCAGCAGTAGTAACAGAAGCAGGGGTCTAATGAAAGAAGGTGGACTGCACTCCAAGGGAAGAGGCCAAATCGTTTAAGAGCTTATTGAAATATGACACCACTTCGGTTTTGATCTGGGATTGAGAGGACATAATAGATAAATCATCCAACTTGAGAGAAGAAATGTAGTTGAAATTTCTTCTGGCTTTGACAAAAGCAAAAAAGAAATTTGTATTTTTGTCACCATCTATTAAGCATATTTCCCTATATTTTTTACGCCAGTAGTTTTCCTCTTTGAGAAGGAGAACACCCAATTCCTTTAGAAGATATTTTTCTTTGAGGAAATATTCCTAAAACATCCCTTGAGCGAGAACAGAATCATTCAGATTACGGATTTCCTGCTCAACTCTAAGTTTTTCCTAAAAAATATTTTTGAAACTCCTAAAATTCCAGCTTTGAAGTTTTTCTTTCAACAAAGAAAGCTTTTTGGATAATTGGAACATCCAAGTCCCTTTAACGTTAAAGGAAGCCCACCAGAGATTGACTAAAGGCTTTAGTGAGGGATCATGTAGCCACATATTTTCGAATTTGAATGGTGAACGGCAGGGTGGAAAATCAAAGGAAAGATCAAGATAAATAGGGAAGTGATCAGATTTGGAGAACGGAAGAACGAAGCTTTTAATGAGGAAGTTATTCTACAGCCAAAATTCTGAAACAAGCAATCTGTCGAGACACACTGCTAAGGAACTGAAACCAGGCCTCCTGTTATTCCATGTGAACCAGCCCTTACTTGGTTCCACATTGACCAATTGAGAGGAAGAAACAAATGAGGTAAAGTCAACCTGAGATCATGGCTGCTATTGAATACCTCCACGCTTATCATGATCAAAGAGAGTAGCATTAAAATCACCAGCTACGATAATCTTGGAGTTGGCAGTGGAATCGCGGACCAAACGAAGTTTAGTCCAAAATCTCTTTTTCTGATCAGATTAGAGGGGCCATAAACATTGCAGATGAAAAAGGACTCATCAAAATGTTTAATCTAGAACTTTACACCAGATATAATTCAATTCAACAAGAATGGGCTCAATAGCGCAACAACAAGATTTCCACATAATACCAAGACCACCCGAGGCACCAATAGATTTAGAGAAGCAACCTTCCCAACATTTCCATCTTCGAAACCAACCATTTAAGCAGCTAACCTCAGACATCTTGGTTTCCTAAATCAGGAAAATATCAACTGCAGCGTCAGTGGCATAACGTCTTAACAGATGTTGTTTGTTAGGGGTGTTGAGGCCCCTAACGTTCTAAGAAAAGAGGATCATTTGGTATTTAGAGAGGACTCACCTCTCCTACTTGTTGAAGGGAAGAAGGAACGAAGTTGAAGTTACTTCTCAGTGGCAACCTCGTTATGAGAGAGTTTACTCTTATTAGGGCGGCCCAGAATACTTTTCAGACCAAGATCCATGTTGAGTAGGGGAGGTGTTGGGAGAATCAGACCAAGCAACAAATTATTAGAAGATTGATTCTCATGAGCAGCCTCCTGTGGATTAATGGGGTCACCATTATTTAACTGTAGAAGTTCATCCTTATCATTAACCCATTTTTCCAAAGAGGAAGCGTTCCCTCCCAAGCTGATGGAGATACCTTCATGGAAAAGGGACAAAATCCTGGTAGAGTCCTTAACAACTGCAGCCATTTCTTTAACAAGAGACAAAGTATTGAGATCCAGAGAAAGGGATTCATGAGCAGGAGGGGGGTCAGAAGAAACAAAGCAAGTGGAGTGAGGAGGGAGGGTGAGAGGGGGGGGGGAGGGTATTTTTTTCTCCATTCCAGTTTTCTAGAAGAGGTAGGATTTTTACAGAATTTACAAATATGGCTAGGTTTTTTACACTTAAAGCAGTTGTTTGAGACACCTTCCTACTCCACTTTTTTCTCCCAGAGCCCAGAGGGGGTGGAAACGAGAATGAAATCTTGAAGCTTTTGAGTGTGATCAATAGAAATGCAAATTCTAGCGAAAGATGAAAGGGTACCTTCCAAGGAGACATGGTTAATGTGGATGATGCATCCCACACTGGAACAGATTTTAGTGAGGATTGGAGCAAACCAAAACTCACTGGGCAGAGAATAAAGTCTAACCTAAACATGAAAACCCTTCAGTATCAGCTCTATTACAGTTAAAATGTGGTTCCCAGTCGTGAATAACCAAGCCAGAGTCAGAAAGAAGAAAATATTTCCTCACCATGGTGTCGTCCTTCTGAGCAACGATCCGAAATAATACTAAGAAAAATCCCTTTTCTAGGAATCGAATACTTAGGATGCTACCCCACTGCGTTTCACACCAGTTTTGAATGCCTGATACTGTCAATCTTCTACTGATAAATTTTGCAAAAATTTCCCTAGAGTAGAGACACTTTATTTGGGCTGCAAAGACGACATCATCCTCCAAGGACATGGAAAAGGAGGTGTGTTGGTCCACGGGAGGACGGAGCAGACCAGGATCATGTTTGTTATGGACTTCCTGCACACTGTCTGACATAGAGCAATGGGGGCCCAGCCACTTCTTGCAAGGCTTCCGACAGGCCCTGGCCCGCATGGGGCACCATCGCCACATCACGGCGAGGTGAAGCCAAGTGACCGTTGGAGGGACTGGAATTTAAATATTGTGACCATTCTGTACCATGGGGATTCCACTTGCCTTTCGCCATAGATCAATGCACTCTCTTTCCATAAAGTTTATTATCAGAGAGGTCCCTAGGATTTCATGCCAGATTCGCCAAAGAAAGTACGTTAGGAGTGTGCAAATGAAGAAGTTCCCTTGTTTTTTATTTAATTAAATCATAGATATTTACAAGATTTACAACCATAAATTAGCCAATAATTTTGGTGTTGTTTTTAGTTATCACTATTATGAAAAAAGTTACATATAATGTATTTCATGTTTCTTCATCGTTTAACTTTTTAACCATGTCCACTCTTTTGGAATCACTAACCTAATGTAGGATACTTTTAGTGTCATTCTACATTCAATTATCCCGCGATTAATTTATGCATCTTAATCACAACCACATTTCACATTGTAAATTAATGTTTAGGTTCAACAATATGTTTTGTGTACCATTGTGATTTATAAATGTGCAAGAGACATTGAATGGATTTGACACTAATCCTAATCCCATGCCCTAGGTCTCACTTTTCTAAGGGGATTACGATATGATAGGATAAAAATGACTGAAAGGATAATGAATTTGACTCCATCTTTAGAACTTAGAAGGATTATCAATAGTTCACATGTCCATGGATTCAAACTAGAAACCTTTGCTATCAATTTTGAATCATAAATACATTATTTATCTAAAAATAAGAGCATGTCATTTTCTTCTAACAAAAACATATCATAAAAGAGAAAGATCAGTACAAAAACTGAAATTATTTTTGAATAAATAAATAATGCAACAAAATATAGATGGTAAGCTATTTCCATGAGTGTTACAAGTTATACCTATAACCTCTCTATAAAAGCACAAATAGATGTTATATAGACTTTTTACCTACTTTAACCATTTAAATTTGAAATAATCAATGTACTGGATGGAAAATATATTCTACTCAACATTAGTTAAGGATGTAATTAATAATACCAGATGCCTTTTAATAAATAAAATAGTTATCAGTTATACATAAAGAGAGCATTCAAAAATAGAATGACATGCAATCTAGCATCACAACAAGCATACAAGTCTAACTTGACTATGACATGTACAATGACCATAACTGGTGTATCATTGCTTAGAGCCTACACCAAAAACTTGTTTAAAAACATGTTACATTTTTTACGTACGATTGATTTATATGTTACCCTTTTGGTTGTGTTGATTAATTTGCTTTCCATGCGCAATTTTAGTTACTATCATGCCCTTAAATGATAAACCTATTGCACACATTATGGTGATTTTTCTATTATTTAAACTTATATTAAGTATATTATTCAAATTTTAAGGATACTCCCTTTTGTTGAGCCTATATCTCTATTTTGTGTTGTTGTTCCTCACCACTTATCATAGGACTCATGGCTAATCAACAAATCAAAGTGATAAGGTAGAGAAAAAGACACTACATGTCATTCAATAAACACATACAAAAAATAAAAAAGACACATTTTATCATTAAGTACACATCTCATGTTTTGAGATTTTTATATGTAAATGTTCTTTAAAAGTAAAAAGTAATAATACTTGTGTGAAATAATTGTGCTTACAACTCCATGGATATTATATGTAAGTTGACCTCAAATTACACATAGGTATCACTAGGGAATGCCTATGCATATTTCATTTTTTTATAAGAAATAAGGTGACTCCTTTTTAAACAATTCTACATAAGGAAACATAAATTTCAAAAAAAATAAACCACCCTTCGCATATAGATTCATTTGGGAAATGACCATATCTAGAATTTGCTCGACCTTCACCTGGGTGGGAATAGAGATGGAATAGAGATGAATGGTATTCGGCTATAGAGAGAGCCATATATCTGTATAGGGGAGCACCCCTATAGCTATTTATCATGTAACTTAGGTTCCCAATTCACCTCCTCCAGATAGATAGCACTTAGCCAAAGATATAATATCTATATATAGAGAGAGCGGGGGTTGTTGACATTTTTTGCACCCTGTGCAAAAGGTCAACTTGAAAATTTAAATTTTCTCATATTGGATGAGTTAGAAGTTTGACTATGTTTTGGATAGCCATCTTGGAATGGCATACAAATTTTTAGATTGATTGGTTTTGGACAATATTGGACTGCCATGCATCAAATCAGCAACTGAAAGTGTTGTCCCAGAAGGCAACACCTTGCATATACTACCTCTTCAATGTACTGCCTTTAGCAAGACAATGCAGTAGCCTTGGAAGACTGCTGCAAGGCCTTGGTAAAGGATGACAAGATACCATATGAGAAGTATTATGTTCTAAAACAATAGTTTCAGATGATGGTTTGAAGCATGGGAAGGTACAATTTTACAAACAACTTTGCATTTTCAGTGAACATCAAAAGGTACGATTGAATTTAATGTATTCCCATAATTAAGTGAATTATTTAAGTGTATTGAGTTGTACAAGTTCAATTATTAACCATTCAAATGAAGAAAGTATAGAAAGGAAAGAAATACATCTCATTACACAAAAATTAATTTCATTTATTCATAAGGAATACTTGTGCATATTTTCTCGTACAAACCATGAGAAATAAATGAGGAAAAGGAATGCATATACTTATGAAATTAAAAGTGTAGTGAGGTAAAGGAAACCCATCATTTCCTTGAGGAGGTGTTCCTTTCTTTCTTAGTAGTTGCTCCAACTGTTCTCTACAAACTACATCACTTGGGAAAAAGAAGGGAAAATGGTGTCAATATTGAGCTCATGGTTTTGTTTTAACTCGTTATATTTCCAATTTCAGAAAGACATGCAATAAAAATTACAATTATGGTATTCACAAGAAAGTTTCAAGTACATCTCAAAAAAAAAATTAAGCATTAAAGCAATGATACAATTACAACTTTACAATATTGAGCTCTCAACTTTGAGGCAAAAGTAACCATCATTCATGAGTTACATAACCAAAGGAAGAGAAAATTAACACTCAAAGTACAAGATTTTTAAAAGAAACGAATTGTTAGGGCAGATCAATAAATTATAGGTATATAGGAGTGGTTGGAATGCAAATTTTAGGAACTCAAAATGCAATAAGCTATCAACCAAAGAAAGAGATAAAGTTGTTGCAAATCTTCTAGAAATAGATAAGGTACAGTTTCAATGCATGAAGTACTAGAATGGAGAAAAGAAAGTTGCAGAAAACTTATCAATCCAAGGTGTATGGTGTCAATCCATTGACCACAAAAGGAACAATCCGACTCAAGTACATTATATACAATTCAAGATTAAACACAGGTCCAGATTTGAAATCATTACCCTCGAGACAATATACATAAGCCAAATTTGAGTCAAAACAAGATAGAGTGCAGTTCCAGAGCAAAAAATGTATTCTTCCTTCACAACTTACAAAAATTGAAAGAGCCTCCTTTTCAGTTAGGCATGAAATTCAAAACATATCCAAACAAAGGCCAATTCTATAGTGATATTGAAGTCGAAGGAGACATAATTCTAAAATGAATCATTTAAACAATTGTTTGTCTATAGTACAGAAGGCGCATGGCTTCATTCATATGATAGAGCTCAAGTTCCATTGAAAAATGATAGCAGGGGAAAAGCAAAGTTATACTATTTTTTGGAAAGATGTTGAGCCTCAAAACAAGCCAACAATAATGCAAAATTATTTCTCATTCCAATAGATAAACCCTTTCAGTTGTCACAAAATACATGTTTTCTCATCTCCTTAACAAATGATCGACATGAATGAAGATGAAAACAACTAATTATGGGAGATCTTTTGTTGAAGAAGAGAAGCAAAAATATCCTTGCAAGTGGATGAAGTCACATCAGAGCTACAAGATAGAAGTATGCATGCACTTTAGAAGACTTACATATCATGCAAGGAGCTATTATTAGCTAAAGTATTCACCCAATTTATTCATTATTTTAGAATTAAAGAAGTCAACTATACTTTGACTTGAGTTATTTTTGGAGAAAGAAAGGCAATTTTGCCTCATGTACAACATGTTTATTTTAGCATTTTATTTAGTCACAATGAAGGTTGATAATAACATGAAGTGTAGCTAGAATTAGTCTATTTTTAGGGGGGTGGGTGAATAATTTTGCTATATATTGTGTGCATTGGCAAAACACAAGAGAGAATTATTACAAGAGGAATTTTGGACTGAGTGTTGAAGCAATTTTTGCTAGTTTTTTCTTTGAATGATAACCAATTATTGCCTTTCCAATTATTTACAGTGGTGTGTATACTTTATTAGCTCTTGAGAATGTTAATTCCTTGAATTAATTAGCTTACCTTGTTGCAAATTTTGTGTTTTCTGCACAATCTTAGTGTGCATGTTAGTTGTTGTGTTGTTGTGATATATCCCTCAACACATAAGTGTTTGCCTTAGGATCAAGCTGAAACCCATTAGAACGCTTTATTAATTTTTTCTCAGTATATTGTACATATTTCTTAGTTAAATCCCTCATCAATTTTGGTGTATCACCTCATCTAAATTTCTATCACATCCATATTTTTACCCTTAAAACCCCCAAAAAATAGATTTAGGATACATAAATAAGGAACCAGCCTTGTAATCACAAAGACTCACCTCAACACAGAGATACCCATAGCCATGAGGTGTTTCCATTGTATCTGTAGAAGTGAGGGAAAGTAAAGCTAAGAATACATGTTGTTATCCCTCAATCAAGGTGCACTTCTGAGAGATAATAATTTTTGGCATGCCTAATGGGACAAGAACTACTATTGATGCATTCTAAAGTTTGAAGATCCAAAGTAGAACTCATCTGGCAACTTCATAAATATGATTTCACACTAGTACAACATTTTTCATCATCAAATTCTTCAGTTGCATCTTTTTTGAGGTATTTTTCAAGAAAATACAGGTATGTTATTTTATTGTTATCAAGATTTTTTCATGAGAAATAAACCTATTTTTTATATTTCAATATTTTATGAGGTCCCACAGTCATGAATCCCCATTTTCAGCAGTATTACCAGTCGGATCAACAACCTTTTTATCCATTTCCCCCTTCAGATCAGTACTATGACCCCTATCAAAATGAATACCCCTATAACCAGAACCTTGCTAATCAATATGACTATCAGTATGATGATTATTATGCTACCCAAAAATCAAGCTTATGAAAATGGCTATGTTGATTCCGAATGACAAAAAGATTTTGAGATTGAGTTTAACAAATGTAAGAAGACATTTTTAGCTGTCAAGGAACATTTTGAAAAATCACAAGTAGTAGAGAATGATATGAATCAAGTTGATGAACCATATCAATAGTATGTTCCCACTTACCTTCCCCATCAAAATCCGGTGTCTGTATACCCTCCTTGTTAGCCAATACAGCCCATTGATCAAATCCCAAGTTTTTAGGCTGCTAAAAATTCTGCCCCTTTTATTCCACAATCACATACTGAGTGAAAATTCAAGTTCCCAAGATTTTTCTCTACTACTGTTCTAAATCTAGACCTTGTACCCCAATCTCTTGTTCAAAACTTTCCAGTTCAAGCTGAAATCAAGCCCACCCATCTTCCTGCATCAGAAGTACCAATTCATGAAGGATAAAATTAGAATATCATCCAATAGGGGCAACCAACAGAATAAAATAGCAGGCTCGATTTTTTTTGTAGAACATGTAGTAATTGGTTTCTATTTCAGTTTGATCATATTCCATAGCTAGAGGAAGAGCCCATGTAGGTGGTATAATGTAAATTTGTAGCAGATCAAATACAACTATAAGATGATCAACAATCTTCATATTCTGAGTGTAGTGTGCATGAAGGCACCATACTTATACATACCACTGGTTCATCATAGTTTGGAGAACTTGACGATAAATAAGAGGATTTATGGAATAATCATCATGTTTGCAGCTTACCAGATGTCATGTTTGATGAGGAAAAGGTGAAAGAATAGTTTTAGGATAACCAAGAAGATGTAGCTGAGTGTGAAGAATCTCATTGTGCTACATGCATGGAGATTGCTACATATTTAGAGACTTGCAGTGATGTACAAATTTTGCAAACAACCAATAGCAACAATATTTCATGAAGAATGAACCTAAATCTTTGAGTTGCATGGTGAACATGGATAAAATATAAGAATTTTACATTACATAGGAAAAATCAGTCATAATAGTTATGGTAGAGCAGCTTGAAGATTATAAATAACACCTTGAAAAGGCTGAAAATATCTTAAATCAGTTTCAGAATGTTACTGAGAAGGAAATGGAACAACAATTTAATGAGTTACAATAGTTTGAAGAGGCAAAACAACTCTCAAATTAGCATCGTAATATACCTGAAGATGAAAAAGAAGTAAAAAAGAAATAACACAAATCAAAACACACAGTTTATTCGCTACTAGGAGGTCCTGTCCTATTCAGTAATTGGCTGATTTTCAGTAAGTTACAACAGTACCAGAGTTTGTGCCAATTTTAGAGCATAAGAACGAGCATCAGATTTTCAAGAATCAATCCCAAAACCTCTCAGAATAGTTTGCAGATCAGATAGAAAGGTTCTTTTTGTTTTGGGAAGATCTTTCAAACAAGTTAAAGGTACATATCTCATTTTAAGTTATGTCATGTTACTTGTTTTCCAAGCTACATTCACAACCTCGATTTTGGAGAAAGGGAAGCTATTTTTCACTACCTATCTCAGGCTTCGTTTATCTTCAATTTGGAGTTGTTTAGAGTAGGCTAGATTAGGATTTCCCTTTCAATAAACTGTGCAGTTCATGCACATTAGATATTTCATTTTCAATAAGTGCATTTCATGCACATAATCTGGTTTCTTGGATCCTTTCCCAACTTTATTTCTATTTTCATCTTATCTTATCTTATCTTATATTTCAAGATATGGCCCCCATATAGAGATAGGGCCTAACCCCCTGGATGGGCGGTCGAGGCTATTTCCATAGATTTTATTTCTATATAAGTTTTATTTTATCACCATATCCTTTTTGCTTAACGATATCATTGTGAACCCAATGATTAGGAATGACATGGTTAAGCTTTGTTTTGGTGTATATCGTCCACTCATAGGATCGATGGTTGGGTGTGTAGTAAGGAGAATATAATTTTCCTAAGGTAACACTCCTTGGGAAACCAACATTAAATATAGTTTAAAATCCTCTTTGAACGTCAAATGTGTTGAGTGACGAATATCGCCAACTAACCTTGGAAGTCACATTAAAGACTTGGGATCATAAATGAAGTCGATACCCAATCTCAATTGTCATTTAGGTTCTATGATGCAATACTAAGAGTTAATGGTGAAAATTAACAACATTTTAGTGTATGGTTAGTTTGAGAAAATGTAACCATAATATGATGTGCATGGAGAAAGGTGAATTTTGGATCATTCGTATAACATGTTTAAATCATCTTGTGGTGAGAAAAGGGATCTGCCTTGTGTAAAATCTAATGCAAACCTTAACCCCTTAAACAATGGACTACTCCATCTTTCTTCTCCACTTGTCCTAGTATGTAATGGATGTATGATGTGAAACTATGTGATCATGTTCTCGAAGACAAATACCTTAAGACATGGACTAGTGTTCTAATTAAGGATTCAAATCCCCAATAACAAATAGGTTACATAATTCATTACAAAAAGGGATATGAACCTAGTTATGGAAAACCCTCTTATGTTGGATGTAAACGATACTCAGGAAACCTAATCTAGAAACAAAAAAATAAGGAAGTATGTTTTCATGTTAAGTTCCTTTGAATACTTAATAATTATTGGAGCATAACTATAGTAAAATTATAATTGACGTTTGACCTTGGGAAGTGTAATTATGGGATGTTATTCCACAAGAAAGTGAAACATGATCTTCCTTGTAATGTGATCAAAAGATCTTGCTGTGGGTAAAGAACCTAATTCATATAATACTTATTGTGTACTAAATCAATTATCCAACTCTAAATAAAGAAAAGAAACGCGACCCTAAATCCTTAAGAAAAAAAAAGTGAACTTCACCTCAATTGGACTTACACTTGTTCCATTGTGTAATAGAGGTATGAAATAAGATCAAGATGCCCGCCCTTAGGAGTGAATCCTAGTGATAAGACCTAGTAGCCTCGTGTGTATGTAAATAGCCTATTAAGAAATGAGAAATTTACGAAGTAATTGAAATAATGTAGATGATCCTTATTCAATGAGATATACCGTAAGTTAAATGTTAAACTGAATAAAAGGAAATCTCACAAAAGGAAAAGGAATGTATGATTCAAATATTACGAGCCTTCCTAGAACTTAAGCTAAAGATTGAAACATGATTGTAATAAATGTGTAATCCTAAAATTATCGTGTTGTGGGAGGACCTTATCTATAGTTTATATTGTGGTAGAATCATTATGTCGTACCTGGTAAAAAAAAGTGGCCTTGATGTGCATCATGTGGTTTCATGTTATCCATGTGGATTAATGTTTGTGTAAACATATCATGTGTTGTGTGATGTCCTTAGCAATCTCCTGTAGAGTCATGTGTACTACAATGTAAGTAAAAAAAAATTATTCCGATATTTTTAACTATTGTAATTGTGTGTGTAAAGTGTAGGCGTTAGTAATTCCATGTTAATATGATTATATTAAGGAGATATGCATAAATAAAGATACTAGAATTCAAAAATACTAGGCTTTAATTTAACAAAAACATTTTACTTTATAAAAACTACTAGTTATTCAGAATGTGAAACTTATATGGTTCCAACCATTAAAAAAGTTAATCACTATGCATGTGGCCTTATGTACCACTATCCTCAATATACTTAGAAAAACATAATTGAAATTATTTTTTGATACAATGGTACTTAATATTGTTAGTATTTTTTCTGTAAGATATAATGAGCGCACTATGTGGAATGATTGTGTGTATCAATGAGATAAATAGTAGGCCTTTTGTATAGTTATTGAATTAATTACGTATCATTTTATTGATAAAATCTATATATATATATAATATAGTAAATGAACACTTAGCTTTATTAGAATTTTGACTAGTAGTCAAAATTATAATAAAGCTAAGTGACTATAACTTAATTTTGTGAATCTCTCAAAATATGTATCATGAAAACTAGACAAAATGAGATGTATTTTTTTAAGGACAAAAGTTGGATATTATATACTCGAGCCTTAGATTATGTGAACATTTATATAATTAAAGGATTGCAAATTCCCAATTTGGAAATTAATCTACATCAACACTACATAAAGAAGAGCATTATGGCTTGAATTTAAAATTTTATTTTCCCTTATATATATATATATATCTAGTCAAAATTATAATAAAGCTAAGTGTTCACCCTTTACTATAACTTAATTTTGTGAATCTCTCAAAATATGTATCATGAAAACTAGACAAAATGAGATGTATTTTTTTAAGGACAAAAGTTGGATATTATATACTCGAGCCTTAGATTGAGAGATGTGAACATTTATATAATGTAAAGGATATGCAAATTCCCAATTTGGAAATTAATCTACATCAACACTACATAAAGAAGAGCATTCATGGCTTGAATTTAAAATTTTATTTTCCCTTCATATCCTACTTACTCCCAAAGTAATCAGACATATCATGCAATTATCAAAAAATTGAGCTTCAATATTCTTGGTCGAGAGTTGGTAATTTACTATTTGGATTTAAACCTTCTTGTGTCAGAAATGGACGGCGGCTATTAAAACTACCGTACGTGCGTAAAAAATATGGCAGACGTTGGTGAGCCATGTCATCATCCTCAGCGTCAAATCGAATGCAAGCACATGGATTGTGATTCCACAGGATGAATCGTGGCCATCAATCATGAGCATAGGCTTTGAGTCATTGATCGGGTAGGTCAAGATTGCCAACACATTGTTCGTTTCAGTACTTACGTAAAATGTGTATTTTTTGTTTCCTAACACTGGCGAAATTGATTTTATCGCCCCTGCGAGATATGGCATCGTGTGGGTAGATTTCTTGTTGCAGAGAATGGACGATACTGAGTGGGATTTGTGAAGATATGAATGGCCTAGTGCAGTGCAGAAAATAAAAAATAGTTAAAAATATGTTGCAGTAAGTACCTACACACTAGCAATGTCTATTGGGATCACTATGATGATTGGAGTGCATATGGAGCGGGAGCTCCCATCGTTTTAAATAATACTTGTTAGTGTAGAATCACAACACCCCCTAATGGTCTGATTACGAAGTGGGGAATTCAATGTGATTACACAACATGGGACCATATATGAAGCTGTAGGACTTGAAAAACTTGAGATGGACCTCCACAGAAAGTCGGTTCTTGCTTCCTAATCTACCTACCACAAGCTACTCCAGTGCAAAAATAACCTATTCTATCCTAATCTAACCATTCTAAGGTGACAGGGAGAGAGAGAGAGAGAGGGTGAAAGAGCCTACACTAAGTGGTGATATACCAGAAAAGGAAGTGGTTGAATAAAAAATCCAACTACCTGAAGTGAAGAGAGGTGAGCAGGGGAAAGGGTGGAAAGAACGTACCACGGACCAGAGATAGATTTCACACATAACACCACTTCAAAACCCATTAAGCACAGCTCCCAGAACCTGCAACAAACATCATAGTATGCACAATATACCCTACAACGATGAGAGGTAAGAAGGGATAACAAAATAAGCCAAGGATGGACAGATGCATCATGAAACAAATTTTATTGCTCCAAAATATTACATGGTACATCATCAGTGGGAAAGAGGCAAGAAAAATTCCATTACAGAGCCATGGAAGGAGGCTTAGACTCTACATTCTACCCTAAGGAAGAAAGAGAGAGGGGGGAAGAGGAGAAAAAATAACCAACCATTTGAATATTCCCCTTCATTACAATATATAGGAAGAATTAGAGAGAGCAGAAAAAAAATGAATCCTACTTCAACCCTCTTTGTGACGTATTGAATCCTGCTCTGAATGCTCAACCATCATCCCTTAATGGTCTGGAAGATGTTTTCCCATTTTTCACCCACCAAATGCTGCTAAAGATAATATTTTATGCTTCTATGGCATGGAGGGTGTCAAGATGTTTCCAAAAAAAATTCTCCCACCCAAATCTGAGTCTCCAGTCAAAAGGTATGGTTGTTTTAAGATTTGGGATGCGGAAGCACAATATTTAAAGAGTTTGTCCATACAGGTTCCATGTGGCAGCCTCACGCATCTTGGAGATTTGGCCCCTTCCTTATGTTCGTGAAATCACGTCAGACTAAAACGTGGGGGACTCCGCGGGATCCTTTGTATTTTTCCTGAGTCCTTCATGTTTGGCAGGGCCATCAGTCTGACCCTAGACACGTGGACGCTTCATGCTCATTTGAAAACTACACCTAGATTTTATCTTTGAAGTTGTGCAGTCGAGACACGTGGAGACCTCCGCTTGCTTTTGGAATTTTCAACGGTTGATTGTACCTCTTTAGACTCTAGGACACATGGCGGGTTAGCACTCATTTGGAAACTTGGACTAAATTTTACTTTAGAAGTAGCGTCGTTAAGACACGTGGCACCTTCCACCAGCCTGCCTCTACTTTGACTATTCAACCCCTGACTTTGTCACATTTTTTGGACCTGAGACACATGGCGAGCCCGCGCTCATTTGGGGACTACCTCCAAACTTTTTTTTTTTGAAATCACACCAATGAAACACATGGAGGCTTCCGCTGGTTCTGTATACTTAGTTGTTGTGGGCACACTCTCCTTTTTTGGTCCCTAGACACATCAAAACCCCATGCTCATTTGAGCCTCCACTCACGATTTTACCTTTGAAGGAGTGTCATTAAGACATGTGGCACCTTCCTCATACACTCTTATACTTAACTAATTCAGGTCCGCTTATGAATTTGACCTCTGTTGACCATTGGCCATGTGCAGGACTAGCACAAGTTTGAGTCCCTGGCTTGGGCTCCCATCTTGAAATTGTGTCAAGCTGACACTTGACACCTTCCACGTAGTCAAAGACTCTTCAACGACTACTGTAAATTTTGGGGTTTTGGACACGTGGAGGCTTGGCTCTTGTTTGGGTCTTTGGCTTGGGATTTAATCTTTAGAGGTGTGCTGTTTGGACACTTGGCAACTTCCGTTGACTCCTCCATACTTAGCCAATTTTGGGGCCCATTCTGAATCATTTGTATATCCCGAAGACTTTGAGCCTTCCTCTGTTTTCTTACATGTCGAGCTCTGGATTCTTTGACATTGTTTTCTCCTTCCTCAACCCTGCTACTCCATTATAGAGCCCGCCTCTTACTTTTTTGTTGGATTTGAAGCATGGGAAAGTATGACGGAACTGTCCCTTAAATTTCTTTCTACACGGGGTCATGGGTGATCTAATTTTTCTATGAGGCAAAAATTGAGATAACAATTTGGTGACTCACGGGGACATCTGCCTGCTAGATGAAGAGATCAGTGGCCTTATTACATCCATTGGGCATGGAGTCATCAATGATAGCCTGATACTGATCATGTCTCTGATCCGTGAGCCTGACTATTTGCACTTGGTGACCCTGAATCTGCCTTGGAAATGGACTACCTCGAAACTATTTTTAGTTGCTTTGTATTTGTTTTGTTTTGGAACTAGAAACTGTTACAGATAGCTATGGGTCTTTCTGCCATGAATATTGAAGGGCCTGGCCTTGGTAGCTCTAGAGAAATATGAACAAAACTTATGTACCAAGACAAACTCATACATGCCTCAAAAGGGACATATAGAGTGTGCATAAGAGCTTGTTCTACTGAAAATAGATTCTACTCCTACTCGTACACTAACAAGAGAGAAAGAGGCTAAACAAATCCTACTATAGGCAGGGAGAAGTAGCTTCCCTTTCTCAAAAGAGGAAGCCATGCAAATGATTTGACATTGAATATGGCTACATGTATGAGTGACAAACAGACTATAAGCTGGTCCTCCACCCAAATCATCAAGGTATCAACATCAACCAAAAATAACTCCTCAAGTTGATTGGCATTGGACTCCTAGAGGTTTTGATGATGACCCTTGGTACTTTGATACTCATCCTCATGCCCTGAAGTAGGCATGACTAGTTTTGGCTTCTCCCTTGGCTCGAATGAAGCCAAGTACTTGATTGGGAATGGTTTGATCCTGTGAATGTGCCCTTTGTTCTAAAATTTAACTCCAAAAATGGAGTCTTTTTTGGACCTTCATGGATGGATGGTGTGAGAGGGATGATGACATCCTCTTGCCTTTTCTCTTCCTTCTCATGTGAAGAATATGGAAGACTCATATCTTCTAACCTTAGTTCCAGATATCTGTTATAAAGTACAGGATATTGTACTTAAACGCTTGCCTTCATGGTAGTAGGCTCATATGCTTGGAAGGTGGATCATGGAGGAGTAAATGATGTAATATCCATGGGCTCCTCTCCATCAAAGCAATCCTCCAAGTCAGACTGATAATTTGTCTCCTTGTTGTCTTGTTGCATGTGGTCTACCTCCTCTATGATGTCCTCCTAATCTGCAACTTGATCGCCATGGTCCCCCTCATCTTTAATCATGAATTTTGAAATCTCAAAATCTTCTTCAAAATTATAGTTTGAAGGGGATGAAGTGGGAGGAAAAACTTAAGGTTCTTCTGTAGCCTGTTCCACACTTGGAGCCTCTGAAACTATATGGTCCTCCTCTTCTGCTACAAACTCATCCTCAACCACCACTGGATCTTCAAATATGACCTCCTCTATTGGCTTGACCATTAAGAAAGCCAAATTTAGAAGCCTAACTCATCAGATTGTCTGTCATCTCTTTTCTGTTGGGTTCCTCCTCTTGTTGTTCTCCTTGACTTGATTCTTGAGTCTCTTCCCCATATGGAATTGGGAAAGGAGGAGTGGTAGGTTGGGGTTAAAATAGCTTTGAAATTGTTTGTAGTGGGGAGGGAGGTGGAACCTCTTATTTTTTTAGAGGGAAAGACTGCTTGGAAGGAAAAAGGGAAAAAGAATCAATATGGGGTGGAAGACTAGGATATTGGGAAATGAAGTCAACAGTTGGGGCAGCAAGTGAGGGGCTTGGAAATTGTAGCTTGGGTTGAGATGGTGTTGCTTGAGAAAGAGAAAAAGAAAAGATATGAGAAGGCGGACTTACCCATTGACAAGGTTGTCTTGTATTCAACTCATAAGCCTCAATCTACTTAGTCCATTGTGCAAGTCGAGGAAGCATTTCAACCATGAAGTCAATATTCTCCTAAGGGCTGTAATGTCTTGGAAAAGGGCCTCTCCATGGACAAGGTGTCCTAAAACCAGTCATGAATGCCTTCATTTGTGTTGTACCCTTGGATTGCACCATCCTATCCTCCATTCTTTGAATCTTCTCCAACAAACCAACATTCTCCACATAGCTGTCACCATTGTATACATCCCCTTATTCTTGATAAGCTCATTGGCCTAACTGGTTTTGAACCTAATCACATGGGTAAGCATAATGGTTCTAGATCTAATCATAATGCTGATCTAGAGGAGTTGAGAAATGCATAAGAGGTGGATTGCACTGCTGTAGGTGTTAATTCCATTAAGGGAATGAATTCATGATTGCAAAACTTCATGAAATGGAAGAAAAATGGGAGATATGGAATGAAAAGTGAATGAAGATGGGTGGAAATGGATGGAAAAGGTCTACAACTTTAGAGATGGGGTTTTTGACTAGATGGAGTCGCTAGATGTGCTTGTATATGCCTCAAAAGGCTAAACCTTAACATGAACACACCAACCTGCTAAGATGAAGTGATAAGGTGCTTCAGACCTATCCCATCGGGCATGCCAAAATTGTTAGTGTGGTCGCATGGTGGATTAATATTTGTTGTTGATAATGAGACACCTTTGGAAAGATAGAAAATCTAACCTCAGTGTGCCACTGGGCATGCCAAAAACTTTTAGTGAACAATCACAACACCCCTAAATGGCCTGATTACGAAGTGGGGCATTCAATGTGATTGCACAACATGGGACCATTTCTCAAGCTATGGGACTTGCAAAACTTGAGATGGACCTCCAGAGAAAGTCAGTTCTTGCTTCCTAATCTACCTGCCACAAGCTATAACAATGCAGGAAAAACCTATTCTATCCTAATCTAACCATTCCAAGGGGAGAGGGTGAAAGAGCCTAAACTAAGTGGTGCTACACCAGAAAAAGAAGTGGTTGAATCATAGATCCAACTTCCTGAAGTGGATAGAGGTTAGCAGAGGAGAGGGTGGATAGAACACACCACAGACCAGAGATAGATTTCACACATAACACCACTTCAAAACCCATTAAGCACATCTCCCAGAACCTGTAACAAACATCAAAGTATGTACGGTATACCCTGTAACAATGAGAGGTAAGAAGAGACAAAAAATAAGCCAAGGATGGATAGATGCATTACGAAACAAATTTTATTGCTCCAAAATGTTACAAAGTACATCATCAATGGGAAAGAGGCAAAAAAATGCCATTACAGAGCCATGGGAGGAGGCTTAGACTCCGCATTCTACCCTAAGGAACAAAGAGAGGGGGAGGTGGCAAAGGAGAAACAATGACCAACTGTTTGAATATGCCCCTTCATTACAATATATAAGAAGAATGAGAGAGAGTAGGAAAAAATTTAAATCCTGCTTCAACCCTCTTTGCGACGCATTGAATCCTACTTTGAAAGCTCAACCACCGTCCCTTAATTCTTGCTATGGATCCACCCATAATTTGTCGATTCTGGTTCTCCGATGGATCAAATCAAATCCAATATGGTAGTTAAATAAATTAGATTCTGTATTAATGGCCTATAATACGATTTCCCATTTTTCACCCACCAAATCCTACTAAAGATAATAGTTTATGCTTCCATGGCATGGAGGGTTTCAAGACATTTCCAAAAAGTCTTCTCTCGCCCAAATCTAAGTCTCCAGTCAAAAGATATGGTTGTTTGAAGATTAGGGACATGAGAGCGCAATATTTAAAGAGTTTATCCATACAGTGTCTGTTGGTGCTCAAAATAGGCTCGCCCCATATGTGCCTTTGAAACTTTATTTGATTTATGGCCTCTGTCATTTTCTACTTCCCCGTGTTGTGTTTGGTCAATCTTTGTTTCTGTTTTTAATCTACTCCTGGGTCAAAGATCATGTATGGATCCATATTTGTCTCCTCATTTCTCTGTTCTTCTAGAAAAGGTCTAAAATTTGAGTCTCCCGTTCTTTGTTCCTTCAAAAACTTGCATTTTCCCATTCTCTCTATTTTCCATAGTCATAATCTGTCATCCTTGTCATTTCTGCCCTAGATACTTGAAGAAAAATGAACTGATGTGTCCCTGAGGAACATATTTGAGCCTTGTAACATTTCTAAACTCTCTTTCCTTGAAGAAAATTTCATTCTTCGGCTCAAATGATCGTTTTTCTATATTTTACGGTTTGACGGGTGTTTCTCCCAATCAAATTTGCATCCTTGCATTGACAGGAAATGTGGCCTCCTTAGGTTGGATGTGGCTCGACTAGATACTTAAAAAATTCTATGAAAAGCCTCAACTTAAAAATGTGTCCACGTAGAAGAACGACGCTCATTTGAAGATCTACTTTTTGGTTTGGCTTAGAAGTAGCACCGGGAGGACATGTGGAGGTTTGGTGGGATGGAGACACATGGAGGATTCCACTGGGTTTCCCATACTTAGTCTCTTTTCATTTTTTTTTTGGGTTGTTTGGGACACGTGGAAGAACAAAGCTCATTTGAAGATTTACTTTTTGGTTTGGCCTTGGAGCAGTGTCGGGAAGACACATGGAGGTTTCCGCTGCTTTCCACAGGAACAATTTTTTATGTAGCTGGATGCAGTTTGGCAGGGACTGGCCTTGTTCAGGGTTCCATTTTGAAGAAGCGCCATGAGGACACTTTGAGTACTCCGCTCACTTTGCATTTTTGCTTGGACTTTTCAATGGCCAAAGGAGACTGCCTCAGATCTTGACACATGGAGCCTTCCATTGAGCTTCAAGCCTTCAAACAAATTTCTCTGGGGCAAGACACGTGGCGAGCCCACAGTCATTCAAGGTTTCAAATTTTAGGGACCGTTTCAAGGTGCGCCATTGTGACACTTGGTAGTTTGAAAAGTCATAAGGGGCGGGGAAGCAGACCATCGGGGGAAACTTAAAATTTTTGCCTCCTTGTCTCAAAAGGGTTAAAATATCAAAATGGCCCGCAAGCCCGACAAAAGAAAAGGTCAAAGTTTGTTTCTAGTCAAAGGGGCGGGAAGGTGGACCATTGAGGGCAACTTGGAAATTTTTCCTCTTGCATGCAAATGACTAAAATTATCAAAATGACCCACGAGCCCGATGGAAATGGGTCAAATCTTGCTCCAGTTAATGGTAGAGGTGTAGAATTTCGGAGGAAAACTGAGAAATTTTCCCTTTGAGGGAAAAGGAGTTAAAGGCATAAAAGGACCTGGGGAAAAGGAGTTGAAGCGAAAGGGCGGAGTTGCGGGGGAAACTTGGAAAATTTTCCTTTTTCCAAAAGAGGGTCAAATGATAGAAAATTTTTCACGTTGCCTTTGGGACCCACCTTAGGACATGTGTCAGGCCCATTTTTTAAAAGTGGAGATGCAGAGAAAAATGTGAAATTTCTTACATTTTTCAAAGGGTCGTAAAAAGTCAAAAGGAAGCCCCCGAGCCCATTTTTGAATCTTCCATGTGGACGGCCCACATTCAAATCAAAGATCAATAGCAACTGTGTGTCTAAATCTGATTTTCCTCCCATTTCTACTGTAAAGCTCCGAGTCTTCATGATTTCTTGTTATTTTCTACATGCCAAACAGAGAGGCGAGTTAATTTTGATATCTAGAGTTTGGTGGGAGAGATCTAGAGATGTCTTTTACCATTAAAGTGGTCTAACTGTCAGGCTCGATCTGGTTTTTCATTTTTCTTGTCCTGAGTATGCAAGGAGCCAAATTGGATAGATTAGGGGCAGAAGTGGTTGGTGAATGCAAGGAAGCATGATTTTCCAGAAGGAGTTGAATGCGGGAGATATTCAATGAGATTTTCCCCTGAGCACCTGATGACTTCTTGCATATCTGATTCTCGGAATCGCAATCGTGATCATGGTGAGCATTGGTAACACTTAATGTCTAGATTTTGGGGGGAAAAGGGGTCTATTATAAAGGTTATAAATGGCACAAATTCATCGTGTAAATGGTTGGGTGTTTCTTGGAGAAACCAGGGACTGATTTTTCTTCTAGAAAAAGCTTGACAAAGCCGATCCTTTTTTAGAAGCCATCTAAGAAGCCTGTATATCTCTCTTTGTGTCAAATTTAATCGTGTCAAGGTGGTTGCAAGTGTACAACCATTGACAAGCTTTGAGATTGTTCTAGAAACTTTCCCTTGCTGATAAATTTGATCAAACTTGAGTTATTATGTGTTAATCTTGAGTAAAGTGTATTTATTTCATCTCTGAATGCATGCAAGTAGTTTTTCTTGTTTCTGTTGCAATCTTGTATCAAAATCTAGTCCAATCACATAGGTCTCAATCCTTGTGGTAGTTTAGTGGCATCTAAAATTTCATTTCTCAGAAGAGCCTTCATCTGGGAGTGAGATAAACGGTTTAAAATCACTTTTCTTTCATTTTGTTGACAGAGATTATCTGTAAACCTCTGGGTGTACCTCAGGCATGGTTTGGTTTGAATCTTGGTGCTTTATTGGGTTCTCTGACTCGAGCCTTCGTGATAGAATCCCATAGGTTGTATGAAAGAGTGCTAATTTGGGCCTCCATTGAAGCACATATTCTAGTTGAAGAAACATTTTAACTTTTGTGGCATTTTGTTGGTTGAATCTTTCCATTTTGCATAAGCTCTCAAGGATCTAGTGAGTCAAGTTCATCCTGTCTCCCCTCCCACCAAAAATCTATTTAAAAACATCTAATCCTACCCATACTACCTATTTTTTTCTCTGTATACCCACACAAGACTGAAATCCATTTGCGAAAGTATGCAGAATAGATCAGGATCCCAAATGTCTTTAGTAACCTTAGCCTTGTGTTGAAAATATCTCCATAATCTGGAAGTGACAACTCGTGAGAGTCATATTTGGTGTGTTGATCATATTTTCCCCAAGGTCTTCTCTATAAAATTTGTGTGAAAGAAAGGTATTTGTATCTCCTTCAAATAACAGAGGTTACAAAATAGGTTCTTTTACCTTGGTTGAAAGGCACAACCTAAAATAGTTAAGATAAGATCACATCCTTTAAGGTGTTATCCATCTCTCCACAAATCCAAGTAACAAAAGGACAGTTAGATTTCCTCCCCGGCTACAAAATGACATACATTTATGATCTATCTATCTCTAAGCTCCCCGTTGAATCTGTGTTACTACTTGGCTTGAAAAGGAGAACAAATTTGGATACCAACACCAGTGGCACCATTGTTAGGGCGTGTTTTGAATTGCTGGGAACTAATTTGCATCATTGAGATTAATTTGCTGATTCACTTCCAGTTCATATCTATTTGACCCATCAACAATGCTTCTGGCACCGTTGCCGCAGAGATTGTGATACAGTTCATACTCAGACCTTGGTAAACATTTATAGTATTCTCTAAAGTTCCAGAAATCTATTTTAAATATCATTCTGTGTTCGGGACTGTATGAAGTTTCAAGTTACAAGTGTTTTATGCAAATTTTCGAGTCTCTACATGTTTTGCACTGGTATTCATTGACAAATTTTGGTAAAGGAAGGTCAGAGCTTTCATTTCCAGTTTATAGGTGCTAACAGACATTTAACAGAGCATATTTTAGTGCATTTGCACAACTAAGGTGGAAATCCTTAGTGGTGACTCCTTGTTGATTTGGACCAGTGTCTTAAACCTCTGTCAAGTGAGATTTGTTACTAATATTTTCAAAGCTGGAAGGAAGAAGATATTTCTTTGCTAGGGATCCTACTAGAACATTTTTTCCTGAGTTAGGAAAGGCAAAGTCAGAAGGAAGAAAACCCTGGAGAGTTGTGGGAGATCAACAGTCAGGAAGAGATATCCCCATTCATGAAAGTGACCAGCCTATCATTGAAGATTATCATTCAAGTGCTTCATAATCAGGTAGCCTCTTTGTGGAATTGAATTCTCCAACTAGAGAGGGGCCTTCTTTTGATTTTGAAAGGTTTTCTTCCCATTCTACCCCTATCTTTTCAAAAGTTGATAGGGATTTCCAAGAAGCAAGGCCTTTAGAGGGTATTCATTTTGAAAATTATACTCCATATGTTCAGAGACCCCCTAACCCGTATCAACTTTTGAAAATTTCCCAAGATCACCTCCTTGAATCAATATGGCTCAACCCAGACCTCCATTTGTTGTAAACACCTTTGGACCTATAAATTTTGTGGGACTGGCTGGTCATCCAAATGTAATACCTCAAGATGTAAGGAAAAATTTACCAAAGTTCCAGGGAAACAATGTTATAACTGGTGATCAACATCTAAATATTTTTCTCAATATGATGGAAGATTTTGAGATTGAACATGAGGATGTATACATCGAATTGTTTGTTCATACTTTAGAGGAGGATGCAAGGGACTAGTATAAAGCATTGCCAGATGACTCTATTGATTCTTGGGCTGATATGAACAATGCATTCAGATTACAATATGGTGATAGGACTGACCCTAGGTTTCTTCTATCATAAGTTTGAAAACATCAAGAAGAATCCCAATGAGTTAGTACATGATTTCAACACAAGGTTCAATAAGACTTTGAGAAGATTTCCTATTAGGATAAGGCCATGTGATGAATCATGTTTGATCAAATACACAGATGCATTTGATAAAAAGGTTGCTTACTACTTAAGGGACAAGAACCCTACTAATTTGAGGCAAGCATTCACTATGGCCTTACAAATAGAGAATAATATCAAGGCAATTTGAAAACCTCCTAAGAGGACAATGGTGTGAAGATAATTAACCAAGAAAAACCTCAGACAAGAAAGGTTACTAATTTGGAAGAGCTTGGTTGTGAAAACTTTGGCAGGGGCTGTCAAGGAGATCTCCTACAAACTAGCCCAAGCTTGAGAAAGGAGTTGGGAAGAGTTCACAAGGACAACACAAGCAACAATATCCAAGACAGATTTACAAATCATCAAAGAACTGATGATAAAGGAAAAGGACCTATTGGATTTGGAAATAGGCAACCCCAAGGTAGGGAAAATAGAATGGTGCCTGATCCTTTGGCTACTAGAGTTGCTGTTGTGGAAGAAACTGGAGGTCATTGATTGGTGTGACAGATGTTTCATGCCCCATGCTCCTTGTTGAAGAAGATCAACAAAAAGAAGAAGAATCTGATGATGACAATGATTGTTTGATGATTTGCTCCAAGAACTCACTGGGCAACCTTGAATTCAAGGTGATAAGTGCTCATTCCTGCCACTTTTTGGGATGCATATCATAAAATACTTTCTTTAAAAAAATTGTATTTGATAAGTGTTCATAATATAGATACTTACCCTTTTGAAGGTTTGCCAATAATGAATTTGTATCCTGGGCTTTAAGATAAAAAAGTGTGATGGAGGAATTCATGCTGAGGAAGTATAGACATATTATGAATGTTTGTTATTCTTAAGACAAAGGAATCTAACACAAGCCTTGGGTTGTAGAGCTTAGGGCCTAAAGCCAAGCCAAAAGGTCCCTTACTTTCAAAATTTTTCCATGGTTCCAAGCATATTAATTCACTATAAAGGGATTAAAAATGCAAAAATCATACCCCTCCTCATGTTCAAGGGTTTTGATAATCATATTTGAATCACATTTAAGAAGATTTAAGAAATTTCAATCCTATTGTAGGAATTTCTATGTGTGAATTAGGATCAATGATAAGGACAATGTCTCAAACTCTGTTCAAGTAAGTTGGGTTGTCAATATTATGAAAGCAAATAAGGAAGAATTATATTTCTTTGCTAATCCTACTGGGACATGTATAATATAGAGCTAGGATAAAGCCAAATCAGAAGGAACCATCCTGGAGAACATTTTGGGAATCAGCATGTCAGGAAAATTTGATCACCACATGAAAGTGATAGCCTATTGAAGACCTAGATAATTCAAGTGACTCTGAATCAGGTAGACTCTTTGTGGAATTGATCCATTATCCACTGAGATCATATGATCAGGGCCTTTATTTGATTTTGACAGGTTTAAGAAATTCACCATTCAAGGGACATAAAATAGTTGTCAGAAGTTGGAAAGGGACTTCCAGTGAACTCCAAGGCTTTTAGAGGGTGTGGGATGTTTGAAGTTACGTTGTTTTCCAAGGACTAATCCTCCTGCCTTCCAATAAAAATTACTCCCTCCAAGATATACCTCAAGTTATGAATCAATATGGCTAGAGTTACACCTTGTTCGTGTGACCCCATTTGTTGTAAACACCTTTGGACCTATAAATTTTGTGGGAATGGTTGGTTATCCAAATGCAGTACCTCAAGATGTAAGGAACATACTACCAAAGTTCCAGGGAAACCTATAATCCGTGATCAGCATCTAAAGACTCAATATGATGGAAGGACTTTGAGATTTAACATGAAGATGTATACATCAAATTGTCTTTGTCCCTTGGACCCTACTTTAGAAGAGGATGCAAGGGACTGCTGTATAAAGACATTCCAGATAACTCTATTGATTCTTGGGCTTAAGAGTGAACAATGCAGTTTTAGATTGCAATATAGTGATAAGACTGAAGTGTAGGTGTTAGAATGACTTCTATCATAGGATTTTTAGAATATCAAAAAGAATCCCATAAATGAATTAGTACATGATTTTCAAGTACAAGGTTCGATAATACCTTAAGGAGATTTTATTAGGATAAGGCCATGTGATGAATCATGTTGATCAAATACACAGATGCATTTGATAAAAAGGTTGCTTACTACTTAAGGGACAAGAACCCTACCAATTTGAGGCAACATTCACTATGGCCCCAAATAGGAATACATCAAGGAAATATTGAAAACCTCCTATAGAAAAATGGTGTGAATTTGAATTAACCCAAAAAAACCTCAGACAAGACAAGAGTTGCTGATTTGGAAGAAGTTGTGAAGACTTTGGTAAGGGCTATCAAGGAAATTTCCTACAAACAATAGCCATTCCTTGAGAAAGGAATTGGGAAGAGTTCACAAGGACAACACAAGCAACATAAGTCCAAGATAGACTTAG
The DNA here is from genome assembly GCA_019776745.2 of Taxus chinensis. Lineage (NCBI taxonomy): Eukaryota > Viridiplantae > Streptophyta > Pinopsida > Cupressales > Taxaceae > Taxus > Taxus chinensis. The sequence goes on from CM034155.1 coordinate 512,896,663, forward strand.
AAATCATCAAAGATCTGATGAAAAAGGCACGTAAGGACATTTCTGTTGGATTTGGAAATAGCCATCATCATTCAAGGTAGGGAAAAACAAAATGGTGGCCTAATCCTTTGGCTGCATAGAGTTGACCTATTGTGGAAGAAATGAGGTCATTGATTGGTGTGACAAATGTTTCATGCCCCATTGCACCTTGTGAAGAAGATCAACAAGAGAATAAGAAACTGATGATGACAATGATGATGATGTTTGCATGATGGGTTGCTCCACCTAACTCATATTTGGTAAGGGGCAACCTCAACTGAGGAACATAAGTGCTAGAACTGTACCACTTTTTGGGACTGCATTCATAGGGTACATATTCTTCCTCTCTCTCATGGAAGTACAGTAGATACTGTACAATATTTTGAATTTCCCAATAATGACTTTGAATATTTAAGGGCCTTAATGATAAAAAAATAAGATGGAGGAATCACATCATGAGGAAGATAGATAGTTGTTAATGAATGTTCTTGTACTCAAGAGAAGGAACATAAACAAGAAGTTGGGTTGTCAAAGGATGACCTAGGGCCTTAGGCCAAGCCAAAGAGTTCCCTTACTTTCAAACATTCCTAAAGAGGCTCCTAAGAAGAGATGCATTTGCCAAAATACAGAATATTAAAAATCATACCCCTCCTCATGCTCAAGTTATCAAAAATCATGTACCACCTAATGAGTGTATTAGCCTTTCTTCCAATGTTGCGATTTCCCAAGAATGTCCCATATGACATTTCCCAAGTTTTAAGTCAAATCAAAGTCTCTGTTCCAATTGTTGAGTTTCTTAGGATTCCTGAGCACAAAAGGAGAGCATTTGAATACTTGGGATTGAATGAAGAGAAGATGTGCCTTAGGAAGAAATGTGAACATTGTGGAGAATCCTCTAGTCATTGAAGGGTATGAGACACTATCAACATCAGAAGATCTAGTTTTGAACCACCTGAGGTTTATTTGGGGACATCCTTGGTAGACTCTCAGCTGAATGTGGATCCATTCTTCACCACTTTGATCATCAAGGATAGGCTACTCCATAACTGTATGTTTGACTCAGGGGAATCATGCAATGTCATGCCTCTAAAGTCATGAATGAGCTGAATATTAAGGTAACAATAACATATGGAAAGTGCACTACCATGGACTCCACTAGAATTTCTAGTGGTGAGATGTGTAAAAGGTTTGGTAGTGCAGCTTGCAGCTTACCCAGGTAAAAATTTAAAACTTGATGTTGTCATAGTTGATTGCCCAGCCAAGTGGGGTATGTTGCTGTCAAGAAAATGGGCTGCAAGTGTTGGTGGGAGTGTTCAAATGGACATGTCTTATGCCACCATCCCAGTTGAGGGTAGCCTTGTCAGGTTGTATGGGGAGAAGAAAATGTTGCACCTTATTGAGGATCCCAACAATGCATTCTATGAAGTATTATACACAAATGTTGATGCTGACAACTTTGTAGGATTTGCTGATGGAAAGGAGCACAAGATTGAGGAATGTAAATGTCTTGAGAAGGTAGGCTCTCCTTGGACTCTATTGTTTGATAGAGCTTGCTCCAAATTTGGAAATGGTGTCAGTGCTGTTTTGATTTCTCCAAGCCAGGAAAGGTTTGTTTTTTCCTTCAAGCTTAACTTTGAGTGCACTAATAACATTACTGAGTATGAGGCACTGTTGTTAGGTTTAAGAATTGCTTGGAAGTATGGCGTCAAAGACATTATTGTCACAGGAGATTCAAAGTTAGTTGTCAAGCAATTCAGAAAACTATATGCCACAAAGAATCAGTGAATGAAACAATACAAGCATGCAGTTTAGGATTTCATTGAGATGTTTGACTCCTTCAACATTGTGCATCATGACAGAAATTTCAATGACTTGGCAGACAAGCTTGCAGTGTTGGGGTCTCAGTTTGACAATTGTACAATGTCCCCATATTGTGAATATGATGTTGAGGTATTGACAAGACCCTTTGTGCCTGATAATATTAAACACTGGCATGTTTTTGACAATGATGATACTCAGATCAGAAGATTTCTGCAAAAAAAGGGTCTGAGTTTGCTGATCAAGTGCATTTGATTTGGATCCAATGGTATGTGAAGCAGAAGGAAAGGAAACCTTGTTTGGAAAAGGTACATCATCTAGCTAAAGACCAATACCATTCCTAGAGGGTTGTTTGCTCTTGAGTCAAATTTTGATAATGTTGAATGCTTTATTAACAGACATATGGCAGCCTCAAGGGATGTTGAGGAGTTATGACCTTGGAACACAAAGGAGAAACCAAGGAATGATTTGGTTAGGCAAGCTATCTTAGCAAGGAGGAAAAGCAGTCATACATCTAATTGTTAAAAAAATACCAAGATTGGATGGCTTGGACCTATTGTGAGCTCAAAGCATACAAAGAGGACCTGTTTCAACATGAGATTCCCTTGGAGACCAATGCAAAACCATTCAGGTAGAAACAAAGGCCAATCAATCCACTCTTATCTCTCAAGATGCAAGAAGAGATGAAGAAGCTGAGAGATGGAGGGATTATCCAGCCCACAAGGTATTCTTCTTGGGTTGCAAACCTAGAAAACTAGTGAGAAAGAAGAATGGTGACATCAGGACCTGTGTGTAGACTTCAGGAATCTGAACAAAGCTTCAATGAAGGAAAACTATGATGGTTTACAAAACATGGAACACATGTTGCAGTTAGTGACTGGTTATAAGTTTCTCTCTACCTTAGATGGCTTTCCTGGTTATAACCAGGTCATGGTAAAAGAATCAGAAAGGATCAAGATAGCCTTCACTACTCCATGGGGAACATATGTGTATGTCAGGATTGCCCTTTGGTCTGATGAATCATTGGAGCCACTTTTAAAGAGAAATGGATGTTGCTTTTGCTGGTTACATCAATGAGTTTATTTTTGTTTACCAAGATGATGTAATAATGTTTTCAAGAAAGAGAAGTGACCACTTGCTGCACTTGGAGAAGATGTTGATAAGATGTAGAGAATATGTCATCTCACTAAATCCAAAGAAATGCCATTTTGGAGTGTAGAAGGCAAATTTGCTAGGTCACATTGTGTCACAAGAAGGAGTAATGATTGATCAAAAAGAGTGGAGGCCATCAGCAAGGTCCCAATTCTAAGAACCAAGAAAGGAATTTAAGTCCTTCTTTGGGTAGATAAAGTTCATTAGAAGATTTATATCAAATTTTTTTGAGTTGAGCATCCCAATCACTTCCATGCTAAATAAGGACAAGGTCATCAAATGGGAGGAGGCTGTCATCCAAGCTTTCAATGGAATCAAAGAGGCATTGAAGCATGCCCCTGTTTGGTAGCCCCAGATCTACAAAAAGCCTTTCCAATTGTTTTCCTTTGCTTCAGAAAACACTATTGCTTTAGTCATACTACAGAAGGATGATGAAGGGCTGAGAGACCAATTTCCTTTCTTTAGTAAGACATTGCAAGGGGCGGAACTAAAATACACCATTATGGAGAAGCAATCATTTTCCTTGGTCAAAGCAACAAAGATTTTTAGGCCGTATATTCTAAGTTCAAAAGTTGTTTCTTATGTTCCCCATACCATGGTAAAGGACATCTTTTCAGAGATGGAATTCTCAAGCAAAATATGTAGATGGGTGAACAAGTTGCAAGAATATGATATGGACATCCAAACCATCAAATTTTGGTGAGAGGTTTTGGCTTGGCTAAGCTTATGGCTAAGAGAAACTTGTAGACCATTGAGGTAAATGAGGTTGAGGAAGAAAGGGTAGGTGTAGTTTAAAAGGTTGATGAATTCTGAATGGTACAAGGATGTGATGTTCTATCTCAGACATTTAAATATGCCCTGAGCATTTAAGTAAGAACCAGAAAAGAGCTCTTAAGTTGGCTTCCCAGAAATATGTCATTACTGATTTTGGATTGGCATGGAAGAACCCAGAGGGAGTCCTCTTAAGATGCATCACTGAAGATGAAGCCCCCAAAATAATTATTGCAAATCTCCATGGAGGAGTTTATGGGGGGACTTTGTTGCAAGAGTCACAGCACATAAGATCTATAAGGGCTGGTTATTGGTGGCCAACTCTTTTCAAGGATGCAACCATGCTATTGGTCAGAAGATGTGAGAGTTGCCAACATTTCTCTGGAAGTATGAAAGCTTCAGGCTCCCTGCCTTTGCATCCATGTATCAATTGAAGCCCCATTCAATCAATGGGGAATGGAATTCATTGGTGAGATTTGAGACCCTTCAAGTGTTGGCCATAAGTGGATTCTTGTAGCCAGTGACTACTTTATCAAATGAGTGGAAGTAATCCCCATCAAGAAGGCTACACACCAAATTGTCATGGACTTTGTGCTAAATGCATATTATTTGCAAGTTTGGAGTACCAGTCAATATCATAGTTGATAATGCCATGCAAGTTTCAGAGCTAGAACCTCTGGTGGCAATGTGCAAAGAATATGGGATCAATTTGAATATGCCTCTAATTATAATCCCCAAGGAAATGGAAAGGTTGAGGTCCAGTAATATGAACTTCTTGAAGATTATCAGGAGAACCTTGGAATTGAACAAGAGAAAATGGGGTGAATAGGGAAGTTTGATGTCTGGGTTAATAGGATCACTGTTAAAAGAGCCACTAGAAAGAGTCCATTTGAGTTGGTATATGGAACTCAGGAATTTTTCCCAAATATATGCAATTATCCTCATATGAGTTCATTCAGGTGAATGTGGAAGATCAAGAGGTAAGTCCTTATGATTCTCACATTAACCAAATTGTTGAGTCTTGTGAAGAGATGAGGGCATCCCACCAGAGGCATATAAAGTTCAGAGAAAATCTGAAGAAAATGTTTGACAAGAAGGTCACTCCAAGAGCTTTCAATATTGGAGAATTTTGCTACTATGGGATTGAGGCATGAAGATAAGGGAAATCATGGAAAATTTGACTCATTATGGATGGTACCCTTACTCTATTGACATTAGGATTGGTGAACTACACCTTCTTCTTGAAGGTATTTGGATGGTGAATTTCTCGAACTATCCTGTTAATGGAAGGCATGAGAAGCATAGTCTTGGATTGATTCCACAGAAGCAAGGTAAACACATCTTATACAGTGTATAGTTTGGTTGTTATGCATCCTGTTTTTGTATTTTTGCTCATTCTGGTCCTTAGTGACATGTTTTGGCTGAATAATACACTTCTCTATTCAATTTTTTTGAGATGGCTTTGTTTCTTTAGCTCTATCAAGCTGACAAGAAGCACAATGGATATTTTGGCACTTTGTCTACTTTTGTTCTTGTGGTACTCACAGGGAGTTCCCATCCCTGAGTCAGAGCCAATGTTGGTGCTCAAAATAGTCTCACCCCATTTGTGCCTTTGAAAATTTATTGATTTACGACCTCTGTCATTTTCTACTTCCCCGTGTTGTGCTTGGTTAGTCTTTGTTGCCATTTTTAATCTAGTTCCTGGGTCGAGGATCATGTATGGGTCCATATTTGTCTCCTCATTTCTTTGTTCCTCTGGAAAAGGTCTGTAATTTGAGTCTCTCATTCTCTGTTCCTTCAAAAACTCACGTTTTCCCATTCTCTCTATTTTCCATAGTTGGGATTTGTCGTCCTTGTCATTTTTCCCTAGATACTTGAAGAAAAATGAATTGATGTGTCCCTGAGGAACATATTTGAGCCTTGTAACATTTCTAAACTCTTCTGTCCTTGAAGAAAATTTCATTTTCAGGCTCAAATGGTCATTTTTCTATATTTTACGGTTTGACGGGTGTTTCTCCCAGTCAAATTTTCATCCTTGCATCAATAGGAAACGTGGCATCCTTTGGTTGGATGTGGCTCACTGGATACTTAAAAAATTCTATGAAAAGCCTCAACTTAAAAATGTTTCCACGTGGAGGAATGATGCTCATTTGAAGTTCTACTTTTTGGTTTGGCTCTAGAGTAGTGCTGGGAGGAAACGTGGAGGTTTGGCAGGATAGAGACACGTGAAGGCTTCGCTAGGTTTCCCATACTTAGTCTTTTTTCAAAAAAAAATTGGGAAGTCTGGGACACGTGGAGGAACCGTGCATTTGGGGATTGGCTTTTTAAGTTTCCATTTTGAGAAGCGCCAGAGAGGACACTTGGAGGGCTGCTCCGCTCACTTTGCAAATTTTGCTTGGAATTTTCAAAGGGACCAAAGGAGACTGCCTCATTCGATCTTCAACATGGTGCCATTCCTTTAAGCTTCAAGCAATTTCAAACAAATCTGGTCAAAGGACATTTTCGATGGCTAAAGCTCATTCAAGGTTTCACAATTTTGCTGAGATTCAATTTCAAGGTGTGCCATTATGACACGTGGCAGTTTGAAAATTCAAAGGTTCGGGGAAGGGACCATCGGGAGCAATTTAAACTTTTTACCTCTTTGTCTCAAAAGGGTTAAAAAATATCAAAAATGGCCCGCAAGCCCAATAAAAGAAAATTCAAAGTTTGTTTCAAGTCAAAGGGGGATGGGGAAGGTGGACCATCGGGGGCAACTTGGAATTTTTGCCTCTTGTATCCAAATGACTAAAATTATCAAAATGGAGACCATGTGGGCCCAATGGAAAAGGGTCAAAGCTTGCTCCAGTCAATGGTGGAGGTGCGGACCTTCGGAGGAAAAGTGAGAAATTTTCCCTTTGAGGGAAAAGGAGTTAAAGGCATAAAAGGAACCGGAGTTCCATTGGGACCCACATTAGAAACTAGAAGTGGAAGGGTGGAGCTGCGGGGGAAACTTCGAAAATTTTCCTTTTTCCGAAAAGAGGGTCAAATGGAAGATTTTTTCTGCAGGTTTCCTTTGGGACCCACCTTAGGACACGTGTCATGCCCATTTTTACCAGAAGCTTGAAGGTGCGCAGCAAAATGTGAAATTTTTACATTTTTTTAAAGGGTCATAAAAAGTCAAAGGGAAGCCCCCGAGCCAGATTGCCCATTTTTGAATCTCACACGTGGACGGCCCAAATTCAAAGCAAAGATTAACGGACAGATGTGTGTCTAAATCTTATTTTCCCCCCATTTTTACTAAAAATCTCTTGGAAGTGCGAGTCTTCATGTTTTCTTGGTATTTTCTACACACCAGGAATAGAGGGGAGTTATTTTGATATCTGAGTTTGGTGGGAGAGATCTGGAAGACATCTTACGCCATTAAAATGGTCTGACTTATCGGGCTCGATTAGATTTTCTATTTTTCTTTTCCCGAGCACACAAGGAGCCAGATTTGACAGATTAGGGGTAGAAGTAGTTGGAAAATTAAAGGAAGCGTGATTTTCCAGAGGAAGGAGTTGAATGCGGGAAGATCTCCGAAGATATTTGCCCCTGATCACCTAGTGACTTTTTACAAATCAAATTCTAGGAATCGCGATCAAAAATCATGGCAAGCACTGGTAACACTCAATGTCTATTTTAGGGGTGAAAAGGGGTCGTGTTGTAAATTTATCCTAAATGGCACGAATTTATCGTGCAAATGGTTGGGAGTTTTTTGGAGATAGGAGACACGTGGACTCCATTTTTCTAGCAGAAAAGTCTTGATACACAATCCCATCCTTTTTGGCGAAGCCGTCTAAGAAGCATGTGGATAACTCCGATCTTTGTGTCAAATTTAATTGTGTTTAAGGTGGTGGCAAGTGTACGAACATATTGACAATTTTTATTTGAGAGGTTTTTGAAACTTTCCCCTTGCTAGATAAATTTGATGGATACAGTTTGCATGGTTATTCTGTGTTAATCTTGAGTTCCAGTGTATTTACTTTCATCTCTAAATACATGCGAGTACATTTTTCTTGTTTCTATTTTAATCTTGTACCAAAATCAAATCCAATCATACAGGTCTCAATCCTTGTGCATAGGAATTTAGTGGTACCTTCCGTGGAATTTCATTTCTCAGAATAAATTCATGCTGCATACCATGTGGGATAAACGCTCATTTAAGGTTTCAATTTTTGGGGACTTAGTGATCAAGTAGCACCACTTTTCATCTCCCGATAGGAAAATTGATCTTATTCAATTCATGGTGGCAAAGCCACGAAGGGTGGCTTGAAAACTATCCACGAGGAAACTTAATATTTTTTCCTCTTTGACGGTCAAAAGGGCTAAAATCCGTATCAAAAGTTGAGCCTGTGAGCCCGATAAAAGAAAAAGCTCAAAATTTGCATCTCGTCAAATGACTGGGAAGGTAAAACCTTTTCCAATTTCAAATTGAGAAATTTTAATACCTCGTTGCGATTGGTCCAAATTGAGTTAAAGTTGACATCAAAATGACCGGGGACTCCGACTGGGACCCACATTAGTCAAACTTGAGCCCATTCGGAGGGTGGTTTGCAAACGTTCTCATAGTCATTGGAAATATTGGAAGATTTTCCTTTTGTACTGAAAAGAGGGTTAAAATGTTTACAGAAAATTTCCACAGTTTCCATTGGGACCCACCTTAGGACACGTGTCAGGCCCATTTTTCAGAAGTGGAGGTGCGGAGCAAAATGTGAATTTTTTACATTTTTTTAAAGTGTCGTAAAAAGTGAAAAGGAAGCCCCCGAGCCTATTTTTGAATCTTCCACGTGGACAACCCACATTCAAATCAAAGATCAATGGAAACTGTGTGTCTAAATCTGATTTTCCCCCCATTTCTACTGTAAAGTACCTGGAAGTGTGAGTCTTCATGATTTCTTGTTATTTTCTACACGCCAAACAGAGAGGTGAGTTAATTTTGATATCTAGAGTTTGGTGGGAGAGATCTGGAGATGTCTTTAACCATTATGGTTTAACTAATGGGCTTGATCTAGTTTTTCATTTTTCTTCTCCCGAGCACGCAAGGAGCCAGATTTGACAGATTAGGGGCGGAAGTGGTTGGCAAATGGAAGGAAGCATGATTTTCCAGAAGAAGGAGTTGAATGTGGGAGATATTCGATGAGATTTTCCCCTGAGCACTTGATGACTTCTTGCAGATCTAGGTCCAAGAATCGCGATCGTGATCATGGAGAGCATTGGTAACACTCAATGTCTAGATTTTGGGGGGAAAGGGGGTCTTTTGTAAAGGTTATAAATGGCATGAAATTCATCGTGCAAATGGTTGGGAGTTTTTTGGAGAGGTCAATGACTTGTTTTTCCCAGTAGAAAAATCTTGACAAAGCCTATCCTTTTTTGAGAATTCCGATTAAGAAACCTGGTATATCTCTCTTTGTGTCAAATTTAATCGTGTCAAGGTGGTTGCAAGTGTACAACCATTGAAAAGCTTTGAGATTATTCTAGGAAACTTTCCCTTGCTGATAAATTTGATCAAACTTGATTTATTCTGTGTTAATATTGAGTAAAGTGTATTTATTTCATCTCTAAATGCATGCAAGTAGTTTTTCTTGTTTCTGTTGCAGTCTTGTATTGAAATTATGGTCGAACCACACAGGTATCAATCCTTGTGACAGTTTAGTGGCATCTGTAATTTCATTTCTCAGAAGAGCCTTCATCTGGGAGTGAGATAAACGGTTTAAAATCACTTTTCTTTCATTTTGTTGATAGAGATTATCTGTAAGCCTTTGGGTGTACCTCAGGCATGATTTGGTTTGAATCTTGGTGCTTTATTGGGTTCTCTGACTCGAGAATTCGTGATTAGAATCCCATAGGTTGTATGAAAGAGTGCTAATTTGGGCCTCCATTGAAGCACATATTCTAGTTAAAGAAATATTTTAAGTATTTTGTGGCATTTTGTTGGTTGAATCTTTCCATTTTACATAAGATCTCAAGGATTGGTGAGTCAAGTTCATCCTATCTCCCCTCCCACCAAAAATTATATTTAAAACAAATAATCCTACCCATACTACCCCTGTTTTTGCTCTGTATACCCACACAAGACCAAAATCCATTTGCTAAAGTATGCAGAACAGATCAGGATTCCAAATTTCTTTAGTAACCTTAGCCTTGTGTTGAAAATATCTCCATAATCTGGAAGTGACAACTCGTGAGAGTCATATTTGGTGTGTTGATCATATTTTCCCCCAAGGTCTTCTCTATAAAATTTGTGCAAAAGAAAGGTATCTGTATCTCCTTCAAATAACAGAGGTTACAAAATAGGTTCTCTTACCTTGGTATAAAGGAACAACCTAAAATAGTTAGGATAAGATCACATCCTTATAAGGTACTATCCATCTCTCCACAAATCCAAGTAACAAAGGGACATATAGATTTCCTCCCTAGTTACAAAACAACATACATTTATGATCTATCTGCCTCTAAGCTCCCCGTTGAATCTGTGTTGCTACTTGGCTTGAAAAGGAGAACAAATTTGGATACCAACAGGGTCCACGTGGTAGCTGTTGGTGCACAAAATAGTCTCGCCCCATTTTTCCTTTGAAAATCTATCGATTTATGGCCTCTGTCACATTCTACTTCCCCATGTTGTGCTTGGTTAGTCTCAGTTGCAATTTTCTATCTATTCCTTGGTTGTAGATCACTTTTCGATCTATAGTTAACTCTTTATTTCTTTGTTCCTTTGGAAAAGGTTTGTAATTTGGGTCTTCCATTCTTTGTTCATCTGAAAACTCAAGCTCTCCCATTTTTTTTTTTCCATAGTCGGGATTTGTTGTCCTTGTCATTTTTTCCCTGAATACTTGAAGAAAAATGAATGTGTGTAGCTTGGAAGAACGTATTTGAGCCTTGTAACATTTCTGAATTCTTTGTCCTTGTAGAAAATTTCATCTTTGAGCTCAAATGATCATTTTTCTATATTTTACAATTTGACGGGTGTTTCGCCCAGTCAAATTTACATCCTGGCATCGACATGGAATGTGGCCTCTTTTGGTTGGGCGTAACTCAACAAGTTACTTCAAAAATTCTATGAGTCACCTCGACTCAAAATTTATCCACGTGGAGGAACGAAGCTCATTTTAAAATTTACTTTTTGATTTGGCCCTGGAGTAGCGTCGGGAGGACACGTGGAGGTTTTCACTGCTTTTCCTTAACTTAGATTTTTTTTATGTAGCTAGATACAGTTTGGTGGGACAGAGACATGTGGAGGCTTTTGTTGGGTCTTCCCATGCTTAGTCTTTTTTCAAAAATGTTTTGGGAGGTCTGGGACACGTGGAGGAACCGCGCATGTCTAGGGACCAGCCCTTGAGTTCAATTTTAAAGAAGCGTCAGGAGGACACTTGGAGGCCTCCGATCACTTTGCACCTTGCTTATACTTTTCAACGACTAAATGAGATTGCCTCGGACTCCGACACATGTCACCTTCCACTGATCTTTAAGCCTTCAAACAAATTTTTTCGGGCTAGGACACGTGGCGAGCTCGCGCTCTTTCAAGGTCTCAAATTTTTGGGACCATTTCAAGGTGCACCATTGTGACGCATGGCAGTTTGAAAATTCAAAAGGGGCGGGGAAGCAGACCATCAGGGGTAACTTAAAATTTTTGCCTCTTATTATAAAAAGGGTTAAAATATCAAAAATGGTCCGCAAGCCCAACAAAGGATCAGTCAAAGTTTGTTTCAATTTCAATGATAGAGGTGCGGACTCTTGGGGGAAATTTACAAAAAAATTCCTTTTGGAGAAAGGGGTTAAAAGTATAAAAGGAAGTGTGGTTCCGTTGGGACCCACATTTGAAACTAGAAGCGGAAGGGCGGAGCTGCGGGGAAAACTTGGAAAATTTTCCCTTTTCCAAACAAGAGGTCAAACAACTGATTTTAGCTGCGGTTCTTTTGGGACCCACATTAGGACACGTGTCTGGCTGATTTTTCGAAGGTGGAGCTACGGAGTAAACTGGGAATTTTTTTCATTTTTTCAAAGGGTTGTAAAAAGTCAAAAGGAAACCCCGGGCCCGTTTTAAATTGAATCTTCCACTTAGGCAGCCCAAATTCAAAGTAAAGATCAATGGCAACTGTGTGTCTAAATTTGATTTTCCCCCCATTTTTACTGAAAAGCTCCTAGAAGTGCGAGTCTTCATGATTTCTTGGTATTTCCTACACGCCAAATAGAGAGGAGAGTTAATTTTGATATCTAAGTTTGGTGGGGGAGACATGGAGATGACTTTCTCCATTAAAATGGTCTGACTATCGAGCTCGATCTTATTTTTCATTTTTCTTATCCCAAGCACACAAGGAACAAGATTTGAGAGATTAAGGGTGGAAGCGGTTAGTGAATATGGAAGGAAGAGTGATTTTCCAGAGGAAGGAGTTGAATGCGGGAGACTATTCGAAGAGATCTTTCCCATGAGCACTTGTTGACTTTTTGTAGATCTGATTCTGGGAATCATGATCGTGATCATGGCAAGAACTGGTGGCACTCAATGTCTAGATTTTAGGGGGGGAAAGGCTCTATTGTAAATGTTATAAATGGCAAAAATTTATCGTACAAATGGTTGGAGTGTTAGAGGTCAGGATTGATTTTTCTAATAGAAAAAAGATTGATAGAGCCCATCCTTTTTTTGAGAAGCCATCTTAGGAAGGTCTATATATCTCTTTTGTATTGAATTTGATCAGTGTCAAGGTGGTTGCGAGTGTACAGCCATTGAAAAGATTTGATATTGTTCTAGAAACTTTCCCCTACTGATAAATTTAATCAAACTCAGAGTTATTTTGTGTCATTTTAAGCAAAATACGTTTGTTTTATTTCTAAATGTCTGCAAATAGTTTTTCTTGTTCTTATTGCAATCTTGTATCAAAATATGTCTCAATCACACAGGTCTCAATCCTTGTGACAGTTTAGTGGCATATGTAATTTCATTTCTCAGAAGACCTTTCATCTGGGAGTGAAGTAAACAATTTAAAATCACTTTTCTTTCATTTGTTGACAGATATTGTCTGTAAGCCTCTGGGTCTACCGCAGGCATGATTGGGCTCAGATCTTGATGCTTTGTTGGGTTTTCCAACGTCGAGCCTTCGTGTTAGAATCTAATAGATTGTATGAAAAAGTGCTAAGATGGGCCTCCATTGAAGCACATATTTTGGTTAAAGAAACATTTTAGCTGTTATGTGGCATTCTGTTGGTTTAGTCTCCCATTTTGTAAAATCTCTCAAGGATATGGTGAATCAAGTTCATCTTGCCTCACCTCCCACCAAAATCCATTTAAAAACATCCAATCTTACCTCGTACTACCCTTGTTTGTCCTATGTGTATACAAATGCATAGTTTCTATTACCAAAACATGCAGAAACAATCAGGTTTCCAAATGTCTTTAGTAACCTTTGCCTTGTTGTGAAAATATCTCCATAATCTGGAAGTGACAACTTGTGAGAGTCAGATTTGGTGTGTTGATCATATTTTCCCAAGGTTTTCTCTATAAAATTTGTGCAAAAGAAGGATTTACCAGCATTCTTCAATAATAGAGGTTACAAAATAGGTTCTCTTACCTTGGTTGAAAGGCACAACCTAAAATAGTTAGGATCAGATCACATCCTTTTAAGGTGCTACCTACTCCTTTCAAAGCCTGAGTGCTAAAAAGTCAGATAGACTGCTTCCCCGGCTACAAAATGACATACATAATTGTCTATTTGCCTTTGGGTGTCCTGTCAAATCCATGATGTTGCTCATCCTTTGGTCGAGATTAAATTTGGGTACCAACACCTTTTTAGGCCTTCAAAGGAAGTAGTCTCTCATAAAAACTAAACGAGTCGATGATCACCTTAAACACTATTCCCTACACACTGAAACATGCTTAGTGATCTTTTTAGGACTTTCCTTTTGGTGAGGGTTTCTGATTTAGGGTTTAGGGTTTAGGGCTCGGGGTTTAGGATTTAGGGCTAAGGGTTTAGGACTCAAGTTTTAGAGTTTAGGGTTTAATGTTTAGTTTTTAAGGCTCAAAGTTCAGATTTTAGGGTTTAGGGTTTAGGGCTCAGGGCTTAGGGTTCATGGTTTAGGGTTTAGATTGTTGGGTTTATGGTTCAGGGTTCAGGGTTAAGGGTTTAGAGTTTTTGGTCAACAAAACATTATTGGTGCTATTGCCAGGGACTTTAGTTCATACTCAGACCCTGGTGATGTATGCAGCTTTTCCAGTCTCTACATGTTTTTGCACTAGTATTCCTTGGTAAAGGAAGGTCAAATATTTCATTTCCAGTTCCTAGTGTTGACAGACATTTGACAGATCATATTTTAGTGCATTTGCACAACTAAGGTGAAAATCCTTAGTGGCGACTCCCTATTGAATTGATTTTGATAAGGACCAGTTTCTTACAACTCTGTTAAAGTAAGATTTTTTACTAATATTTGTAAAAATAGAAGGAAGAAGATCTTTCTTCTCTAGGGATCCTATTAGGACACTATTTTCAAAGCTAGGAAAAACCAAGTTAGAAGGAAGAAGATCCTAGAGAGTAGTGGGAGAATATTAGTCAAGAAAAGAGATCCCAATTAGTGAAAGTGACCAGCCTATCATTGAAGATTTCCATTCAATTGCTTCTGAATCAGGTAGTCTCTTTATGGACTTGAATTCTTCATCTTGAGAGGGGCCTTCATCTGAATTTAAAAGGTTTGCTTCTCATTCTGCCCCTGTGTTTTCAAGAGTTGATAGGGATTTCCAAGAAACAAGGCCTTTAGAAGGAATCCATTTTGAAATTTATACTCCTGTATTTCAAAGACCCCCTGCCCCTTATCAATTTGTTTCTCCCCCAAGATCACCTCCTCGAATCAATATGGCTCATCCCCCACCCAAACCTCCATTTTTTGTAAACACCTTTGGACCTGTAAATTTTGTGGGAATGGTTGGTTATTCAAATGCAGTACCTTAAGATGTAAGGAACCAACTACCCAAGTTCCAAGGAAACAATGCTATAACTAGTGATCAACATTTAAATCATTTTATTAACATGATGGAAGACTTTGAGATTGAGTTTAAAGATGTATACATCAAATTTTTGTCCGTACTTTGGAAGAAGATGCCAGGGACTGGTATAAAGCATTGCCAGATAACTCTATTGATTCTTGGACTAAGATGAACAATGCATTTAGATTGCAATATGGTGATAGGAATGACCCCAGGTTTCTTCTATCAGAGTTTAAAAACATCAATAAAAATCCTAATGAGATAGTCCATGATTTCAACACAAGGTTCAATAATACTTTGAGAAGATTTATTGTTAGCTTGAGGCCATGTGATGAATCATGTTTGATCAAATATTTAGATGCATTTGACAGAAGGAAGCTTACTACTTGAGGGATAACAACCCTACCAATTTGAGGCAGGTCTTAACTATGGCTTTGAAAATTGAAAACAATATCAAGGAAATTGGAAAGCCTCCTAAGAGGGATGGTGTGAAGATGGTCAACCCAGAAAAACCTCAAATAAGTAAGGCTGCTGATCTGGAGGAAGTTGTGAAGACTTTGGCAGGGGCTGTCAAATAAATTTCCTACAAACTAGCCCGAGCTGAGAAGGGGATTGGGTAGAGCTCACAAGGTCAACACAAGCAACAAGGCCAAGAAATATTTACAGATCATCAAAGATATGATGACAGAGGCAAGGGACCTGTTGGATTTGGAATTAGGCAACCCCAAGGGAGGGAAAATAGAATGGTGCCTGATCCTTTGGCTGTTAGAGTTGTTGTTGTCAAAGAAATAGAGGTCATTGATTGGTGTGACAAATGTTTCATGCCCCATGTTCCTTGTGAAGAAGATAAACAATAAGAAGAGGAAACTGATGATTCCGAATTATGATGATGTCTACATGATGGGTTGCTCCACGAGCTCACAATAAGGGGAAACTTCAACTGAGGTGATAAGTGCTAGAACTGTTGTTGAGTTTTGGGATTGCATCCATCGGGTACCTATTCTTCCTCCCTCTCATAATTTAGAAGTAGATACTGTACAAAATTTTGAATTTCCCAATAATGAATTTGAATATTTAAGGGCTTTAATGATAAAGAATTATGATGGAGGAATCCCATTTAAGGAGGATAGGAAGCTATTGATGAATGTTGTTGTGGCTCAAGAAAAGGAGTACAACACAAGAAGTAGGCTTATTAAAGGGACATGGCCTCAGGCCAAGCCAAAAAATCCCTTACTTTCAAACATTCCTAGAGATGCTCCCAAAAAAGATGCATCTGCCAAAAGTGTTGTTGTCCTAAAAAAAATCATACCCCTCCTCATGCCCAAGCTGTCAGAATTTTTGTTCCACCTAATGAGGGTGTCAACCTCCCTTCCAATGCTACCTTGCCAAAGAATATCCCATATGACATTGCCCAAGTTTTAAGTCAAATCAAAGTCTTTGTTCCAATTGTTGAGTTTCTTAGGATTCCTACGCACAAAAATATAGCATTAGAGTACTTGGGATTAAAAGAAGAGAAGACTTTCCTAGGCAGAAATGTGAACATTGTGGAGGATCTCCAATCATTGAAGAGTTAGAAACACCACCAGCATTGGATGAACTAGGTGAACCACCTGAGGTATATTTGGGGACATCCTTGGTGGAGTCTCAATTAAATGTGGATCCATTGTTTACCACTTTGATCATAAAGGACAGATTGATCCACAACTGTATGTTTGACTCAAAGGCATCATGCAATGTCATGCCTCTGGAAGTCATAATGAGTTGAATATTAAAGTAACAACAACATATGGAAAGTGCACTACCATGGACTCCATAGAGGTGTGAGTAGTGGGATGCATGAAGGGTTTGGTGGTGTAGCTTGCAACTTACCCAGGTAAAAATTTAAAACTTTATGTGTTCATTATTGACTGTCCAGCCAAGTGGGGCAGGCTATTGTCAAGAAAATGGGCTGCAAGTGTTGGTGGGAGTGTCCAAATGGATATGTCCTATGCCACCATTCCAATTGAAGGCATCCTTTTTAGGTTGTATGGGGAAAATAAGATGTTGTACCTTATTGAGGATCCCAACAATGCATCCTATGAAGTATTGTACACCAATATTGATGCTGATAACTTTGTAGGATTTGTTGATGGAAAGGAGCAAAGGATTGAAGAATGCAAGTGTCTTGATCAAGCGAGCTCTCCTTGGACTTTATTGTTTGATGGAGATTGCTCCAAGTTTGGAAATGGTGCTGGTGTTGTTCTGCTTTCTCCAAGCCAGGAAAAGTTTGTTTTTTCCTTCAAACTCAATTTTGAGTACACTAACAACATTACTGAGTATGAGGCACTGTTGTTAGGTTTAAGAATTGCTTGGAAATATGGTGTCAAAGATATCATTGTCAAAGGAGACTCATAATTAATTGTAAAACAAGTTAGAAAACTATATGCCACAAAGAATTAGTGAATGAAAAAATACAAGCTGTAGTTTGGGATTTCATTGAGATGTTTGATTCATTCAACATTGTGCACCATGATAGGAAGTTCAATGACTTGGTAGACAAACTTGCAGTGTTGTTCTCGGTTTGAAAATTGTACAATGTCCCCATATTGTGAATATGATGATAAGGTATTAACAAGACCCTCTGTCCCTAACAATATTAAACACTGGCATGTTTTTGATGATGATGCTCAAATCAGAAGATTTATGCAGAACAAGGGAGATTTTGCTGATCAATGCATTGATTGGGAGCCACTGGTGTGTGCACCAGAGGGAAAGAAAACCTTGTTTGACAAGGGCATCATCCAGCTAAAGACTAACACCATTCCTAGAGGGTTGGTTTCTCTTGAATCAAATTTTGATAATGCTGATTGCATTATTAATAGACATATATGGCAGCCTCGAGGGATGTTGAGGAGCATGATCTTGGTACAAAGGAGAAACCAAGGAAAATTTGGTTAGGCAGCAATCTCAACAAGGAGGAGAAGCAGTCATACATCTAATTGTTGAAAAAATACCAAGATTGCATGGCTTGGACCAATTCTAAATTAAAAGCATATAGAGAGGATATGTTTCAACATGAGATTCCCTTGGAGTCTAATGCAAAGTCATTCGATAGAAACAATAGGCCAATCAATCCACTTCTTATCTCTTAAAATGCAAGAAGAACTGAAGAAGTTAAGAGATGGAGGGATTATTTGGCCCACAAGGTATTCTTCTTGGGTTACAAATTTAGTACCAGTTAGAAAGAAAAATGGTGACATCAGGCTATGTGTAGATTTTAGGAATCTAAACAGAGCATCGGTGAAGGATAATTATCCTTTGCCAAATATGGAAAACATGCTGCAATTAGTGACCGGTTCTGAATTGCTCTCCACCCTAGATGGTTTCTTTGGTTATAACCAAGTTGTGGTGAAGGAATTAGAAAGGATCAAGACAGCCTTTCCTACTCCTTGGGGAACTTACGTATATGTCAAGATGCCCTTTGGTTTGATGAATGCTGGAGCTACCTTTCAAAGAGCAATTGATGTTGCTTTTGTTGGTTACATCAATGAGTTTATTGTTGTTTACCAGGATGATATAACTTTATTTTCCAGGAAGAGAAGTGATCACTTGCTACACTTGGAGAAGATGTTGATAAGATGTATAGAATATGGCATCTCACTCAATCCAAAGAAGTGCCATTTTGAAGTGCAGAAGGCAAAGTTGCTTGGTCACATTGTGTCACAAGAGGGGGTGATGATTGATCCAGAAAGGGCAAATGCCATCAGCAAGGTCCCAATTCTAAGAACCAAGAAAGGAATTCAGTCCTTCTTTGAGCAGATAAAATTCATTAGAAGATTCATATCAAACTTTGCTAACTTGACCATTCCAATCACTTCCATGCTAAAGAAATACCAAGTCATGAAATGGGAGGAGGCTGTCATCCAAGCTTTTAATGGAATCAAATAGGCATTAAAGCATGCCCCTATTTTAGCATCTCTAGACTATAAGAAGCCTTTCCAACTGTTTGCCTTTGATTCAGAGAACACTATTGCTTTTGTCTTGTTGCAGAAGGATGATGAAGGCGCTGAGAGGCCAATTGTCTTTTTCAGCAAGGCATTGCAGGGGGCTGAGCTGAAATACACTATTATGGAGAAGCAACCATTTGCCTTGGTAAAAGAAATAAATGTTTTCAGGCCTTAAATTCCGAGTTCAAAATTTGTTTCTTATGTTCCCCACACCATGGCGAAGGACATCTTATCAGAGATGGAGGTCTCAAGCAAAATATGTAGATGGGTGAACAAGTTGCAAGAATATGACATGAATATCCAAACCATGGAATTGGTGAGAGGTTTGGGCTTGGCTAAGCTTATGGCTGAGATAAACTTGCAAACTATTGAGGTAAATGAGGTAGAAGAAGAAAGGGTAGGTGGTTTTGAAAAGTTGATGAGTTCTGAATGGTATAAGGATGTGATTTTCTATCTCATACATTTATACATCCCTGAGTATTTAAGTAAGAACCAGAAAAGATCTCTTAAGTTTGCCTCCCAGAAATATGTCATTACTAATTTTGGGTTATCTTGGAAGAACCCAGAGGGAGTCCTCTTAAGGTGCATTACTGAAGATGAAGTCCCTAAGATAATTGCTGATCTCCATGGAGGAGTTTGTGGGGGGATTTTTGTTGGAAGATTCACAACACACAAGATCTTGAGGGCTGGTTATTGGTGGCCAACTCTCTTTAAGGATACAACCTTGTTGGTTAGAAGATGTGAGATTTTCTAGCATTTCTTTGGAAGACTGAAAGCTTCAGGCTCCTTACCTTTACAGTTTGTATCAATTGAAGACCGATTCAAACAATGGAGAATGGAATTCATTGGTTAGATTTCAGACCCTTCAAGTGTTGGCCATAAGTGGATTCTTGTAGCCACTGATTACTTTACTAAATGGGTGGAGGTAATCCCCACCAAGAAGGCAACACACAAAATTGTCATGGATTTTCTGCAGAACCATATCATCTACAGGTTTGGGGTGTCAGTCAAGATTGTGGCTGATAATGCCATGAGTTTAAGAGCTAAAACTCTGGTGGCAATGTGCAAAGAGTATGGGATAAACTTGACATATGTCTCTAATTATAATCCCTAAGGAAAAGGAAAAGTTGAGTCCAGTAATAAAAACTTGCTGAAGATTATCAGAAGAACCTTGGAGCTGAACAAGAGAAAATGAGGTGAATAGTTGAAGTTTGTTATTTGGGCTGATATAATTACTATTAAAAGAGCCACTGGAAAGAGTCCATTTGAGTTGGTGTATGGAACTCAGGCCTTGTTGCCCCTTCATATGCAATTATCCTCATATCAGTTTATTCAACAGTTGGAAGACCAAGAGGTTAGTCCTTTTGATGCTTGCATTAATTAAATTTTTGAACTTGATGAAGAAAGGAGGGCATCCCACCACATGCATGTAAAGTTCAAAGAAAAGATGAAGAAGCTATTTGAAAAGAAGGTCACTCCTAGAGCTTTCAATGTTGGAGATCTTATGCTGCTATGGGATAACAGGCATGAAGATAAGGGCAAGCATGGCAAATTTGACTCATTATGGATGGCCCTTACTCCATTGATATTAGAATTGGTTAACATACCTTATTCTTGAAGGAATTAGATGGTGAATTGCTCGAATTGTCTGTTAATGGCAGACATTTAAAGCATTTCTTGGATTGATTCCCAAGAATCCAGGTAAACATCTGTCATACAGTGTATAGTGTGTTGTTTGTTTCCTGTCTTTTGTGTTTTGCTCGTTATGGTCCTTGGTGACCTATCTTTGTTGGTTTCTCTGTTCATTTTTGAGAGATGGCTCTGTTTCTCTGCTCTGTAAGCTAACTTCATTGCCCAATGGATATTTTTGGCACTTGGTCTACCTTTGTTCTTATGGCACTCGCAGGGAGTGCCCATCCCCGAGTCGGAGCTGATGTTTGTGCTCAAAATAGTCTCGCCCCATTTTGCCTTTGAAATCCATTGATTTACAGCCTCTATCACATTCTACTTCCCCATGTTGTGCTTGGTTAGTCTCTTTTGCCATTTTAAATCTATTCATGGGTTGTAGATCACTTATGGATCCATAGTTTTCTTCTCTTTCTCTGTTCCTTTGAAGGAGTATGTAATTTGGGTCTCCCGTCCTCTGTTCATAAAAGAAAACTTGGGCTCTCCCATTCTTTTCATCTTTCACAGTCGAGATCTTCTATCCTTGTCATTTTTTCCCTAAATACTTGAAGAAAAATGAATGGATGTAGCTAAGAAGAATGTATTTGGGCCTTGTAGCATTTCTAAATCTTCTGTCCTTGGAGAAAATTTCATCTCCAGGATCAAATGGTCATTATTCTCCATTTTACGGTTTGACGGGCGTTTCTCCTTGTCAAATTTGCATCCTTTCATCGACAGAAAATGTAGCCTCTTTTGGTTGGACACAGCTCGACAGGATACTTCAAAAATTCCATGAATAGCCTCGACTTAAAATTTGTCCACGTGGAGGAACGATGCTCATTCTAAGATTTACTTTTTGGTTTGGCCTTGGAGGAGCGCCGGGAGGACACTTGGAGGTTTACGTTGCTTCTCCTTGACCTGGATAAATTTTCATGCAGTTGGATATAGTTTGGTGGGACAGGGACACGTGGCAGGCCCGCGCTCATTCAGGGTCTTGAACTTGGGCACCATTTTGAAATTGCGCCATAGAGACACGTGGGGATTCTACCTGGAATTTCCATACTTAGTTCTTTTTCAAAAGGTTTTGGGAGGTCTGGGACAGGTGGAGGAACCATGCATGTTTGGAGACTGGCTCGGATCTTGACATATGGCACCTTCCGCTGAGTTTTAAGACTTCAAACAAATTTTTCCAGGCCAGGACACGTGGCGAGCCCACGCTCTTTCAAGTTCTCAAATTTTGGGAACAATCTCAAGATGCGCCATGGTGATGCATGAAAGTTTGAAAATTCAAAAGGACAGGGAAGCAGACCATCGAGGGTAACTTAGAATTTTTACCTCTTATTCTCAAAAGGGTTAAAATATCAAAAATGACCTGCAAGCTTGACAAATGATCAGTCAAAGTTTTTTTCAAAGTAAATGATGGAGGCGCAAACTCTTAGGGGAAATTTGGAAAATTTTCCTTTTGGGAGAAAGGAGTTAAAAGTATAAAAGGAAGCGGGGTTCCACTGGGACCCTCATTGGAAACTAAAAGCAGAAGGTTGGAGCTGCGGGGAAAACTTGGAAAAATTTCCTTTTTCCAAAACGGAGGTGAAATAGCAGAATTTGGTCGTGGTTCCTTTGGGACCCACCTTAGGACACATGTCAGGCTCATTTCTCAAGAGCGGAGGTGCGTAGGAAAATGGAATTTTTTTCCATTTTTCCAAAATGTGATGAAAAGTCAAAGGGAACCCCCGAAGCTTGTTTTAAATTGAATCTTCCATGTGGATGGCCCAAATTCAAAGTAGAGATCAACAACCATTGTGTGTCTAAATCTGATTTTCCCCCCATTTTTACTGAAAAGCTCTTGGAAGTGTGAGTCTTCATAATTTCTTGGTATTTCCTACACACCAAACAGAGAGAAGAGTTAATTTTGATATCTAAGTTTGGTGGGGGAGATCTGGAGATGTATTTCACCATTAAAATGATATGACTATGAGGCTCAATGTGTTTTTTCCGTTTTTCTTCTCCCAAGCATGCAAGGAACAAGATTTGACAGATTAGGGGCGAATGTGGTTAGCGAATAGAAGGAAGAGTGATTTTTGAGAGGAAGGAGTTAAATGCGGGAGACATTTGAAGAGATCTACCCCCTGAGCACCTGGTGAATTTTTCCACATCTGATTCTGGGAATCGCAATCGTGATCATTAAAATCATTGGTGGTACTCAATGTCTAGATTTTTGGGGGGAAAAAGGGTCTGTTGTAAATTTTATAAAGGGCATAAATTTATCATGCAAATGGTTGGAGTGTTAGAGGTCAGGACTGATTTTCTAAATAGAAAAAGCCTTGATAGAGCCCGTCCTTTATTTTGAGAAGCCATCTTAGGAACCTGTATATCTCTTTTGTATTGAATTTGACTGTGTCAAGGTGGTTACGAGTGTACAGCCATTGACAAGCTCTAAGATTGTTCTTGAAACTTTCCCTTGCTGATAAATTTAATCAAACTCAAGTTATTCTTTGTGATCTTAAGAAAAATGTGTTCGTTTTATTTCTGAATGTCTGCAAATAGTTTTTCTTGTTCCTGTTGTAATCTTGTATCAAATCTATCTCAATCACACAGGTCTTAATCCTTGTGACACTTTAGTGGCATCTGCAATTTCATTTCTCAGAAGAGATTTCATTTGGGAGTGAAATAAATGATTTAAAATCACTTTTCTTTCATATGTTGATAGATATTGTCTGTAAGCCTCTGGGTGTACCTCAGGCATGATTGGGCTCAGATCTTGATACTTTGTTTGGTTTTCTAGCTCAAGATTTCGTGTTAGAATCTCATAGATTGTATGAAAAAGTGCTTATCTAGGCCTCCATTCAAGCACATATTCTAGTTAAAGAAACATTTTAGCTGTTTTGTGGCATTCTGTTGGTTTAGTCTTCCATTTTGTAAAATATCTCAAGGATATGGTGAATCAAGTTCATCTTGCCTCACCTCCCACCAAAATCCATTTAAAAACATCCAATCTTACCCATACTACCAATGTTTGTCCTATGTGTATACAAATGCATAGTTTCTATTACCAAAACATGCAGAAACAATCATGTTTCCAAATTTCTTTAATAACCTTTTCCTTGTTTCGAAAATATCTCCATAATCTAGAAGTGACAACTTGTGAGATTAAGATTTGGTGTGTTGGTCATATTTTCCCAAGGTTTTCTCTATAAAATTTATGCAAAAGAAGGATTTACCAGCATTCTTCAATAATAGAGGTTACAAAATAGGTTCTCTTACCTTGGTTGAAAGGCACAACCTAAAATAGTTAGGATCAGACCACATCCTTTTAAGGTGCTACCCACTCCTTTCAAAGCCTAAGTGCTAAACAGTCAAATAGACTGTTTCCCTGGCTACAAAATGACATACATGATCATCTATTTGCCCCTAAGTGTCCTGCCAAATCCATGATGTTGCTCAGCCTATGAATGAGATTAAATTTGGGTACCAACAATAGCCTCGCGCATCTTGGAGATTTGGCACCTTCCTTATGCTCTTGAAATTGCGACGGACTAACACGTGGTGGCTTCCGCGAGATCCCTAGGCTCCTTTGTATTTTTTGTGAGTCCTTCATGTTTGGCGGGGCCATCAGTTTAACATTGGACACGTGGAGGCTCCATGCTCATTTTAAAACTACACCTATATTTTACCTTTGAAGTTACGTGGTCGAGACACATGGAGACCTCTTCTTTCTTATGGAATTTTCAATGGCCAACTACACCTCTTTGCACTATGGGAGATGTGGTGGGTTGGTGTTTATTTTGAAACTTTCTCTGAATTTTACTTTAGAAGTAGCGTCCTTAAGACACGCGGTGCCTTCAGTCGGTCTACCTCTGCTTTGACTATTCAACCCCCGACTGGTTCTCTATACTTAGTCGTTTTAGGCCAGCTCTCCTTTTTTGGTCCCTAGACACATGGAATCCCCGCGCTCATTTGAGTCTCCACTCAAGATTTTACCTTTGAAGGCACGTCGTTAAGACACATGGCACCTTTTTCCTTCACTCTTATACTTAACCAATTCAGGCCTGCTTTTGAATTTGACCTCTGTTGACCATTGGCCACGTGGAGGGCTAGTGCAAGTTTGAGTCTTCACCTTGGGCTCCCATCTTGAAATTGTGTCGAGCCGATACTTGGCACCTTCCACTAAGTCAAATACTTTTCAATGGCTGGTGCAACTTTTGGGGTTCTAGACACGTGGAGGATTGGCGCTTGTTCGGGTCTTTGGCTTGGGATTTAATCTTTAGAGGTGCGTCGTTTGGACACTTGGTAGCTTCCGTCATCTCCTCCATACTTAGCCAATTTTGGGGCTCATTCTGAATCATTTTCAGAGCTCAAAGACTTTGAGCCTTCCTTCATTTTCTTTCTTGTCGAGCTTTGGGTTCTTTGACATTATTTTCTCCTTCCCCGACCCTGCTACTCCATTATAGAGCATGCCTGTAACTTGTTTGTTGGATTTGAAGCATGGGCTCGTATGACAGAACCGTCCCTTGAATTTCTTTCTGCATGGGGTCGTGGGTGATCCAATTTTTCTAGGGGGCAAAAATTGAGATAACAATACTGCTTATCTGAATGTGCAGTAGAGTGATAGTTGGGTAAATGTTTTATTCTTTGTTCATATGTAACTTAAAGGTGATTTTTTTTATTTTTTGGGGGGTAAAGATAGGATTGTGCATAATTTGAGGGAAAATGTGTTTTTGCAGGGACCATCATGATGCAAGTGATGTGTACTACATTATTGTTGTGTGCATTTGTGGGAAGTAGCTAGAGAAGAAGTTGGGGCAACTGTGAGACGGAGCAGAAATTACTGCAGGAGGTATCGTCTCTCAAGATGTTTTTGGATGGGCTTCTGGACATGTCAAGGCTCAAAGGATTTGTCTAAAAAGGTAGATATTTCATGCTTACGGACATTCACATTGGCATATGTTATGGAAAAAATGGGTACTTTAAAATTTTATGCATGTTAAAAACCTTGTTTCATATATTCGTTTAATGGGAAGGCTTAAAATAATGGGTTTCTGTTTATGTTTGACAAAATTTCACAAAGCTAGTTGTTTCTGTTTATGTTTGACAAAATTTCACAAAGCTAGATTTATTTGTTTATGTTTGACAGAAATTTCACAGAGACCTTTTGGTGACAACCATGATCGCATTTGGGTTATCTAAATCTGGAGCCACTATGTCAGGGCCTATGCTCAAAGCCCTGTAAGGCCTAGAAACATCTGTGACATGTGAAAATCATCTTCCTTCTCGACATATTTTGCCATGGGATCCTTCGATCATGACCTCCATTCCTTAACATGGCGAAATTTCGACAGTGCTGCATGTTCACAGCGGAATACACGAGCCTCAGAGTGACATATCATTACCATTACAATAATATGTAGCACCCAGGTAACATGTGGTACCATGACCATGCCTTTGGTCTAACCAGAGTTAACATCTTTGTCGGCCTCTGTGGTGCTTATGTTTCGTCGAATCTCTAAGTAGAGAAGCACCTCATGCTACCCTTTTGTCATCTTCGACGACATTCCCCTTCCTTTTTTTTTCAACCCTCACACTTCTCCACACTCTAACCCCTTCTTCTTCACCCCTCTTCCCCTCCCTTCTTTCTTTGCCTCTAATTTGACTCCTTTAAAAGATCCCCTTTGGCGTTTCCATCGTACATTTCACATACGATTGCTAGTTCTAATCTCTATCAAATGGACACTTTGCAAACTCTTTTTCAACCTATATGTAATGACATATATAAATAAACATGCATATGATGCATAATACATTCTTCATTAGTTGTGTCGGTATTATTGAGTTAAAAATATCACATTTAAACACCAAGTATTTTGAAATTTTAATCTAGTTTAGGTTCGTTTAGATATTAATGTTCAGTAGAGGCCAAAAGTGGACAATGGAAAAGAGAAAGATATTGCATGAATCAAGTACAAAAATAGGATGATAAATGCATCTCCAAAAAGAAAAAAAGAGAAATAAATGAAAAATAACAATTATTTTTTATAAATGTTAAAGATATTGAAACCAATAAAATATATATTTCCTAATGTATATAGGCCATATTATGTTATTATGATGTTTTTTGAGGTTCCAGAAGTCGGTAATTCGGAAGTACGAATTGACGTTTGTTTAATTATTTGTATGTTAGTACGTCAATTTGAGTTTTCTTTGACAAAGTTGACGTGTCTCATGAATAAATAAAGCTAAACATTTTTGGTCTTGATATTGAATGAAGCTCGTTATTGATCCATTAGAGTATCTAAAAAGACAGTAGAATCTTTCACAAATTTCATAATAAATGGGACATTTCGATACAAAATACTCTTTACTTTGAGGCATTAGAAAATGCAACTGACATACACACTCGTCTTGTGGGAGGCTAAAGGATGACTCTAATGTATGCCTTTGCAATATTATGAGCACAATTCGTATTACAAATTTTAATAATTAACCATCTTCTTTCTTGCTTTACAAGAAAATTCTTGAAAAGACACTTATTCATAGGAAAAGGAAGTAGACCCTCACACCATGATAAAATATTAACATCTAAATTAACATCGGTATCCTTCATAAACTTCAAAATAGATGAGACATTGGAATAAAAAATGCTCTTCACTTTCACGATTTAAAAAACACAACTAGCATACATGCTCATCTTGTGGGAAGTTAAATTAAAGATTACTCTCATGTATATATCTATAGTATCATATGAGGAGAAAATTTCATTAATTAGTTATGTATTATTTTACATTTATTTATTTATTAGTAAAATAGATTTTTTTATGAAGAATAGACCCTTATACATAGAACAACATAGATAACTCTTCACACCTAAATAAAATATTAACATCTACAACCTACAATTAATTTTTTTAAAAAGAAAAATTACTACTTTAAAATAACTACGAAGTAACATAATGGATATAATCCCCCCCAAAAAAATAAAAACCCAACCCAAAATGAAGGGGAAGAGAAAAACAAGGGGAGTTCCTTTGTAACCACCTCAACAATCTTAGATTGATGATTACTTCACTTTTACTAGCCTTTCTTCTTCTTTGAAACCTGCCCGTAGGGATAACAATTTTTTAATCCATAATGAAAGGGGAAATACATCCTAATCTTTGGACTCCTTTACATATTATGTAAAATTTATTTGTTGACTTTTATGGAAAATGAATTCTACATACTTTTATTTTCTTGTTGATTTCAAGTCTTACCTTGTCTAGGGTTGGTTGGATTGGTTCGTTTAAGCCTTAGTGGTAGAGTGAATGGTCTATAAACTAATGAACTATTGTAATAGGTATGGTTAGTTTAAAATTTTAATGGTTATAATTTCGCATGGTTTAAAATACTCTTCCCCCTCGATGAATCCTACCCCTTTCCATCGAATAATGGTGTCCTATGCTTCACATGTTCTAAATATCAAGGGATTTTTACTCAACCGTACATAAGATGCTGAGAAGAAAGCAATGAGATAGTTTTTTTTAAATGCATAGGACATAGATGGCAGTAGTTTACCAACTCTAATAAAGATTTGAACATGACCTAACAAAGGAAGTAAGGCTATAATTGTTGTAGTGACTCATATTTTGATGTTTGTTTTATTTTTATTTTTGAGATTTTGATGTTAAACTTAGTTGTTTTACACTCTTTTAGACATTTATTAATTAATTTTAAGTGTCATTATATCTATTTAAGTTTTAGGATATTTATGTAGACTATTTCCATTAAGGTTATGCTACCAATATAATGTAAGCTTCATTTATACATGATGTAATCATCAAACGATTATTTGCTTGGCTCCATGAATTGAAACTTGATCAATATGAAAATAATCTCTTTATGGCTGATGTTGTCATTTTTGATTTGTGAGGCTCTTCAATTCAACATTTAAATCATATTCTATGGATATGTGGTTAATGAGGTAAAAATTTATCCAAGTTCATGAAATTTGTAAAACTTAAATTTGTGAAGTAATTTATTTGCCCGCCTTAATTGGTATCAAATTTTCAATATAACTCTATAACGGGTGATCACTATTAGAGGGATGAAAACTCAAAATCAACCATTTTTTATTGTTTCTTTCAAAGGGTTAATTTATTCTGATACTCCAAGTTAGTAAGTTGATCCAAAAATAGTATGACTATAGAATGCCCTGAATAGAAAATATATGTGTCTATGAAAGCGTGAGGAATAGATTAAATTTATATGAATTAACTTAATGTTAATTCGGGTGCATTTTGACTTGGTAAAGTTAAAACTAAAAGTGAACCCTTGGTATGGTTAATGGATGTAGAAATCTCAAAGAGTCGAAGAGTTCTTCAAAGCATACCTAATAATGAAGTAATATGGATAGATCATGCTTATACCCTATATACCCTAAGGAGTCTTCAATGAGAAATCTAGTTAAGGTAGTTAGAGACAAAAAATCGAGCTCTTGAATCATCTTAAAAAACCCTTATGTGGATATTGATTTATGTAACAAAAGTACGTTGGAATTGTACTAATTAAGAAAACTTTAGATACAAATTTATAATTTAAATTTTTGTGTATTTTCAAAGTTTTTTGAAGGGAATTTTTTAAAATGTAGTCATCATTATATAGGTTGAATCCAATTTTATTATTCATCTTAGGATCGCATGAAAATATGTTTTTGTTCCCTGTATATGTGTCATGGTTGATTGTAACACATTAGTGTTTGGATGAATGGGATGGTCATCAAAAAACCACTATTTGAAATATTTGTTTTTTAAATACAACACAAAATAGTAGAAAAGTTGTAAAGAAAGACGTGTTTAAGAAAAAAGACATCATTGTGTTGCTAACTATTACACAAAGTGAATGATATATATTATGTAACCAAAAACAAAAAAATAAAATTAATTTAGGTTTCTATTATTTTGTATTGAATCCAAAGCTGGTATGGATTAGCTGGAATTTCAAATTATCTGTGCTTGTCAAATCAAAATTCACTGAGGACTTAACTCTTTAAGGTGGCTGTAAATTTCAGTAATTTTTATAGATATATCTGTAATCTGTTCATATATATAGATAGGTATTATGTTTTTTATATAAACTACTGTTTAAAAAATTACGGTTTTCAAATTTGCAGCCTATCGTTGTCTACTGTTTTTAAAAAAATTCCCCTCTAGTATAGGTTAAAATCACAAAAAACAGCTTACAGCCTGTCAATTCCCAGGGGTCCACTACGAAACAAAAACAAAAAAAACCGTGTAAGTCCGTTCCCTGCATTATCAGCACGAGATTGGCTAAACAACACTTGCGAGACAATCATACACACCATTGACATTATTGTACGGATTAGGAAATAAAATATGGTGTCCATAATTTGAAAAAATTCACTGTGAAAATTAAGTATTATCCTACACTGGCATTGGCAAAATTAACTGTTGACCATTAAGTCTCTTTACCTCATGTATTCACTGCACGGACAAAGAGAAAAATCTCTAAGCACATTAACTCATGGACGTTAAGATGATCTAAATATGGAACATTATCCCAGATTCCTAGATTCACCACGGACAAAGCACTGTATTACTCAACCAAATACATTCACATTTCACTTTATAGTTGTCTGTCACACGTACACGTGCAATTTTTAAAGACTAATATACAATAAAATAATAGATTCAGGTGCATTCCTAAGTAAGATTTTATAAATAAATGTTAGAAATTTAATACGATTTGAGAAGTGTCATTGGATGGTCTAAGGCTCCAGCCACTGAATAAATTTGACGGCCACCTATGCCTGTCAAACAATTTTTTAGTGACCGTAAATTTTGAATGTTGCCTTTCAAAAATGTAAAATAGTGTTATTTTTATGCAATGTTAATAAAATATATATAATATTATTTTATATATATTTAACTATTTTAAGAATATATTTGTATAATTTATGTATAAATCTATCTATAAAATGACGGTCATCCTTTACACTTGTATAAGTTTCATGACGACAGTTTTTTTAAATGCACTTGTAAGTATTTTTACAGCTAAAATCTACGTAATGAACGTCTAAACGGCCATCAAATTCAACAAGAAAGGACGTATCAAATGTACATTTTTAACAACCATAGAACATGTTCCGAACATGTTTTTTGGCAAATCCATGTGTAGACCCTAACAATATTTGTAGCTAGAAACTTAATGTTATTTATCACCACTCAATACGGAATGATTAGGGTGACAATATATTTGAGAAGTCTATGTAATCAATATAATTTGTAAAAAATACAGACATAACATTATTCAGATGTATTATAACATACCTTAGCTAGTCAAAATAATACATTCCCCCTGAACAAAATTACAAGTCACTTAAAAATTATTTGATGCAAGTAGTATTTTGAAATTTAAATGTCTCACCATGCCCGAGTCTTTCAATGAATATAAGTGGTTGAACGGCGGACACATTCTTTAAACGAATGAATTATGGTTATGTTGGTGTATTGAGCATAACCAAGCTTTGTTTACGTATAGACCCTATCATAGATACAACAATGGAAAGATCCCTCCTATGTCATAAGACCCAAAAGATAACCAACAAGAAAACGTTGACAAGGATAATAATGGTATGAAAAGATAGTATTGAAAGAGGAACTCACATCTAGGATCACGAGTTAAACAAGTTATTTCAAGAGTTCCTGGGGTGTCCTAAAGAATGAGAAGACAACCCTCGTGTCTCACACAAGTCCCCAACAGATCTCCTTCGGATCCTTAATGCCAAAAGTATCAGAAACATACTCTTGTTATCTGGAACTCTTACGCAAAAAGCTAGAGTATTTCAAGACTTGTAAGTGGTCACAGGGAATCCTTAATAATCGCTTGGATTGGTGGCCTCCACTTCGGCTGTCGGAAATGTGTAAAAGCCCATGAGATGCAGAAAAGATACGCATCCACTGTATAACAGTGCAATCTACCGGGCCACCATTCTGATGTGGTTGTTGGTAAGAGACGCTTGCATTCGTAACTATCCTCAACATCGTTCTATGAGAGTTCGGCCTCAGAAATCAAATAACCATCAGATTTATCTTCTGCAGCAAAGCAAGGTTGGAAAATATGTCATGGACATTTTCAAAAAATAATCACTCCTCTTCAACCTGGTCAACACCAATATTACTCAATAGATATAGTATCAAGTTGGCTGAAACTCAATTACCTCTGCAAAGTATTTGATTTCTGAATCATGGAGAAGTCTGAATTCCGGAGACAGAATACGTTGGAGAAGCAAAATGACGTGTGACTGGATAGATTCTATTCATCTTGAAAAAAGTTGTCCAACTCTCATAGACTAGTAAAGGGGATTTTTTGAGAAAGCGGAAGCACAAAAATTCATCATCTTGCAATTGCTTGGTGACATATATGGTGGACACGCAGGAACACAACAATGTCCATGCCCATGTCGAACAGATTTACATTGTACCACATGGAAGTCAAGTCAGAGTCGTCTGATATTATAGTGGCTGGTCAAAAACCCCATTGTTTTAGACATTAAACAAATAGTATTTTGAAGAGAGGTACTCGAAGCCACATTGACTATGGGGTCTATGGTGCCACCAATCTCCTTCCTAGCCGTGAGTTTATAATTTGGTTCAAGCAGAGGAGGACATGAGGCTACGTTTCAAAATCTGTAGAGGAAACCCTGGATAGTATAGGAGTGCAATTATCCCAAAACTCCTATACAAGGACAAAGGTAGACTTCCGCCATATTAAGTTCGACGAAAGCAATTCCACACTATATCTGCCCATTTTCAGAGTCAGACGACAGGTCAGGAGGTGATTCTCAGAAACCTAGTGGCGATGGTTTTCGTAAAATTGCAGGAGACGCGGGACTCAACCCCCAATGAACGAGGTACCTCCTCTATTCCAAAATGGAAAAGAAGCAATCATTTGAACACCGGAAATCGGGACGTCAACTATCTTGAGACACGCGGCATTCCTCATCACCCAATCTATGGAAGCGACAATGAAGCAGCCCGGCTCTGGACATTCTTTCAAAGCATACCAGCCATCGGAATACCCATATTATACGCATGTTTGGAAGGCTATCGCACTAGATATTTATGATCTCTACCGCAAAGAAGGGCCATTCAGTCCCCAATAAGGAGAATTCTATGGGCTCAATATAAGATTTGTCAATCGAGACTTGTTCAAAGCCCATGGTTAGTCGTCTCCTATGTTTCAGGAATTTCACCCCTGAATCTTGTTAACAGTTGCGCAAGTCATAATGAACTAGGTTTCGCGCATTGTCAATTTCCCACCCGTAAGTGGGTTTTAGCTTGTTACAGTCTGATGTTTCCTTTGTTGACCAAGCATCTGCCCATTACAAATTCATATTTCTGGCTACTGAATTAAAAAATCGACGTTTGTGTTTGGGACCATTTAGTGGACAGCTGTACCAGAGGGATGGCCATGGATGGAAGTGAGACAACAGTGCTGATCTGTGCAAGATGTGTTTTGCTGAAAATACATGGCTTTTATTTTTAGTTGTTTTTTATTTATGGTGTTACGTCTTTTTCAGTTTAGACCTTCGGACTGCCAATGGGTTATGACGGCCTATTGCTCTAACTGAGCGGTTCTAGACCTCGCATGAACTAATTTAATGAAGGGCGTCAAAATTAATATAATTCTGCATTTTCTCAAAAATCTGGAACATAGAAGCCAAAACATCTGATGTTCCTAAAGCATGCCTACAG
Source organism: Taxus chinensis (assembly GCA_019776745.2). Taxonomy (NCBI): domain Eukaryota; kingdom Viridiplantae; phylum Streptophyta; class Pinopsida; order Cupressales; family Taxaceae; genus Taxus; species Taxus chinensis. Next base: position 512,929,803 of record CM034155.1, read on the forward strand.
AAGGCTCCTTCATACTATTGTTCTTTCTATCAATTGTTTCATATCTTGCACTGTAGCATTAGACGCAATATAGCATTTGTATTACAACCTGTGTTTCTTTTTTTTCCAAATGGAATCTCTTAATTTTTTAGGTTTTAATTTTATAACTACTTCTTTTAAATCTTTATTATTGGGAATTTCATGCTAGGCCCCAAGAACAACTTAAAGTGACCAATGGAGTACCATAGATTTTTGAGCAAAACTTTTTTGCACATCTCCAGATGGCGCACTGGCCTTGACTTAGGAAACATGGTTCCATGGTTGCTTCCCTGTCTATGGCGAGTCTTCCATCTTTGGCTTTAGTAGTTTTGGTTATAAAAACATTCTAGAAGGGATAGCCATATACTCTAGCACATTTCACAGTATATGGACCCTATCAACCCTGGCTTATACCTGAATGGTTTATGTGAAAATTCTCCTTTTTATGCCCTGACTAATTTGACATTACCAACTGTCCATTATGATCATGTTGAAATTGTGGATTTTCAAACCAAGTGTTGGTTTATGAGGCATCCCCTATCATTTGTGCTAAATTCTGGATAGTTGGTTATAGCTTAGGGGTGCACTCATATGTTCAGGAATGGAAGAAAAAATCCCCTGTCCTCAGCCCTAATCAGAAAAAAATTTAGTCGAAGGCTCGCTACTCACTGGAGAAAGATGCAATGTATGTCGCTCAATATGTTCTCATGTATGTGGAGACAAATTCTCTTGTAGATGTGTCAGCTCTGGTCCTAGAGCCAGAAGTGGACGTAGATGAGCATGGAGTGGACAGTAGCTTTGACGGCTCCCCTACCCCGGCGTGGATTGCTACCATATCACATGCCGCACCTTTTGACTACATAGGAATCCATTTTGAGGAGGAATTTTCTCCATTGGAAAAATATAAGAAATCTCTATTTGGATGCACCTGTGAATCTTATGTGTTGATGGTTGACAATATTAATAATCTAGTTGAGAAGACTGGTACGACTGTATTGTTCGAAGAATTGAGATTAAAATTAGATGAAGAGCATTTTTCGGAAGGTAAACTTGAAGTTGTATTGAATTTTGATTCTCTTGTTTTATCTACCCCACCCTCTAATTCTGACAGTGGTTCGGACCCCACTCCTTTTGATCCTAACTCCTTGAAAATATTCAAGATTTGGGAGGGCCCTAAATATAAGGATTACCTGAGAATGATGTTTGGTATGTAGAAGGATCTTGATGATCTGGCCATGGATAATGGCTATAATATCATCCACCATCACAATTCTAAGTATCTTTGGGGATGAATTCCCTGTCTTTTATGGTTGTACTATCATGCCTCTCTTGTTTTCCCTTTACAGGACATTCATTTTGCTTTTTCCTTTTTTTTCTTGTTGAGGGACAGTTGTGCTTTGGTGTATTTAATTTTTGAGATTTGACTTATTAATCTAGGGGTTAACCCTTTTTGCAATCTCCTCGGGTAGGATCCCAATCAAAAATCCTTTTACTCTTAATAAAAAATAGGGCATTTATAAAATCTCTCTTCTTCAGAAGACATTTACCTATCAACACCTATAATTCATCACCATGAATTACCAAGTTACTTTTACAAAATATATTATTTGTTAGTTTAAAAAAATTAAAATTAATTAATAATGAATTTGTATGTGTAAAAAAACTACTAGTGTCTCTGGGTAAGTACTCCAAGTTGGGGGGCCAAAAGGGGGTCTTAAGTGGACGCATTTTTCTGAAAAATGAAATACTTCAACTTGTACGATTTTTTTGAAATAGTTACACTCAAAATTGGAAGATGTTGTATAAACATGAATCATAACATTTTAAGTCTAGTTTCTAAGCTACTGAATTTTATTGAAAATGGATAAGTTTAAATTGGTCAAATAACTAAAATACCAACATATGCTCATTTTTTTGTTAAAAAACATAATAGAGTGACTTTCATGCCCCCCCACCATTTTTTAGCACCATTTACTATTTTTGAAAACCCTTTAGTAGCAAGATAGCTAGGAGCATATAGTTTGGGCTACATTTAAACAAATAAATATTAGCAAGTATTTTTTTAATGATTTTTCTAGTATAGAAATTTTAAATTTAAAAACATAACGGAGCTCTAATCGTGCCCCCCCTAACTACCTCAAAAAAATAAAAAATTAGTTTATTGTTTATGAATGTGTATAGAATTTGGCCTAGTTTGGGATACTGTAATTTTTGTTCAATTTTGATGAGCCAAAAAAAAAAAGATATACGATGAAATATAAACGTGTTTAAACTTAAAAAGAAAGATATAAAAAGGCATTGTTAGAAAATAAATAATATGAAAACCTTATATTAGTCAGAAAATTTGAAAAATTATATTTTTAGAAATTAGATTGTCTGCTTTGCTGATGGAAGAAAGAGAATGTGTATTCAATGCCTGTGTATAGAAACAAATATAGCAAGCCAATATATAGGCCGCGGGAGGAGAGAAGGAGAGAGTATAGTTAGATAACTGTCACAAACAAAAAACTAACAATGTATTAACTCTAACAATGCGCTAACATTCCCCCCCTTAATAAATTGATCTTACAAATGTATCCCCTAACCAAATCAAACTTCACTTTGCCGAGAGGATTGGTGAGAATATCTGTAACCTGAAAATTAGTAGGGTAGTACTGGAGCTAAATTTGGTGGTTCAAGACCTGTTCACGAATGTAGTGACATTTGACCTCAATATGCTTTGTTTGTTCATGAAAAACATGATTCTTCACAAGCTTCAACACACCTTGATTGTCACAGTGAATGATGGGAGGTTTCTCTTTAGGAATCCCTATATCTATAAGAATGTGACGTAACAAAATTGCTTCACACACAACTCCTCGTGTGGCGCGGTATTTAGCCTCAGTGGATGAGAGAGCAACAACAGTTTGCTTCTTGCTAATCCACGAGATAGGTCCAGATCTGAGATGAAAAACATACCCTAAAGTGGATTTTCTGTCATCAAGGGACCCTACATAGTCCGAGTCTGTATATCCCTGTAAGAAGAACTGAGTGTTCTTATGATATTCCAGACCAAAGTCAACTGTACCTCGGACATATCTCAACACATGCTTTGCTTCTATCCAATGAAGTTTCTTCAGTTCCTGCATAAATTTGGTGAGATAGCTCACTGCAAAGCAAAGATTTGGTCTGGTATAAGTCAAGTAAATGAGACTCCCCACAAGCTACCTGTAGTGAGTGCCATCTACCTACGGTGAATACTAGAATCTAGATAATTGCAAACCTTTTTCCATAGGGGTGGACACAGGTTTACAATCTGACATACCATACTTCTCCAGGAGTGTTTTGGCATATTTCATCTGGGAGAAGAAGATATGATTCTTCTTCTGCCATATCTCTAAGCCAAGACAGTAGTGAATTAGCCCCAAATCAGTCATGTCGAAGGATTTCTTCAGATCATTCTTTACATCATCCACAAAATTGTCAGAACTTCCTGTGATCACAAGATCATCTACGTACAAAACTAGAATGACAATCTCTGTTCCTACCTTCTTGAAATACAAATTTGTATTTGAGGGGCTACGAGTGAATCCATGCTGTAATAGGTGACCATCAATTTTTATATACCATGCCCTAGGTGCTTATTTGAGTCCATAAAGTTACTTTATTAGACAACATACCTTATGTGGTTGATGCTCTTCTACAAACCCTTCAGGTTGGACCATGTATACTTCTTCTTTTAGATCACCATTCAGAAAAGCACTCTTGATATCCATCTACTGAAGTTTCCATCCATTTTGTGATGCCAGTGCACAGATAACTCTGATGGCTTTGATCTTCGCAGTGGGTGCAATGGTCTCGTCATAGTCAATTCCTTCTTGCTAAGAATAACCCTTTGCAACAATTCGTGCTTTATATTTGTCGATTGAACCATTTACCTTATATTTTGTTTTGAAAGTCCATTTGCAGCCAATGGATTTCTTACCTGGAGGCAGATCGACAAGTTCCCACATCCGATTCTGAATTAGGGAATCATATTCAGCATCCATAGCATGTTTCCATTATGGTTGGTCTAATGCCTCATGAACATTGTTAGGTTTGGTGCTATCAACAACTAAACTCATGAGTGCAAAATTTACCTCATGTTTGGCTTGACTTCGTGTTCTGACTCCCGTAGAAGTACCTGGAAGTGAGTTCAGGTGTGCATCCCTAATAGTATTCTGGACCCATTTCAGATGTTGGTGGTGGTGCTACTGATGTGAAGATGTGTTTTCCAGTGTGCCTAGATCAACAAACAAGTCTCCACTCAGCTCTTCTTCTCTCTGAGAAGAATCATCTTTCCCAGCATTTGGATGTGTGAGCAATCTATGTGACGAGGTTGGTACTAGATCTTCGTTGTGTGGTAGGGAGTCAAAGGATGACTCATCACACACCACATCTCGACTCTCATAGATCTTCTTCGTCTCAAGATTCATGAGATGATATGCCTTTGAGGTAGTACTATACCCCAAGAAAAGACATGGCAGTGTCTTTGGATCGATCTTCTTCCTTTTCTCATCTAGAACATGCATATATGCAATACAACCAAAAACTCTCAAATGATGAATAGAAGGTTTATGACCAGTCCATACCTCTTTCAATGTCCTGTTCTGCAAGATCTTCATGGGTGCCTGGTTGAGTAGATACACTGTTTTCTGGACCGCTTCTTCCCAAAATTGATCCTCTAACTTGGCGGTGGAGAGCATACAATGAGCCATCTCCATGACAGTCATGTTGTGTGACTCAGAAATCCCATTTTGTTGGGGAGTGTAGGGTGCAGTCAGATGTTGCTGAATGCCATGTTGCTTTAGGTATGCTAAGAAATTCTTTGATACAAATTCCCCCACTCAATCTAAGCGGAGGAGAAGGAGAGGCTTCCTAGACTGTCTGGTGGCTTGCTAGTAAAAGGTTTGAAAATTGGAAAATGCCTCACTCTTCTTCTAGAGAAAATATACCCAAATTTTCCATGAGTAATCATCAATGATGAGCTAGAAGTACTCAAAACCTTGGAAGCTAGCTTGCAGGGGTCTGCACAGATTGGTATGTACAACCTGAAGATGCTCTGTAGAATGATAAGAGATCTGTTTGAACGGACCTCTATGTTGTTTTCCCACAAGACATCTTGAGAAAACAGGGAAGGAATGGGAGAGTGGAGGAAACCCTCTTACCATTTCCTTGGCACTGAGCTGATGTAAAGCCCCAGTAGAAAGATGACCATATCAAAAGTGCCATAGTGCGGTGGACTCCGCAGTTGAAGTAGAGAGAGCAATTCTAGATGAAGTGACCGCATCCAGTGCAAATAAACGGCCCTTCATAAATGCTCGAGCAATTACTGAGTCTCCCTAGGAAATGATGTAGGACTTGACCCCTTTTTCAACAAAGAATTCAACCTACATTCGATGATTAAGAAGTTGACTCACAGACAAGAGATTTGAGGTCAAAGCTAGAACATAGAGCACCTTCGTGAGTGTACATCTTCGTGTCCCAAGAGGAATGATGACATCACCAATCCCCGCCGCAATATACTTCTGATTGTTTGTGATGGTGATCTAATCTCCAGTGGGCCGGTCACTCAGGGTATGGAACAACTTCTTATTGCCAGTCATGTGTTTGCTGGCACCCAAATCAATCAACTAGACACTTTTTGACGGCTACGAAGCCTGCGAGACTAGAACAATGTCAGAATGAGTTGTGTCTAGAACCTCTTCATCGGAGGTGGCATCCTGCTGAGCAGTAATGTGACCCTTCTACCTCTGATTATGAGCACCCCATCAGGATTTCTTGGAATATCCTTTCCCAAAAGTGCTCTCTTCACCAAAGTTTCCATACTTGCGATCATTGTAATAACAGTTCACAATCGTGTGTGTATCCATGGAAAAAATGTGGCACCATTGATCTACCTTATTGTTCTGCTACTTCTAAGGTGGCCACTATGGTGGCCACTGAGAAGGTTGCTGCTGAGGATGCTTCTTCTAATTCTGAGGGGCTGACTTCCCTTTCCGAGGCTTATGCTTTTTCCTCGTGATGAGAGCCTTATCTTCAAAGGCTTCTTGAACATTCTGCATGGCTTCCTCCTACTGGAGATAATTCACCAGTGTGGCAAAACTCACCTCTTGTTGAGTGATGGTCAACATGGTGATCAATGTCTGAAACTGGGAAGGAAGAGCTCGCAAGGTGAGCAGGACTAGCAACTTTTCATCCACCGGTTCACCGAGAGCAGAGAGTTCTACACGTAACTCAGCCACACGCTGCAAGAAGACTTATACTGATTCACCATCATGCATACTCATCGTGTGAAGCTTTGTCTGAAGATTCAGCTTTGTCGTCAGATTCTTGGCTTCATATATGGTACACAATGCGGTCCATGCCTGAGAGGAAGTGGTTGCTTCCCAAATGTAAGCTTGAACCTCATCAGAAAGGCTCAGAGTGATAAACATTAATGCTTTTGCATCGACCTTTTCATGTTTAGCCAATAGATCAATGTCTGTGGGAGGGATGTATTTTCCAAAAATGATCCCCCAAATATCTTCAAACTGAAGAATCATCCGCATCTTGGTTTTCCATGCGGAGAAATTTGGCCCTTTGAGCAACAAGGCATCCAACAACAAAATGCGAGGTGCAAACATTTCCAAAAACTCAAAATTGTATTTTATTTATTTATTTTTCAAAAATGGCTACAATACTTATTGAAGGAACCTATCCCAAAGATGGACTATATAGGCTTGTACAGTGAGATGCGGATGCTCCTATGGGCATTCTACTTCATGTTCATCATCTGCATCATAGCCATGTTCAAGTTTTGCATGAATCCATCGTGCTTGACATCGAACGTCAAACCAAAAATACTCCAATAGTCCTCGGCGCACAATCTCATCAAAGAGAATATTCCCAGTGTTACGGAGCTCATTGACCAAGGCAAAGAACATTCCAACGGTGTCTTCGTTATCGCTCAATGCCCAAACATTTGGTGCATTACTCACGGTGCTTTCTGCATCCAAAATTTGTGACATACGTAGGCAGGTTCTTTGACGTTTTCTTCATTAGCAATCAGATCTTTCTCACTGGTTGGTTCTTCCACACAGGTCTGGATTCTAGTTTGGAAGGAATCAGTAGGCCAGGAAGGGATCTTGGTAAAGTAGCATAATCACCAAGCAGCTGAAGCAAAGAATCACGACTTCTCCAGCGCTGTAGGTCCTTAAATCTTCACAAGTCTGCAGATTTTTACACAAACAACTCCCCACGCAGGAATGGAAGAATTTAGTTGTGCACGCATGGATCTTCTTCAAAGAAAATTACAGGTTCTAGGTCCTTCAATCACCAGTTTGAGAAGGTCGCAGGTATGATATTCACGTGTTGACAAAACACCTTGCTGCAGTCAGATCACACCACCATGTTTCCTCCGCAAATTCTCCACGCACAAAAAATTCTCTTGCTTTCATTAGTGCCAATGGTCCTCTCATCTACATTGGGGAATGGATAGGTCAATCCTCTAATGCTGAGCATACAATGCTAAAACAAGTCCACACGTCAACACGTCCTTGTCTTTTCACGCTTCCTTCCTTGGTCGCTGGTCTTCTACCAAAAACTGGTCATAAACTACAGGTTCAGGATCCACACACAGGTTACTATGCCAACACCAATCTCCAGCCACGTTCACACTGGTCGCTCCAATTTCCACGCCAAATGAAATTCCATGCTCTGCTCCAATTTTTATCCATGCCAAATGAAACGCCATGCTTTGATACCAATGATGGAAGAAAGAGAATGTTTATTCAATGCCTATGTATAGAAACAAATATAGCAAGCCAATATATAGGTTGCGGGAAGAGAGAAGGAGAGAGGAAAGTTAGATAACTGTCACAAACAAAAAACTAAAAATGTATTAACTCAAGCAATGCACTAACATTTGCATCATGATATAATTTTTGTAAAACAAATTGATAATGTTATGTTGATTTATGATGGCAAAAGAGAGATTTTTACATTTTCCTACCAAAACACGGGGTTTGTTGTGTTTGTACAGGTTCATGCTTTAGGCTTGGGGATCCAAACTAGATCCCATGTCTTGAGGCATGGCTTGGAACAAGTAAAATCTTAAAACATGTACACATTATAATGCACACGCGTTATGACACATACGTGTTCTGCAATGTATGAACACTATATGTGCTTTTGGCATGCTTCTATTTTCAAAATTAAATGTTTAACTATAAGTTTTTCATTTATTATTATTTATATTTAAAATATGAAATAATAATAAATGAAAAACGTATAATTTAAATTTATTTTAGTAAATATAAAAAATTAGGGTCAATCTGCACCTTATGGAACTAGTTTAACAGCTCCATGAATCATTGTTTAGGAGATAGTTTTTATAGTATAATCTACTTAGTACAAAGGTAATTTTTAGGATTTCAACATTCAACCTAAAGATTTTAGCGTTTAAATTCTATAATCGAAATACTAAATCCTAAACCCTAAACCCTAAACCTGATTCCCTGAACCTAAACCCTAAACCCTAAACCCTAAACCATGATCCCTAAACCCTAAACCCTAAACCCTAAGTCCTAAAACCTAAACCTTAAACATTCAACCCTTACTCATGAGCCCTAAACCTTGATCCTTAAACGTTATACCATGAGTCCTAAGCCATAAACCCTAAAACCTAAACCATGAACCACGAGCCCTAAATTATAAACCCTAAAAACTAAATCCTAAACCCTAAAAACTAAATCTTAAACTGTAAACCCTAAACCCTAAACAATAAATCCCAAACCATAGACCCTAAGCCCTAAACCTTAAACCCTAACCCCTAAATCCTAAACACTAAAACCTAAACCCTGAAGTCTACAACCTAAACCCTTAACCCTAAGAACTAAACCCTAAACTATAAACCCTAAATCCTAAAACTAAAATAATCAACCCTCGACCTTGAAGACTAAATAATAAACCTTAAACTCTATACCATAAATCCTTAACCCTAAACCCTAAACCTTGATTCGTAAACCCTAAACACTAAATGTACAGCCCTGAGCTCTAACCCTTAAATATTAAACTTGTAAATCTGAACCCTGAACCTTGAGCCATAAACCATGAACCATGTACCCTGATACCTCAACCTTAAACCCTGAGCCTTGAACCCTACACCTCGATCCTTGAGCCCTAAACCTTAAACCTTGAGCCATGATCCCTAAACCCTAAACACTAAATCTAGAGCCTTAAGATATAATCCTTCAACCCTAAACCCGTAACTTTGAACCTCAAACCATGAGCCATAAAACCTTAACCATGAACGCTAAATGCTAAGCCCTAAAATAGAAACCCTAAACCCTGAGCATTAAACCCTACACCTTGATCCTTAAGCCATAAATCATAAACCCTACACCATAAACCATGTACCATAAACCCTAAACACTAAACACTATACCCTAAAACTTAAACCATAAACCCTAAACCCTAAACCATGAGCCCTCAATGCTAAACCCAAAGTCCTAAACCCTAAAAAATAAATCATAAACCCTAAAACCAGACCTCTAAACACTAAACCCTAAATCCCAAACCCTAAACCCTAAACACTGAATCCTAAACCCTAAACTCTAAACTCTTCGACCTAAACCCTAACCCTTAACACTTAACCATGAGACCTAAAACCTAAACTATAAACCATAAACCCTAAAAAAATAAAATAAACCCTATACCCTGAACACTAAATCTTGAACCCTAAACCCTAATACTTAAACTCTTAACCCTAAACCTTGAAGTCTGAGCCCTGAGCCCTAAACCCTAAACACTAAATCCTAAGCTCTAACCCCTAAATCTCATATATTTCTAGTAGGTCTCATGAGTGAGTTCATCTTTTTGAATATAAATTTTAGGACCATATTTCCTAGTCTCGTGCCTAGAACCATCATTGAGTCTACATAGTGCCCACACCTCTTCGACACTTATTATATTTTGATTTCGATCACTATTGACTATAGACATGTATATTATTGTATCATTTTGGTTTAGCATGATGTCAGATGACAAAGATATTCTAATTATTGATGGATTGTGATTCATAGTATGATTGTTTGGATTCTTATATACATAGAGAGACATTTATATTGATGATGATGATGTGTTGTTGGCATGTATATTATTGAAATTAAGAATTCTCGTCATGTTGACTAAGATTTATCTTTTGAAGTAATCTCGTGATCTTGTTGATATTGATAAAAGAGAGAATTGAGATGTTGAACTTTTAGACAAATGATAACATTTTTAGTAGAGATGATGATTTAGCTATGTTAGTGCTCAATTTAATTTCACCCTATTTGTTCAAAAAGTCTCAGTCCACATGGTTTGAAAGTTTTCTTTGTCTCCCTGTATTGATACGTGAAAGATTTTTCCTTCATTTTGTTGCCATGGTCAGTGCTAACCTTTGGTCGAGGATCAAATTGAGTTCAGATATTGTTTTCCGTTTCTCTTTCCATGAGAAAAAAATTGTAATTTGGGCATGAATTCAGGGTTTCCCCTTCCTTCTATGTTTCCACAGTCATGTTTTCCCTATCAAATTTTTGTCCCAACATCCGTGGGAACATGGTCCTTTTTGATTGGATGCAGCCCGACGAGTCTTTTTGGTGAAACTTGTCATTTTTGTCACATTTGTAAAAAATACCAAATTGGCCCCACGGCCCCAATTGTATCTAATTGGTTATTCAACAAACATGAAGTAGCATGGAAAAAGTATTACTTTGACCCCGAAGAAGGACACGTGGCAGTTTTTCAAGTTGCCAGTGGGAGGCAAGTCACCAGAGCATTTTGTAAATTTTTTCCTTTTTGTACGAAGGAGCTAAGTTATGAAATGATCCGCAACTCCGTCAAGGCCCACATCAAGAGTTAAAAGCATAGAGGTGGGTCGCCAGGGACTCTCAGGCCCGCTTCAATTCAAGTCTTGTCCATATGGAGGGCCTGCGCTCATTTGAAAATTTTCCCCTTGGTTTGACATTTGGAGTTGCGCCAAGGAGACATGTGGAGGCTTCTGCTGGCTCCTCTTTATACTTAGAATTTTTTAGTGTTTGATGCAACTTTGGCGGAACGAGGACATGTGGAAGGCCCGCGCTTGTTTGGGAGTCATTATTTTGAGCCTCATACCAAAAGAGCACCAAAGGGACACATGGAGGTCTTCGCTCACTCTGTCCATACTTGGAATTTTTCAGCAGAGGATACAACTCTGTCAGGTTCTGGAAATGTGAGGGGCTTGCGCTTATTTGAGGATCCGCGTCTAGGTCCCACTTTCGTAGTTGTGAGAAGCAGACACGTGGAGGCTTCTGCTAGCTCCTCTTTATACTTAGAATTTTTAAGTTTCCGATGCAACTTTTTCATACCCAAGACACGTGGAAGGCCCACGCTTTTTTGGGAGTCCTTCTTTTAAGCCTCATACCAAAAGAGTGCCAAAGGGACATGTGGAGGTCTCCACTCACTCTGTCCATACTTAGAATTTTTCAACGGTCGATGAATTTCTGTCAGGTTCTGGACACGTGGAGGGCCTGCGCTTATTTGAGGATTCACCTCTGGGTCCCATCTTTGCAGTTACGCCAAGGAGACACGTTGAGGCTTCCGTTGGCTCCTCTCTATACTTAGACTTCTTAAGAAACTTTTTAAGGCCTGGGACATGTGGAGGGCCTGCACCTGTTTGGGGATCTACCCCTGAACTTTACTTTTGAAAGAGCACCAAAGGGACACATGGAGGTTTCCACTGGCTCTGCCCATACTTTAATTTTTCAGTAACAGATGTAACTCTATCGGGTTCTGGACACATGGGGGGCCCGCGCTTATCTGAAGATTCACCTCTAGCTTTAACCCTTGGAGTTGCGCCGAAGGGACACGTGGAAGTTTCTACACACTCTGCCCCTGCTTAGACTTTTTAACGGCTGATGAAACTTTCTTGGACCCTAGGCACGTGGCACCTTCCGCTGGTCCCTAAATTATTTCAATAACTTTTCCGGGCTGAGACACGTGGTGATCCTGCACTTGTTTGGGGTCTCTTCTTTTAGGCTGCATATCAAAAGTGCACTAAAGAGACACATGGAGGCTTCCACTAGATCCTCTTTGTACTAAGACTTTTTTTAAGGCTGAGGTAATTTTTCTTGGGCCCATGGCATGTGGTGAGCCTACGCTCATTTGAGATCCTGCCTCTAAACTTCATCTTTGAAGTTACATCGAATAGATACATGGAAGCTTCCTTTGGGCTTTCCCAGACTTTGAATTTTCAGAAATTGATGCAACTCTTTAAGGTTTTGAACATGTGGAAGGCCTGTGCTTATTTGGGAACCTACCTCTAGACTTCACCTTTGCAGTTGTGCCAAGGAAACACATGGAGGCTTCCGTTGGCTCCTCTTTGTAAATGGCTGACTCGGACTCATAATACAGATATATGATATAATTTATACGGGGAACTCATTTATGAGAAGCATGAATGTAGGTATCCATGCGAGGGAACTCATTTTTCAAAGTGTATTCTCAAGGGTGAAAAGGATTGCTTGTCAGATCAAGCCATATGGAGCCACCTGAAAATGATCAAAAAGGGGATTTTTGACATGATAGGATGAAAGAATGATTAATAATACTATCAAAAATTATGATATGTCATCCCAATCATAGTTTAGGGTCTAAGAAACATGATCAGTTCATGATTTATCCACTTGGCAACTTTGGGTGTGAATTTGTTAAACATCACTTTCTGAGACATAATTTGTAACAAACAAAGGATTCCTTGAATATTATTCTTTTTGGGGGGAAAATTTTGGATGAGTGAGTGAGTAAATTGTATAAATGTAATGAGAATACTCTTGCATAAGGTCAAAGGTTAAATTTTCTGATAAAGTCTAAGAGAAACCATTTTCCCGAGAGGTCGTCTGAGAGACCAGTTCATTTCTTTGTGTTGTTTAGATTCAATCGCATCAAGGTGGTTGCAAGTGTACAACCATTGATAGGCTCTAAGATTGTTTGAGAAACTTTCCCCTGCTGATGAATTTGATGAACTTTGAATGACTTTGTGTTGATCATGTGCATTATTGTGTCTGCTTTGCTTTTAGAATGTTTTCAAATAGTTTTTCTTGTTTCTCTTGCAATCTTATGTTAAAATCTTTCTGAGTCACACAATATCTCGTTTGTGTGTTAGTATTGTGGCATTTGTAATTTCATTATGAGAAGAGCCTTCATCTAGTAATGAAATAAAAAATTTAAAATCACTTTACTCTCACTATGTTGATAAAGATTGTTTGTAAGCCTATGAGTGTATCTTAGGCATGACGAACCAAGGATTTCTAACATTTAATTGAGTCTTTAGCATGAGCCTTTTTGTTGAATTCTCGAAGAGTGTTTGGAATCATGCATCTTTGGGCTTCAGTTGATGCACACCTTCTGGTTGAAGGAATATTTTGGCTGTTCTGAAGCATTCTGTTAGCGAGTTTTCCAATTTCTGTAAAGGCTCTCAAAGATTTGGTATAATCAACTTTATCCTGCTTAACTTACCACCAATAAATTTCTTAAACAACGAATCCTACAAAAACTACCCCTATTTGTACTGTGTATCCACAAATGAACAAATTCTAGTGCCAAAGTGTGTAAGGACAATCAGGATTCATTTATTGTCTTTAGTAACCTCAACCTTTGTCTAGGAAACATCTCCACTCTCTAGTGTGACAACTCGTGAGAGTTAGATTGTGTTGTATTGATCATATTTCCTCAAGGTTCTCATTAAGACTATGTAAAGAGGGAGCTCTCAATGTATTTCACTGACGTGGGTTAAAGAAGGGGTCCTCTCACCCTGGTTAAATGCACAACCTAAAGTAGTGGGGGCAGATAAAACCCTCAGTAAGGTGCTATCAACTTCTCCAACGCCTGAGTGACAAAGAGTCAAATGAATCCCATCCCCGACTACAAAATGACTCATATCATGGTCTGTCTGTCCCTAAGCATTCTGCCAGTCTTGTGATGTTGCTCGGCCCCCACAGGAGAATCAATTTGGATAACATCAAGCTATATGCAAATGATTATTGATTTATGTGTATATATTTTATCTTTGATGTTTTTGATGAGGCCATGAGGCCGAAAGAAGTATTGTTTGATGCTGCAAGTAATTATATCACAAAAATCAAAAGGGGGATTAAAAACCAACCACAACGGAATACTAGATGGATACAATGAAGGTCACCATGACAACTTGTGTAATGTTGTTATTTTTTGGTAGGGCTTCCCCATGGGCAAACGACTTCCAATTGTGACCATGGGTTATGTGTGTTATTATTTCCGCTTTCATTTTATTTATTGTAGAGTATGTGGTTTATTTGTGATGTAATTTATTTTATCATTGTTGATTAATGTGCTTTTATTAAGTAAATCATGTTATTAAGTTATTTGGGAATGTGATAAAGGGAGTCATTTATCAGAGTTGTTGGTGTTTTGGACTATGTGATTTTATTTGAATGTATGTGATTTTATTTCCGCTTTCATTTTATTTATGTAGAGTATGTGGTTTATTTGTGATGTAATTTATTTTATCATTGTTGATTAATGTGCTTTTATTAAGTAAATCATGTTATTAAGTTATTTGGGAATGTGATAAAGGGAGTCATTTATCAGAGTTTTTGGTGTTTTGGACTATGTGATTTTATTTGAATGTAAGTGACTTTGAGTGTTGTACACTCTAACTTACCTTGCAATTTCGGATTTGGGCTTAAGGACCATTTTTGGAGGCTTGTGGGATAAGCTAAGATTTTCCCACACCTCTTTATTTCTTATACCAAACCTACCTATGAATTGGGGGGTAAAAAATAGACCCCATTATGTGTTTTGTAAGACAAAAAGTGACATTTATTGCACTTTTATTACATGGGTTTTAAATTTTGTCCTTAGAGGGTGTGGGTTTAGATTGTGTGTGTAAGAGGTTTGTCATTCCTCTCAACCACAAATTTATTGTGCATTGGGGTTGAGGCTGGACTTGTGATGGGGAGTTACGAATGAGTGACATGGCATCCTACATGGATCCACCTCACCCTCACCTTTCCTTTTTCTATAAATGTAAGTTTATTTGGTTGTTTGGGAGTTACTTCTTTTCATTTGTGCTCTTGTATTTTGGAGTTAGAGAATTTTGGGAATGATTTTTGAAGTCTTGAGCTTGTCAGAGTTGGATTTATCTTGAAGGATCTTGGAGTGTAACTCTTTGATCAAATTTCTACCATGGGAAGGTAGGAACTACACCCTTGTTTTACTTGTTTTCTTTTATATGTGTTTGTTTGTATGAAAGTGAATGGTTTGCATGCTTGTTGGGTTCATGGGTAGAATGCCTAAGTATGGTGTAGGAGAAGGCTATGGGGATTTTATATTTAGGGAGGAATACAATTTTATTTCATGTTTTGGGAGGGAGTTGGGTTGGGTGCCCCACCTTGGATAAGAGAATTCTTGCATTTCTTACTTGGTTCTTTTAAGGGAGACATAAGAGATTGTAGGGACGTATAAGAGAATGTGGGAGGCATAAGAGTTGTGTAGGGGTTTTGAGTTATTTATTGGATGGTTTTGACGTGGGAACCTAATCCCATTGGGAGGCATAAGTGATCTCCCCATAGATCCTTGCTCCATTGGCTTTGAATTTCAAGCCTTGTGTATGTTGAAATTTGTATTCTTGTGGTTGTTTTATTGTGTTGAATGTGTGTTATATGGTTTCGAAGAGTTGTATTGTGATGTTGGAGCATTGTGTAGTTTCCATGAGTTGGATCCATCTTTTATTGCATTTTGGTTGGGGCTCGAGCGCCAATGAGGAGGATTTCTTCTTCTCCTCATTGGATTATTGGTTGGGTAGAGAGCGTTGCCTCTCCCCCATTTTTGTTGTTGTGATTAAAGTGAAGAAAGGTGGAAATCTTGTGGAATACTTGGGACTTGGAGTATTTTTTTTAAGTCAAAGGAAATCCTTCATGTAGAAAGCGTCTTGTAATTCTCACTTAAGGTGGAAGACTAGTAGAATGTATTGCAAGGAAGTTATATTATATATTTTGTTATTAATTTGTATTACTATATTTGAAGGAAGTTCATTAAAGGATGTGTATTTTCCTTTCTCTTTAATTATTTTTATGTAAAGGAATGAATTAAATGGATATCTTGTTTTAATTTTACCTTGTGTTGAAAGAAAAGAAAGTTGAAAATTTTAATGTGTTGGTAATAATGTGAATTTGGAGGTTGTCATAACCTCATTCTAAGTTGAAATAGTTAAACATTGTTTGGTTTGATATATTCAAAGTTAAAGTTATATTTTAGTAGCTATGTTTCTTCATACATTCATTTTTAGAGCTCTCTGGCTTGCACAGTGACCGGCACCGGTCATTCTTAACCGTCGTCGGTGTACTCAGTATCGACATCGGTCACTGTTTCATGTTTACGGTTATGAAATGTTAAATTCAAGCTTATTTTTCAACTTAAATGATAGTATGACTTGTTGAGTAACCTTGAATTAAATGAACAATTTGGGTAAATGCCTTTAAGGTGAATGTGGATCATTAATGTAGAAGACATGTAAAAAAATCTATAAATAGACCTAATTGACAATAACTAATGTCATCATCTGAACCATTGTTGGTATTCCTATCACTGACATCGGTCACTGTATACTGCATAAATTGTACCTTTTCAAACTTGAAAGACATGTGTGGTTCTTTTGTATGAATCAGATTACTTTGAGTCTTTTTATGCTATCTTGAAATTTAACAATAAGTTTTCGTGGTACAAATCCTTTATCCTTTGCATTTAAAAACATTATTCAAAAAGATTAATAATAACACAGGAACTGGCGCTCTTATTTGAACCAACTTTGGTAGCATAGTGGGTACCACGGTCAGTCACCTGTGCGTGAACCTTTTTTAAAAAAGCATGTTTCCAGCCAATCCATTGGCTCTTATAGATCCAAACTTCACCCAAAGGTATATCTAGCCTGTGTGGGCCATGTATTCTTGTTGTACCCATTCTCCAACCTGAAAAGGATATTTAAATTCTTAAGATCCTTGATCTACAAAATGGGGTTTTTCCCATTAATGAAAAAAAAATAGAGAACTAATAAACAATAGATCTCAAATCAGATCTAGGATAGATACTTGAATTGAAATTAAATAAATAAGAATGCATGATTCAATCTAAGATTCAACTATCCTAAAGGAGGATCCATTGGATGGAATCCCCTTTTTCTTTCACATTGGATCCAAGAGGAGTCATTCATGGTTTTCCCTTGAACCATAACATCCACTCCTCCAACCCGCAAATCAAGAAAAGAAAAGAGACCAAATGAGGAGGCTAGGGAAAGGAAAAAGGTTTAATAATATTTCATAAGGATAGTTAGGATTAGTATGGGACCCTAAGAGCTATTGGCCATAATTGATTTGATCCAAGGGATAGGAATCAATTGTACAATTGTTTGGTAAGAATTCATATTTTGACCTATTAAATAATTTAAGGGTTTGTGTAAATGGGTGAGTGGGGCCACTTAGGGATCTAGTGTATTAACTTAAAAATGTAACCCTCTAGTAGGTTTCAATGTATGTTTCAATGATCATTAAAGGAAGTAATTTAAGCAAACTAAGGTATCTATGGGTAAGGGTTAATTAAATGTGAAATAAATGTGATTTTGTGAAAGAGGATAGTATTTAATAAAGCTAAATAAATTAATGGAAACTTATCTAGGGATGATAATTAAATTAATATTAGAATGGGATTAAGTATATTTAATTAATAATCTAGACTGGATCTATCTTACGAAATGTAACATTGTTGGTAGGGAGTTAATTAATCGTGTATTAGGGTTTGACATCCTTACAGTCTTTTAAACAAAAAAATAATTTTCACAACTTTCTAGATAAGTATTTTAGGGTTTCTTGTGGTTTTAGAACGTCAAATTTATGGGTGTCACACTTGCTATCAGAGCCATGGGTTCAATGCTTGGACCCTGGGCACACTTGAAAACATAAGGCATAACAATAAAACATATTACAACTCTAAACCTAGATCACATAACTTTGCATGATATTATAAATGAAGAAAACCTAGAAAACTGAAACAAAATCTAGAGTAATAAACTAACTCTTACCTCAGTCTGTGCAGGAGGCACGTACCAGATGAGGGGTTCTTGCATGTTGACCTAGACTTACCACCTCTAGATCAGATAGTAGTGG
Source organism: Taxus chinensis (assembly GCA_019776745.2). Taxonomy (NCBI): domain Eukaryota; kingdom Viridiplantae; phylum Streptophyta; class Pinopsida; order Cupressales; family Taxaceae; genus Taxus; species Taxus chinensis. The sequence continues at coordinate 512,948,036 of CM034155.1, forward strand.
CCATATTACCTCAGATACATCAGATGTTACACGATGTTAATGCTAATATACTCAGAGGATTCTTAGGAGAGAGACGTATTAGACATGAAAAAGAGCCATCAGTAGAGGCTCGTGCACCTTCCCAATATAGTGGTGAGCATAGGATAGAGAACTCCCATGTGGAGTACGTTAGATGAGAGTTTCCACTGAGGGGTCATGGTGAAAGGGATACAAGACACATGAACAGATATAAGATCCCTAGGTAGTGTGATGATCATATTGAGAGACCTAGAGGCAGACAATCTGTATCGACAGATCACATCAGGGAGATCCTAAAGCTCCATCAATCTCATTTTGCTGGGGAAACTAGAGGATTTAAGGAAGAGGCATGGTTAGTTAGCTTGAGCAGGTGATTCAAGTTATGTTTTTTTACCAACGACATGAATGATCATGTTTACATCCACCTTCTGAGAGATGGAGCCGGGGTTTGGTGGAGGACCAAGGAGAAGAAGCTCCATGTGGATTATAAGATAGTCACTTGGGAGCTCTTTGAGGAGTCATTCAAGAGAATATATTTGTCCAGGAGGTTCATTCAAGAGAGGATAGATGAGTTCCATGACCTTCGTCAGGCATCTATGATAGTGGCGGAGTATGAGAGTTGCTTCTTGGATCTACTTCAGTATGTGGACTATGTACAGGATGAGTAGGTGAGGATCCACAGGTTCATCATAGGCCTAAAACTAGACATTAGAGAGGTAGTTCGCATTCATTTCCCTTAGACTCTAACAGAGGCCGTTGAAAAGGCCTAAATTACAGAGTAGACCAGTGGGAAGACGTGACAGGTGAGAGATAGAGTGCAAGTTGTATCCAGTAGATGAAACATAGAAGATTGAGGGGGTCAACTCCTCCTCCTCGTGGTGGACATGGTTCTACAAAGTCTTCATTTAGGCCACCATAGTAGCCACCTCAGCAACACCAACAAAATCTTCTTCCATTTAGGCCTCTACAGATATTCGATGTGCAGAGGGGAGGCAGTATGAGGCCTCCTCATAGGGGACTAGTCAGGACTCAGGCACCACCTAGAGCTCAGTCAGAAGGAGCTTTGTAGTAGTGAACATAATGATCCATAGCAAGATCATTAAGATCCATGACATAGACCACTACAGTACCTGTAGAAGTCACATCTCATTGGAGGGGACCTGCTAGTTATTACGGGTGCAGTGTATAGGGACATCATTAGAGAGAGTGCCCTCAAAACCCTAATAAAAAGGGTAAGGAAAAATTTTTAGAGCCTATAATAGGAGACATGACTAGGATCCATAAGATATATGCAGTGGTCAAGAACTACAAGGCCAAGCACCAGAACATGGTGATCGAGATGACATGTAGCGTTGATGGAATTTCTATTCCTATTTTATTTGAATCAGGCTCTTTAGATTCTTTTATTTCCCCATTTATAGTAGAGCGATGCAAACTGGTGGAAGTTAGGAAGATCCATAGCTGGGATGTGGAGATGGCTTATGGAGCCAAGCTCACAGTGGACTCCTTAGTCAAGGAGTGCATAGTTGACCTAGGATCCTTTTGCACGACCTTAGATCTTTGTATCCTTTCTTTGGGTTCCTATGGGATTATTTTGGGCATGGATTGGTTTGTACAAAGGGATAGTGTTGATTTTTACAGTAAGGTAATATCATGTGCAAATGATTTGGGCATGGATTCAGTGATAGTTAGAGTCAGGAGACCCACCTTTATTCGTACCGTATCCGCTATACAGCTTTAGTGGTGTGTGCGTTGAGGTTTCCAGTTGTCTGTTGTCACTATTAGAGAAAAATCAAAAGATGATTCTAGTGTCTTTTCACTTGACGATCATCACATCTTAAGAGATTTTTCTGATGTCTTTCCAGGGGAGCTACCGGGGTTACCTCCCCCACATGAGATATATTTTCACATTGATTTGGTTCCAGGAGTAGATCCTATCTCGCGAGCACCATATATGATGACTACCCCTAAGCGTTGTGAGCTCAAGTTGTAGCTGGATGACCTTCTTTAGAAAGGCTTAGTTCATCCTAGTGTATCCCCTTGGGGTGTACCAATGATTTTTGTAAAGAAGAAGGATGGATCTCTGCGATTGTGTATTGATTATCGTCAGCTGAATAAAGTAATGATCAAGAATTGTTACCCCCTTCCACGTATTGATGATTTGTTTGATCAAAAGAAAGGGGACGCAATGTTTTCCAAGATAGATCTTAATTGCAGATACCATCAGCTAAGGATCAGAGAGGTAGATATTCATAAGACAACCTTCTATATGAGATACGACCACTACGAGTTCACAATAGTGCCTTTTTGCTTGAAGAATGCTCCCGAATGAGCTTGATGAATGGGGTATTATGGAAATTTTTGGATCGCTTTGTTCTCATTTTTCTTGATGACATTTTTATTTACTCATGTATGCGTGAGGAGAATGAGGAACAACTTTAAAAAGTTCTGTAGTGTCTTCGTGAGCTGCGGATTTACAAGAACTTGGTAAAGTGTGCAGTCTTTCAATGAGAGGTGCAGTACTTGGGTCACATCATTTCTAGGAAAGGTATCACCATCAATCCATCCAAGATTAAAAATATAATGGATTGGCCTGCACCAACTAGTGTGACCGAGGTGCATAATTTCATGGGGTTGGCAAGTTCCTATAGGAGGTTTGTTCAGGATTTTTCTTAGATTGCACACCCATCACTTTCCTTCAATGGAAAGTGAAGAAGTTTGTTTGGTTTGACAGATGTGAGTAGGCCTTGAGTACATTGAAGGGATGCCTTACGACAACACCAATTCTTGCAGTGCCAAATCCTCATGGTGATTTATTTGTATGTACAGATGCTTCTTTGGTAAGACTAGGTGGTGTATTGATGCAGGAAGGTCGTGTGGTTGCCTTTGAGTCTCGTAGAATAAAATATCATGAGCTCAATTAGCCGACTCATGAATTTGAGGTTGTAGAAGTTGTGCATGATTTGGTTTGATGGAGAAATTTCCTTCTAGGCAGAAGGTTTATTCCTAGGACAGACAGTTTGAGCTTACGCCACTTGTTCACGCAACCCAATCTCAATGCTCGTCAGCGGTGTTGGATAGAGTTTCTATGTAAGTACACCATGGAGATAGAGCATGTGAAAGGGAAGGAGAATGTTGTTTCTGACACTCTAAGTAGACGAAGACATTTGGTTATGGCTACTTTAGTGGGTACAAATTTACGGAGCATGATTTTACAATATCTTCGTCATGAAAGTTTTTACCATGTAACTAGAGTAGAGATTGAGTCTCAGAAACCCCTTGAGGGGAATTTCAATGGTTTAAAGTAGAATTATATGGACTTCTCAGACACAAAGGCCAGATATATGTACCTAGCGATAGAGGTTTAAGATAGGATATCTTGGCAGAGGCTCATCGTGCACCTTATTCAGCCCATGCAGGGGTGAAGAAGATGTAGGCCACCTTGAGATAGCTATACCATTGGAGAGGCCTTCGGGGATATGTATCATAGTTCATGTCATGTTGTTTAGTGTGTCAGAGGGTGAAGGTCAAGCATGAATATCCAATTAGCCTTCTTTACCCACATAATATCTCGGAGTGGAAATGGAACACCATTTCCATTGATTTCATAGTAGGGCTACCGACGTCGAGATACTAGCAAGATTTCATCATGGTCACGGTGGATAGATTAATGAAAGTGGCTCATTTTTCTCCACTAAAGACCACATATACAGCTAGTGCAGTAGTGAGAGTGTACATGAATGAGATTGTTAGACTACATAGGATTCCATGGAAGATCATCTACGACCGCGATACCTTATACACATCATACTTATGAACTACCATGCAGCAGGCTCTTGGGATGCACATTAACTTCAGCATAATTTATCATCAAGAGATAGATGGACAAATAGAGTGGGTGAATAATATTTTAGAGGACATGCTTCAGATGTTTGTCATGCATAATTAGTCTAGGTGGGAGGAGTACTTGTATTTGGTGGATTTTTCCCTACAACAACAATTTTCAGATTTCGATTAACATGACACCTTTTCAGGCACTGTATGGTAGGGAGTGTAGGACACAGTTGATTTCGGACATATTGGAGGATAGAGTATCTCTTGGACTGACTTTGTTGCAAGAAATGGAGTAGTAGGTTGTTTTGATTCTCTAGAGGTTGTAGGAGGCATAAGACATGTAGAAGAAGTATGTAGATCAGAGGAGATTTGACTGTAGTTATGAGGTGGGCATGAAGTTGTTTGTTTTTGTTAGACCTTATAAGAGTCCTATCCGTTACTAAAAAGGCTCTAATTAGTCTCCTAGATTCATGGGTCCATTCGAGATCTTGGACCAGATCAGTCCCTTAGCTTATCATTTAGCCTTGCCACCCATCTTGTCTCGTGTGCATGATGTGTTTCATGTATATGTTCTTAGGAGATATATCCCAGATCCATCTCATGTATTGGATTGGACCGCATTGCAAGTGCAGGATTAGGGGAGAATGATGGTGGAGACTATGTGTATTTTAGAGGGCATGACACTAGGAGTTCGAGGCCAAGAGATTAATCAGGTGCAATTCCAGTGGGATAGGTATGATGAGACTGCTGCTACATGGGAGGATGCTACATTTCTACGAGTGTAGTTTCCACACCTATTTTAGTGACTTCCAGGAGGAAGTCGAGTCTAAGGGGAGGGGAATGTAGTGACCACTCATTTTTGACACTTATTATATTTTGATTTCAGTCACTATTGACTATAGAAATGAATTATATTGTATCATTTTTGTTTAGCATGATGTTAGATGACAAAGATATTCTAATTATTGATGGATTGTGATTCATAATATGATTGTATGGATTCTTAGATACATAGAGAGACATTTATATTGATGATGATGATGTGTTTTTGGCACATATATTACTGACATTGGGAATTCTCGTCATGTTGTCTTGGATTTAGCTTTTTAACTAATCTCGTGATCTTGTTGATATTGATAAAATATGGAATTGAGATGTTGAAATTTTAGACAAATGATAACTTTGTTAGTAGAGATGATGATTTAGCTATATGTGAATGTTTATTGATTTATGTGTGTTTATTTTATCTTTGATGTTTTTGATGTGGCCATGAGGCCGAATAAGGTATTGTGTGATTTTGATGGTAGTTATGAAACAAAAATCAAAAGGGGGGTTGGAGACCAACCACAATGGAATACTAGATGGATAAAATAAAGGTCACCATGGAAAATTGTGTAAAGTTGTTGTTTTGTTTTTGTTTTTAGGGGGTCCCCATGAGGGGATGACTTGCAATTGTGACCATGGGTTATGTGTGCTATTCTTTCCCTTTTTATTTTATTTATCGTAGAGTATGTGGTTTATTTTTGATGTGATTTATTTTATCATTGTTGATTAATGTGATTTTGTTAAGTAAGTAAATCATGTTATTAATTTATTTGGGGATGTGACAAAGAGATTCATTTATTAGAGTTATTGGTCTTTTGGATTATGTAATTTTGTTTAAATGTAAGTGACTTTGAGTGTTGTACACTCTAACTTAGCTTGGAATTTTGGATTTGGGCTTAAGGGATAGTTTTTGAGGCTTGTGGGACAAGCTAAGATTTTCCCACACCTATTTATTTCTTATATCAACCCTACCTATGGATTGGGGGGTCAAAATAGACCCCATTACGTGTTTTTAATACAAAAAGTGACATTTATTGCACTTTTTTTACATGGGATTTAAATTTTTTCCTTAGAGGGTGTGGGTGTGGATTGTGTGTGTAAGAGGTTTTTCATTCCTCTCAACCACCAATTTATTGTGCATTAGAGTTGAGGTTTAACTTGTGATGGGGAGTTGAGGATGAGTGATGTGGCATCCTACATGGAGCCACCTCACTCTCCTCTTTCCTTTCTCTATATATGCAACTTTATTTAGTTATTTGGGGGTTACTTATTATTATTTGTGCTTTTGTATTTTGGAGTTAGAGAATTTTTGGAATGCTTGTTGAAGTATTGAGGTTCTTGGAGTTGGATTGAGCTTGAAGGAGATTGGATTTTGACTCTTTAATCAACGTCTACTAAGGAAGGTAGGAACTACACCCTTTTTTTACTTGTTTTATTTTATATGTGTTTATTTGTATGAAAGTGAATGGTTTGCGTGCTTGTTGGGTTCATGGGTAGAATGCCTAAGTATGGTGTAAGAGAAGGCTACGGGGATTTTATAAGTAGGGAGGCATACATTTTTATTTAATGTTTTGGGAGCGAGTTGGGTTGGGTTCCCCACGTTGGAAAAGAGAATGCTTGCATTTCTTACATGGTTTTTTTAAGGGAGACATAAGAGATTATAGGGAGGCTTACGAGAACGTGGGAGGCATAAGAGGATCTTGAGGGAGGAACAATATTTGTGTAGGGGTTTTGAGTTGTTTATTGGAGGGTTTTAAGGTGGGAACCTAATCCCATTGGGAGGCATAAGTGTTCTGTCCATATATTCTTGCTCAATTGGCTTTGCATTTCAAGCCTTGTGTATTTTGAAAGTTGTATTCTTGTGATTGTTTTCTTGGGTTGAATGTGTGTTATATGGTTGTGAAGATTTTTGGATCCATCCTTTATTGCATTTTGGTTGGAGCTTGGGGGCTAATGAGGAGGATAGCTTCTTCTCCTCTTTGGATTATTGGTTGGGTGGACAACATTGCCTCTCCCCCAATTTTGTTATTGTGATTAAAGTTAAGAAAGGTGGAGCTCTTGTGGAAGACTTGGCACTTGGAGTATATGTTGAAGTCAAAGGAAATCCTTCATGTAGAAAGCATCTTGTAATTCCCACTTAAGGTGGAAGACTAGTAGATTGTATTGAAAGAAAGTTGTATTATATATTTTGTTTATTAAGTTGTATTATTATATTTGAAGGAAGTTCATTAAATGACGTGTATTTTCCTCTCTCTTCAATTTTTTTTATGTAAAGGAATGAATTAAATGGATATCTTGTTTAAATTTTACCTTGTGTTGAAAGAAAATAAAGTTACAAATTTTAATGTTTTGATAGTAATGTGAATTTGGAGGTTGTCATAGCCTCATTCATAGTTGAAACAGTTAAACACTCTTTGGTTTGATATATTCAAAGTTAAATTTATCTTTTGGTATCTAATTTTATTCATAAATTCATTTTTAGAGATCTTTGGCCTGCACAATGACTGACATTGGTCAGTCTTAACCAGCGTCGGTGTACTCAGTACCGACATTGGTCACTATTTGATGTTTACGGTTATGAAATATTAAATCAAAGCTTAGTTTTCAACTTAAATAATAGTATGACTTTCATAGTAACCTTGAATTAAATGGAAAATTGCGGTAAACATATTTTAGGTGAATGTGGATCATTAAAGTAGAAGACATGCTAAAACTTTTATAAATAGACCTAATTGACAGTAACCAACATCAATGTCTGAACTATCGTCGGTATTCCTGTGACTGATATCGGTCTTTGTATACTGAATAAATTGTACCTTTTTATACATGAAAGATATATGTGGTGCTTTTTTATGAATCAGATACCTTTGAGTCTATTAATGCTATCTTGAAATTTAATAGTCAATTTTCCTAGTGCAAATCATTTATCGTTTGCATTTAAAAACATTACTCAATAAGCTTAACAATAACACAGGAATTGACGCCGGTATTTGAACCTAAATCAGTAGCATAGTGGGTAGCATGGTTGGTCAAGAGACCATTTTCAGTCACCTGTGTGTGAACGCTTTAAAAAAAACATGTTTCGGCCAATCCATTTGCTCTTATGGATATACAATTCACCCAAAGGTATATCTAGCCTATGTGGGCCATGTATGCTTGTTGTACCCATTATCCAACCTGAAAAGGATATTTAAATGCTTAAGATCCTTGATCTACAAAATGGGGTTTTTACCATCAGTGAAAACAAAAAAAAAATAGAGAACTAATAAACAATAGATCTCAAACCAGATCTAGGATAGATACTTGTATTGAAATAAAATAACTAATAATGCATGATTCAATTTAAGATTCAACTATCCTAAAGGAGGATCCATTGGATGGAATCACCTTCTTCTTGCACATTGGATCCAAGATGAGTCATTTATGGTTTTCCCCTTTATCCATGGCATCAACTCCTCAAACCTGCAAATCAAGAAAAGAAAAGAGTCCAAATGAGAAGACTAGGGAAAAGAAAAAGGTTTAATAAGATTTCATGGTTAGTATGGGACCCTAAGATCTAGTGGCCAAAATTGATTTAATGCAAGGGTTAGGAATTAATCCTACAATTGTTAGGTAAGAATGCATATTTTGAGCTATTAAATAATTTGAGGGTTTGTGTAAATGGGTGAGTGGGGCCACTTAGGGTTCTAGTGTATTAAATTAAAAATTTAACCATCTAGTAGGTTTCAATGATCATTACAGGAAATAATTTAAGCAAACTAAGGTACCTGTATGATGGAAAAGTGACATGCAAGCATGAGAATCTACAAGAAACTTTTCTTCATACCCGACCTCCTGAGGTTGTGCCGAGACAGCCGGTGAGAATGGAATTTATACGGATACAGACAAACTAGTTGGGTAATCTTATATCCTCAATACATAATAATGGAATTTGTGAATCTAAGGTGAAGAAGGCTCTCCTAACTTGAATTAGTGTAATGGATTGTTCATATATAATAGCTGTTCAGAGGCTCTAATCAATGTTGAGCTCTACCGAGATCCTATTTATTGGTTGTTGGATACGTGGAAAGTGACCTATAGGTGCTTCGTGTATATTTACAAACAAGGTCATGAGAATGGTGATGAGAGGTGTAGTAGATCCTCCGAAGTTTTATGGACGATTCTCTAGTCTAGTCCAAAAATTCCTAGCCTGATTGGCTGTTATGTTTAATACAGATAATTGTGTAATGATGTCTGGTAGAAGTGGTGAGGACCTAAATACTAGTGTTCGTAAACCAACACCAATGTTTGATTGATCAATAGGCCCATTGGGTTGTGGGACCTGTGGATCACAATCGTAAGTTTGTGGTTGTGGCAAACCTCCTATGGTCATATGAAGAGTTAATCTCTCCTTCCAACTATCTAATAATCATATGCCTTTTCAGACTCTATGTTTAGAACTAGGAGTTGTGTAATTTTCTCAGAATACCTTACATGTGTTCTGGCAACTTGAATGCGTAAGCTAGTGTCTATGTCGATGGGAGGTCCCCTGCGTTGGGTTGTGGAACTAGAGGATCACAACCAAATATTTTTTCTCTTTCGATTCCTTGTATAGTCATACGGATACCCTATCAAGGCAGTCTATAGTTAGGATGATTTGACCAAAATGTGTATGCCTTGTCGTCTTCAATATTTGACTCTCTCAATTGTTCACTAATTGCTCATAGGTTTACTGTTGTTTGAAATACCTAGATCCTAAGGTCTTGATCTATATCAACTAGTGTTGTGGGGAGATTTGGTTGAGGCACTATCAGTTCAAATGTGTATTCTCTGGGCTCTCTAGGTCCCGTGATTGTCATGTAAAGATGATTCAATTTTAACTGAAACGAATAAGTTGATTATGAAAGATGTATCTACACTATGCATATGTTCTTTTATTTTTGTATTTTCGATGAAGTATTTTAATGAAATTAAAAGAGCAGCTATTCTAATATATTAAAAAAAATTAATCTAATGACATAATCAAAACAAGCAAAGTAGCCCAATGTAGCTATTTACCTATGAAATTGTGAGTTTATCCTAAATATCTAAATAACCAATTAGTTTAATTGAAAAACTCTCAATCCTACCTCAGAAGTGAGGAATGAATCATATCTTCTCAGAAACTATCATTCCCCACATCTTCCCTGGCAATATTAAAAGTGAACTTTAACTAAAATGAAATAATTTACTACTCTATTTGATACATTGTAACTAGAACTTTGATAGCTCAAACCTGAAGTTTAAAAAATAGTGGTAAATCCAGTTGGGTGTGACTTCATCCCCTCAGTGTGATCTCCTTGTTCCTTCGTGTTCTCGTGAATCCAGAAAAGTGTGTATATGATAGGGTCAGCAGAAGAAGATAGTCAAAAAATGGAAGTTTTGGATATAGACCGAATACAATGCAAGTAAGAGAGGGATAGTGCAAGTGAACAGAGCTTGACTATGAAATTCCTAGCAGGATTTATTATGGGAATACAACACAAATACACTGAGAATTCTGGAAACTATCTTTTGTGACAAAACAAAACCTGAAACTCTAAATGGATTCCTTATCTAAGAATGAAACTACCTTATCCTAAGTTGACTGTATGGAACAATGATGAAGTAAGATGGAAACAAGAAGATCAAGTGATTTTTAACAATAAAGGAAAAGCTAATAACTAATGCAAAACATGAAACTATTGGATCTCTAAGCAAGAACTTCAAATGAACTGAATGATTTAAACAGAGAACCAAAGGGGCCTCTTGTTTGAAAACAAGCTGGCCATTTATAGCAATTGCATTTACTAGAAGGTAACTTGGAATTGAAATCTTTTACCATTAAACAAAGAGAAAACCCTATTTACTGGGTAGCCAAAACATAAATGCAAAGCAAAGTGGTTGAAGAATGTGTGTAGAAATTTGAAATTTATGTTTGACGAGATTGTCGGAACATTCTGGAAAATGCGCATAGGACCGCCACCCTGTGTAGGGTGGCAGTTACAGGACCGCCACCCTATCCTGGGCGGCGGTCCAGGTGGGGTGGTGGTTTCATCACTTAAGACCAAAATGTAAGGAAGAAGGGGGGGAGAGGGTAGAAGAAAGTACGCGGAGGCCAGATGAGGCTCATGGGATCCAAACGTATACTTGGCGACCTTTTCTGGATTCCGAACACCTTGCGAGGAGACCTGTATCATCATTGGGGTATGTGTAACCTTTTTACGGTGGTGTAGTACCCTATAAATTTGGGTACGTATAGTACATATGGGTAAGGGTTTATTAAAAGTGGAATAAATGTGATTTTGTGAAAGAGGATAGTATTTATTAAAGATAAAAAAATTAATGGACACTTATCTAGGGATGATAATTAAATTAATATTAGAATGGGATTAAGAATATTTAATTAATAATCTAGACCGGATCTATCTTATGAAATGTAACATTGTTGGTAGGAAGTTAATTAATCGTGTATTAGGGTTTGACACCCTTGTAGTCTTTTAAACAAAAAAAATTCTTTCCGCAACTTTCTAGATAAGTATTTTAAGGTTTATTGTTGTTTTAGAATGTGAAATTCGTGGGTGTCATACTTGGTATCAGAGCCATGGGTTTAAAGCTTGGACCCTGGGCACACTTAAAAACATAAGGCATAACAAGAAAACATATCGCAACTCTAAACCTAGATCACATAACTTTGCATGATATTGTGAATGAAGAAAACCTAGAAAACTAAAACAAAATATATATTAATAAAGTAACTCTTGCCCTATTCTATGTAGGAGGTGTAGACCAAACGAGGGGTACTTGCATGTTGAGCTAGACTTACCACCTCTAGACCAGGTAGTAGCGGTAATATTACCTCATATACTTTAGACATTATAGGATGTTAATGCTGCTATATGTGGAGAATCCTTGGGAGGGAGACATAACAGACATGTCATTGAGCCATCAATAGAAGCTCATGCACCTTCTTGATATGGTGGAAAACATAGGGAAGAGAAATCCCACGTGGATTCTATTAGAAGAGAGTCGCCACAGAGGGGTCATGAAGACAGGGCTACAGGACATAGGGAAAAATCTAGGAGCCCTAGGCAACATGATTATCTTGTTGAGAGACCTAGTGGAAGACAGTCTATAGCAGAAAATCACATCATAGAGATCCTAAAGCTCCATCCATCTCATTTTTATAGGGACACTAGAGGATATCAGGAAGATGCATGATTAGTCATCTTGAGCGGGTGCTTCAAACAATTTCTGTGTACTAGCAACACGAAGCCTAATGTTGCCATCCACCTTCTGAGAGACAGAACCAGGGTTTGATGGAGGACCGAGGAGCAAAAGATCCATGTGGATTCCAAGACATTCACTTGGGAGATCTTCAAAGGGTGGTTTAAGAGTATATATTTGTCCAGGAGGTTCATTCAATAGAGGATAGATGAGTTCCACGACCTTCGTTAGGCATCTATAACAGTGGCGGAGTATGAGAGTCACTTCCTAGATCTACTTCAGTATGTGGAATATATGCAGGATGAGAATGTGAGGATCCACATGTTCATATGAGTTATAAACCTAGACATTGGAGGGGAAGTGTGCATTCATTTCCCGTAGACTCTAACAGAGGCCATTGAGAAGGCCTATATTGCGGAGAAGACCAGGGGGAAGATACAACATGCCAGAGATAGAGTGTGGAGTCATATCCAAGAGATGTAGGATATAATATTGAGGGGGCCTGCTCCTCCTCCTTGTGGTGGACATGGTTTTGCACAGTCTACATTTAGGCCACCACACCAGCTACCTCAACAACAACAACAATTTTTTTTTATTTAGGCCTCCACGGAGATTCGATGCTCAAAGGGGATGCATAATGGGGCCTCCTCCTAGGGGACCAATCAAGACTTAGGAACCTCCTATAGCTTAGTCAGAAATGACCACAACATTCCATAACAGGATCATCTAGATCCATGACACAGACCACTACAGTAATTACAGGATCTGCATCTCATTCGAGGGGACCTGGTAGTTGTTACAGGTGTGGTGTAGAGGGCCATCATTAGAGAGAGTTCCCTTAGAACCCTAATAACAAGGGTAAGGCACCAGTTTCAGAGCCTACAATAGGTGACATGGCTAGGAGCAACATGATATATGCTGTGGTTGAGAACTACCAGGTTGAGCACTAGAGCATGGTGATCGAGACGACAGGTAGCATTGATTGAATTTCTAATCCTATTTTATTTGACTCAGGCTCCTCAGATTATTTTATTTCCCCATTTGTTATAGAGTGATATAGGCTAGTGGTAGTTAGGTAGAGCCATAGCTGGGATGTGGAGATGGCTTCTGGAGCCAAGCTCAAAGTGGACTCCTTAGTGAAGGAGTGCATATTTAAACTAGGACCCTTTTCCATGACCTTGGATCTTCGTATCCTTCTGTTGGGTTCCTATGGGATTAGTTTGGGCATGGAATGGTTATCTGCACATAGGGATATAGTTGATTGTTATAGTAAGGTAATATCATATGCAGATGATTTGGGAGTGGAGTCAGTGAAAGTTGGAGTCAAGAGACCCACCTCTATTCACACCATATCCGCTATGCAGCTTTAACGGTGTGCATGTTGAGGTTTCCAGTTTTTTGTTGTCACGATTAGAGAAATATTGAAAGATGAGTTTAGTGTCTTGTCACTTGACGATCATCACATCTTGAGAGATTTTTCTGATGTCTTTCCAGTGGAGCGACCAGGGTTACCTCCCCCATGTGAGATAGATTATCACAATTATTTGGTTCCAGGAGTAGAGCCTATCTCACGAGCACCTTATAAGATGACTACCCCTGAGCTCGATGAGCTCAAGTTATAGCTAGAGGGTAGAAATCCTAATTCATCCTAGTGTATCCCCTTGAGGTGCACTAATGATTTTTGTAAAGAAGAAGGATGGATCTCTACGAGTGTCTATTGAATACCATCAACTGAACAAAGTAACAATCAAGAATCGTTACCCCGTTCCACGTATTGATGATTTATTTTATCAGATGAAAGGGGCAAGAGTATTTTTCAAGATAGATATTAAGTCTAGATACCATCAGTTGAGGATCATAGAGGTAGATATTCATAAGACAACCTTCTGTATGAGATACGATCACTACAAGTTCACAATAGTGCCTTTTGGTTTAACAAATGCCCCCACAGTATTCATGAGCTTGATGAATGGGGTATTCAGGAAATTTTTGGATCACTTCATTCTCATTTTTCTTGATGACATTTTGATTTAGTCACCTGCTAGTGAGGAGCATGAGGAACACCTTCAAAAGGTTTTGTAGTGTCTTCATGAGCAGAAGCTTTACGGGAACTTGGAGAAGTGTGCATTCTTTCAGTGAGAGGTGCGGTACTTGGGTCACATAATTTCTGAGAAAGGTATCACCATCGATTCTTCCAAGATTCAAGTTATTATGGATTGGCCCGTGCTAACTAGTGTGACCGAGATGCGCAGTTTCATGGGGTTGGTAGGCTACTATAAGAGATTTGTTAAGGAATTTTCTTGGATTGTGCACCCCATCACTTCTCTTCAACGGAAAGGGAAGAATTTTGTTTGGTCTGATAGATGTGAGAAGACCTTTAGTGCACTGAAGGGAAGCCTTGCGACAACACTGATTCTTGCAGTGCCAGATCCTCAAGGTGAGTTCTTCGTATGTATAGATGCTGCTTTGGCAGGACTAGGTGGTGTATTGTTACAGGAGGGACGTGTGGTTGCTTTTGATTCTCGTAAACTCAAAGATCATGAGCTCAATTATCTGAATCATGACCTTGAGCTTGTAGCAATTGTGCATAATTTGGTTTGATGGAGACATTTCCTTTTTGGCAGAAGGTTTATTCTCAGGATAGACCATTCGAGCTTACGTCACCTCTTCATGCAACCCAATATCAATGCTCGTCAGTGGAGTTAGATGGATATTCTATGTGAGTATGACATGGAGATAGAGCATGTGAAAGGGAAGGAGAATTTTTTTGCCAATGCTTTGAGTATATGAAGATATTTAGTTATGGATACTTCAGTAGGTACAAATTTGCAGAGTAGGATTTTACACCAGCTTCCTCATGACAGTTTTTACCATGTAGCTAGAGCAAAGATTGAGTCTCAAAGACCCCTTGAGGGGAATTTTGATGGTTTTACAGTAGAATTAGATGGACTTCTCAGACACATATGTAAGATATATGTACCTATAGATGGAGGTTTGAGATAGGATATCTTGGAAAAGGCTCATCGTCCACCTTATTCAACCAATTTAGGGGTGAAGAAGATGCACGCCACCTTGAGACAACTATACCATTGGATAGGCCTTCGGAGAGATGCAACTCAGTTTTTGTTGTGATGTTTACAGTGTAAGAGGGTGAATGCCGAGCATCATCATCCAATTGGCCTTCTTTACCCACATGCTATCGTAGAGTGGAAATGGGACACAATTTCCATGGATTTCATTGTAGGGCTATCGACATCAAGATACCACCATGATGCCATCATGGTCATGGTGGATAGATTGATGAAAGTGGCTCATTTTTCTCTAGTGAAGACCACCTATACAGCTAGTGTAGTAGCGAGAGTGTACCTTGATGATATTGTTAGACTACATGAAATTCCACAAAAGATGATCTGTGAGCATGATCCCTTATACATCACACTTATGGACTACCATATAGTAGGCTCTTGGGATGTGCATCAAATTCAACATGACCTATCATCTAGAGATAGATGGATAGACAAAGCGAGTTAATCAGATTTTAGAGGACATGATTTGGATGTATGTCATGGATCATTAGTCTAGGTGGGAGGAGTACTTTTATTTGGTGGAGTTTTCTTACAACAAAATTTTTCAAAGTTTGATTGACATGGCACCTTTTTAGGCACTTTATGGCAGGGAGTGCAGGACACTATTGAGTTAGGAAATATTGGAGGATAGAATATCTCTTGGACTGAAGTTGTTGCAGGACATAGAGCAACAAGTTGTTTTGATTCGCCATAGGTTTCAAGAGGCACATGACAAGAAAAATAAGTATGCAGATCAGAGGAGAGTTGACCATAGTTATGAGGTGGGTACGAAGGTGTTTCTTTGTGTTAGACCTCATAAGAGTCCCATCCATTACGAAAAAGGCTCTAATTTGTCTCCTAGATTCGTGGGTCCATTTGAGATCCTAGAGTGGATCGGTCCCTTAGCTTATTATCTACGTGGGAGGATGCTACGTTTCTACGAGTGCAGTTTCCACACCTTTTTCAGCGACTTATTGGAGGAATTCGAGTCTAAGGGGAGGGGGATGTAGTGCCCACTCCTTTTCGACTCTTATTATATTTTGATTTTGATCACTATTAACTATAGACATGGATATTATTGTATCATTTTATTTTAGCATGATGTTTGATGACAAAGATATTCTGATTATTGATGGATTGTGATTCATAATATGAGTGTGTGGATTCTTAGATATATAGAGAGACATTTATATTGATGATGATGATGTGTTGTTGGAATGTATATTACTGACATTCATAATTCTCAGCGTGTTGTCTAGGATTTATATTTTGAACTAATATCGTGATCTTGTTGATATTGATAGAAGATGGAATTGAGATGTTGTTGAAATTTTAGACAAATGACAACATTGTTAGTAGATATGATGATTTAGTTATATGCAGATGATTATTTATTAATATGTGTATATTTTATCTTTAATTTTTTTGATGCGGCCATGAGGCCGAAGGAGGTATCGTGTGATTTTGCATTGTAGGTAATTATATCACAACAATCAAAAGGGGAATTGGAGACCAACCACATTGGAATACTAGATGGATACAACGAAGGTCACTATGGAAACTTGTATAATGTTGTTATTTTATTTTTGTTGTTAGGGGGTTCCCATGGGGGATGACCTCCAATTGTGACCATGGGTTATGTGTGATATTATTTCCCTTTTTTATTTTATTTATTGTAGAGTATGTGGTTTATTTGTGATGTAATTTATTTTATCATTGTTGATTAATGTGCTTTTATTAAGTAAGTAAATCATGTTATTAAGTTATTTGGGGATGTGATAAATCAATTCATTTATTAGAGTTTTTGGTATTTTGGACTATGTGATTTTGTTTGAATGTAAGTGAATTTGAGTGTTGTACACTCTAACTTACCTTAAAATTTAAGATTTGGGCTTAATAGAGGCTTGTGGGACAAACTAAGCTTGTCTCACACGTCTTAATTTCTTATACCAACCCTATCTATGGATTTTTGGGTCAAAAATAGACCGCATTATGTGTTTTGTAAGACAAAAAGTGACATTTATTGCACTTTTCTTACATGGGTTTTAAAGTTTTTCCTTAGAGGGTGTGGGTTTAGATTGTGTGCATAAGAGGTTTTTCATTCCTCTCAACCACCAATTTATTGTGCATTGGGGTTGAGATTTGAATTGTGATGGGGGGTTGAGAATGTGTGATGTGACATCCTACATAGAGCCACCTCACTCTCCTCTTTCCTTTTTCTATATATGCAAGTTTATTTGGTTGTTTGGGGGTTACTTCTTTTCATTTGTGCTCTTGTATTTTGGAGTTAGAAAATTTTGGGAATGCTTGTTGAAGTCTTGAGCTTGATGGAGTTAGATTGAGCTTGAAGGATATTGGAGTGTGACTCTTTGATCAAAGTTATATGATGGAAATGTAGGAACTAAACCCTTGGTTTACTTGTTTTTTTTTTTATATTTGTTTTTTTTTATGAAAGTGAATGGTTTGCATGCTTGTTGGGTTCATGGGTAGAATTCCTAAGTATGGTGTAGGAGAAGGCTATGGGGATTTTATATGTAGGAAGGCATGAGAGTTTATTTCATGTTTTGGGAGGCAGTTGGGTTGGGTGCCCCACCTTGGATAAGAGAATTCTTGCATTTCTTACATGGTTCTTTTGAGGGAGACATAAGAGATTGTAGGGAGGCATAAGAGAATGTGGGAGGCATAAGAGGATCTTGAGGGAGGCATAAGAGTTGTGTAGGGGTTTTGGGTTATTTATTGGATGGTTTTGACGTGGGAACCTAATCCCATTGGGAGTCATAAGTGATCTCCACATAGATCCTTGCTCCATTGACTTTGTATTTCAAGCCTTGTGTATGTTGAAAGTTTTACTCTTGTGATTGTTTTCTTATGTTGAATGTGTGTTATATGGTTGTGAAGATTTGTATTGTGATGTTGAAGCATTGTGTAGTTTTCAAGAGTTGGATCCATCCTTTATTGCATTTTGGTTGGGGCTCGGGGGCCAATTAGGAGGATAACTTTTTCTCCTCATTGGATTATTGGTTGGGTGGAGAGCATTGCCTCTCCCCCATTTCTTTTGTTGTGATTAAAGTGATGAAAGGTGGAGCTCTTATGGAATACCTGGGACTCAAAGTATTTGTTGAAGTCAAAGGAAATCCTTCATGTATAAAGCATCTTGTAATTCCCACTTAAGGTGGAAGACTAGTAGATTGTATTGAAAGAAAGTTGTATTATTATATTTGAAGGAAGTTCATTAAAGGATGTGTATTTTACTTTCTCTTCAATTAGTTTCATGTAAAGGAATTAATTAGATGGATGTCTTGTTTAAATTTTATCTTGTGTCGAAAGAAAAGAAAGTTGCAAATTTTAATGTTTTGATAGTAATCTATATTTGGAAGTTGTCATAGTCTCATTTTGAGTTAAAACAATTAAAAATTCTTTGGTTTGATATATTCAAATTTAAAGTTATATTTTGGTAGCTATGTAAGAAAAATAAAAATAAAACATAAAATAAAATAGGGCTTGGAACCATTTGTATGGAGCATCATGTCAGACCGTTAATGGAAAAAAAAACCTCAAAAAAGATTCATGTCTACCCAAGATACCATGAAAATTCTTAACCAAGATGACTAACTCGATTATATTCCTTAACGAGGTGAGATTAGATACACCTTTAACACTTTAGTCACTTTTTTTTATGTTCCCTCTTTATAAGATAGTGATCGGTTTTGGCTTATGAATTTCGTATAAATTTTGTGTAACTGGAAAACACCTTCAAGTAACTCTAGCACTCCTATCTGAGAGTTTAAACCAACTCTCAATTTCACAAAAATAATTTTGTAAGTTAGAGTTTCAAGTGGATGTTGGAACCCATCAGTCATCATACAAGAGAAGTGTTCGATGTGTTTATGAAAATTGGTCTCGAAGTCACCATTATAAATTGAGCCCTGTATAACGTATTTGAATTCTGTCAAATCCGACGAGTTCTTTTTTTATAGGGGAGTACATAAAAATTGATGAAATTTATGTTTGAACTTAAAATGAGTGGTTTTGGAAACCATATTGTAAGAACTTTAGTTGTTTTGGTCAATTTTCGCACACTCAGAAATTAAGCTAGAAAATATTTCTAAGAATCCCACTTGTTTTGTAAATGACTCATGAACCCTTTTTTATAGCATTTCAGTGTGTGTAGGGGATTATTTAATTAATTATTTTGTATAAATGGATTTTGCAATTTATAGTGTTCTCTCTCTTCTCCCTCTTTCTCTTAAAATAAATATGAAATTTTGGTTGGACTTGGAAATGTGAACGGATTAAAAATGCAGATGAGTTTGAAATAAAATAAAAATGGGTATGAATTGAGAAATGGAAAAAATATTGTGAATAACAAAGAAAATGTTTTACAATTTCTCTCTCTTCTTTACTCTCTCTCTTGAAGATATAAATGTAAATGAATGTGTGAGGAAATTATCTCACCTCTCTCTTCTTATCTCTACATCTCCTTGTACTTTGATTGAAATTACTTGAAATGATGAATGTTTTGTTCGTGCTTGAGTGTAAGGGTTTTCCATACTCAGTCCTAGGAGTGACGCAACATTGGTTGCTGGTACCTAAACAAAAGAAGTAGTAAAAATGATATTTGTGTGTTTTATTAGCATGTTATTTGAAGGTAATGTAATTGTTTAGAATATTTCAATGATATTTTTATGAATAAAATGTATTATTTTCATTATTTCCATGATGAAAATGATAGTTGCTGCGTATTGGAAAATGTACTATTTCATACATAATTATACTTTTGCATTTTTTTACGAATGTTAATATTAGTTGTAATTGAATATTTTCTTAAGTAAATGGGGTTGATGGTATTATGTACTTTGGAAAAAATATGTCAAAGATTCCTTCTTTTAGTGTCAAAATAAATATAGGAGGATGAAACTGAAACCTTTTCATTTAAAATGTTTATTGTAGCTGAAAATTTTGGATATGATTGTGCTAGTAAAATTGTTATCAAGTAATTTAAAATGGAGAGTTTTTACCTATCTGCTAGTGTTGCAATGACCTAGGAAATCACTTAATCTTCAAATAAAAATATCAACTTACATTTTGTGTGTTTTTCATATTGAGCGGAAAGTGACCAAACAAACATATAGCTCAAAATATTTACCTTTGTTGAATGTAATGACTCTCTCTAGTAAGTTCCAAGTTAGGCTAGCTCCAAACATCTTTCATAGTCTTAGAGACATAGAGGTAGTGTATGTGTTTGTGTATTCCTCCCTAGAAAGCTAGTTAAGAGCACTCACATAGGTATGAAAGTTTGTAAGATTCCTTAGTGCGAGGCATAACATCATTTTAATGGCATACAAGATGACATGTTAATGAGCTTGAAATCTCATGGGTTTTTTAGAGACTAAATAATGTTAGAAGTGGAATGTAATGAACAGTGGGTGGGACCACCAAGATAGTTAGGTTGTGCATTATTTTCTTATTAAGTTTTTAATTGTAAAGGAAAATTTGTAACTTGCCCTCGTTTGGGGATGTACCCTTGTGATGTCAATCTAATCATTTCAAGGGTCATTGAGATTGCTTGCAAAATATTAAATATTTCTTATGAGGTGAAGTGGACATGATTTGATCCACACGAGAACAAGTGAATAACAAAACATAGTTTCCCATTTATGAATCAAACCTAAAAGGTGAATATGATAGGAAATTTGAAATTAGCTATTGGGTTATACATTTTATTGGCAATCAAGTAACCAAACCAAATCTAATAGAACCCTTTATAAGATAAATGTTAAACGAAAGTGAGAAAATGTATTCTTGGAATACCTCAAGTGGCACAAATGCCTTGCAATACATGGACCTTTTATTTCTCTAATTTTATCTTGTGATAAGGTGTAGAAACCCTCAAGCACTAAACAATACATATTATCGAGTGACCTCTCTTGATGTTATATGACAAAGGGAATATGATGTAAGATTATCAATGATTGTAAATATGGCTTTAGAAGGCTATTGAATGCATAAAATTTTATAAATTTTGCATTTGAACCCCTCTTGTCCCTCTTAGATAAATGTGTCCCTTAGTATGTAATAGTGGATTACCATGAGTTCTCATATGGGGTAGTTTATCCACCATCCCTGAATGCTTTTGAAGTTAGGTGATCGTAAATCCTCTCTTAAGGTTTTTTGTGAAGGAAACTCTAATTCTTATTCACACAACGATTTAAATTTTTCCTTGGAAGGCATTTGATAAGAATATAGTTGTTGGGTTGTCTTGTTAAATGTGTTTAATTCTTGGTGGTCTAAGAGAAATCCTTATAGTCATGAATCCCTAAGTGTAAATTACATATCATTTGAATTTTTTATTGTTCAAAAAATATCAATAATGAGACCAAAGTACGTCGTAAGTGTAAATCATACAAGAGTTAACAATATTTTGGGTTAGGAGTAATGTCATACTTGAAGTCCTTATAAATCAACTAGACATTTTCATGTTGTTAAAAATAAATAAGAATTACTCATGGTGAGATAGAACTTTTGAGCAAACAAAAGATATATATAAACCTAAATCAAATTCCGTGATGTGAAAATGTTGAATGGATTAAAAAAAGTTATTGAATGATGACAACTATAACAAGAAAATAATGATACTGTGATGGAAGAATCTTTGATATAAATCTCCCTTGAATCCTAAGATTTCTTCCTTTACATCTCGTTATATTTACTTGTGTAACAATTATAAAATTTAATCATCGAATATACATCTTGAAAAGCAAAACCTTAACATATTTTTAGTTCCTTTTCATAATGAGGATGCAATTTAATGTCAATTACACCTATTTTGAGAAAAAAAAAACCTTTAAAGTAAGAATGAATATTAGGAGGCATGTAGGTGTATAAAATGAATTTATTCAACAAATTACATATGGATAACTAATGGAATTGTAGAAAGGAATCAACCACACATTATCCATTAAAGACTAATGCTCTATAAAATAAAGTAATTAAAGTTTGAAAAATAGGAAATTGTAAAACTTATGTGTTTAATTATCTTAAAAACTATAATGTCATACCATGAAAACCTCAATGTAATGAATATGTAAACCATGAAAATGCCATGTTGTGGAGTATGCCTGTCCTATGTTTCTTACTGAAAGTGGGTCATTGTCTTGGTTTACATCATTTCAGTAAGACATTGATGTGTACCCTATGTTATCCTATCATATAGGTGGGTTCATGTTTATGTAAGTATGTTATCTGATGTTAAGTCTATCTATTGGAGCCCATGTGGTATTGTGTAGTAAACATTAAAACAAAAAAAAATTCTGGTATTTTTATTGTTGTATTTGTGTATCAAAATTTTGGGGGTTTCAAATAGTGAATATGATGGCACTACTACAAGGGGGGTCATTTGAGACAAAACATAGAGACAAAAATATAATTTTGTCTCAAAAAAATAATTTCGTCTCAAAATTTCCTACTTTTTAATTTTTAGGGGCAGGGTACCATCTACATAAACATGTTATGTTCTGCGCGCCATTTACTATGCAGCTACTTTTGTAGGGCATTTAAAGACCTTCATTCCCGCATTTTTTATTTCTCATCATTGCAGTGATCGCTACTCTGTTCTTCAGCTGTCATGTGCATAATGGCTCCTCCCAATGTTGTTAAGCTCCGACAAAATAATGGTGGTGTGAAAGTGGTTTCTCCTCCTAATATTGTTGCTAAGCTCCAGAAAAATAACTTCATCCCAAGCTTTGTTCATCTGGTTATGCCATCTAAATTTCACTGAAGCAAACTTCTTCACTTTTAAGATAATACAAAACCACTTTTGGGTGTTCCCATCTGAAGTAGCCGCAGGCATAGCAAAGACTATGGGTTTGCAGGTATCGTTCTTGCTCATCATTTTTTTTTGAGCTAGGTAAATCACTGTGTGTGCTGTTTATACATGGATTGCCTATATTGTATGTTTTTTGTTCAAGGGAGATTCTATTCAGATTTTTTTAGGATGATGGTTTTGTTTTCGAAATTGTTTTCTGATCATTTTGCATGCTGGGTTCTTGACTCCTGGCTGAAAAACCCTAGGAGAAATCCCCCACGACATCTACATTTTTGGGCACATATAGTGCATGGTAAGTATAGTAAAAGTCCCAAAATAATGTGTTGTAAGAGCCAAACAAAGTGAGATATCGGATCGTGGAAGCAGCCAAATCGTATATAGGTTTTGTCTTTTTTGGTTAAATTCATCGCCAGAAGACCATGAAGGAGCAAGGCATCCATAGTGTCTATCGTTTCCATTTTTGTAAAATCATTGCCCCCTAAACCAGTCCGCAACACTCCTCACAATCGAAGTACCAATGAAAGGATGGAATCCTTGCGTATGTTGTATTCCAGCAGGGGGACCTGGTCCTGAAGATGCTCTCTCATATATAAGTCATTGGAGAGAATTTGGCCCAGCTTCCAATTTTGTGACTAACACATTGTCTTCCACCAACTCAGGTTTTTCTTAACCCGGACACCATAGTTTCAAAGGGATAGCTCAACTTATGATATTTCCTAATCATCCTCAGCCATCACCTCCTAGTTCCTGTCAGGATGGCTTCCAGTATTTATTTTTTCCCTATTTTATATCTTGTCATTTTGTCAAACATTTGACAGGCTCCCTTCGTAGAATGGCACAGTTCT
The DNA here is from genome assembly GCA_019776745.2 of Taxus chinensis. Lineage (NCBI taxonomy): Eukaryota > Viridiplantae > Streptophyta > Pinopsida > Cupressales > Taxaceae > Taxus > Taxus chinensis. The sequence goes on from CM034155.1 coordinate 512,971,672, forward strand.
TTGGGGTTACAATAGAGAGTATACATGGCCTTCCCGGATTTGACCACATTCTCCCTCTTGAATCCAGCGGACATCCAAAATGTCTTTCTTTCCAATCAGAGTTTTCTCCATATTTTTGCTAAATCTTTTCAAGATCTAATAATGTAGATTGTATGTCCTTTACATAAATCTGTTATGGAAGTTCGAGCACTGCGACAGTTGAAGAAATGAATGTTCATGGATGGAAGTCCATCAAACCCAAGAAAATTAGTGCCTTTTAATCTCAATGAAATATTTTTAGACAGCTAAGAATAGAAGCAAAGGAAAATAGGTAAGTACATATTTAGGATTTTATTTGTTCCTGAAAGCACCAAGAAAATGTGTTAGACACAATTTCGAGATTGTTTCCATGTACTTTCAGTTTAAAAATAAGTTTTCCTTACTGAAGAGGCATAATAGTAGTAAATTTCTCTCTTGATAGGAACTCTCTTTATAAGCTCTTGCATGAGACTCTGGATGTTTTTCTAATAATCATCTATACTGAAATATAAGAAGAAAATGTATAGAAATATAAATATTTCCATGCAACATGAGGTTCAGTTATAGAAGATTTATACCTGGAATATAAGTTTATGGTTCACCCAATCAGAAATCAATCTCTGAAGCTTTCCGCGAACAATAAAAACTCTGCCATTCATGAAAGTGAAAGTAAGTTGAGCAATTTTGATGTTGTACTTAAATGGATCATTATAAGTTATCAGAGATAACTCTATGGAGTATTAATACATTCAATAACCTACATCTCTAGTGAAATCTAATGATTCAATTGGAAATTACTGCATCATGTGACTAGAAGGTTGCCCATATGAGTACTTTTTATGTTCAAATAGAGTTACACTTAAAAGTGGGGATGGATGATGACAGACCAGAAAATAAGTATTAGGGATGTTGATCTCTGCTAATATTTATGGATGAAATTAGTGTGAAGTGGATTTGGTATGGTTGAACTTATTTAATGGTAATGGAGATAATAACTGTCCAGTAGATCATTCAAGCTTATGAGATTGATAAGTATAATTCTAATAATAAATGACTCATTGAGAGTTAATAAGAAATATTGGATTAAGAAAACTCTGAATAATTATTTAAAATTTTTTATAGTAAACAATCTAACTAGGATTAGAGAGGATAGTACCTTTTGAGGTTAGGTCCATCAATATACTATTGCAATATTTGTTACTACCTCATCTAAGCCCATAGGAATTGGTTGGTCTTCTTGGAAAGGATATCTGTATCAGAAGACATTCACACTATATCAAAAAGATTTTTCTGCATATATGTCATAAATGAACATTTCATTTTTATCGGTATATAGATTTTATTTGGTTATCATCCTTGTAATCTATAGTAATCAATTGCTCCTAGGGTTTAGTCCCAAAAAAAGCCATCTCATATTTATTTTTATGTACACAAACTCTGGGTTTCTGGTAATCTCTCTTTTATAGGTAGCTTTGTGCCAGCTGATTTTCAAAGTCAATTAAGATTCTAATTGGGCCATTTTTCAGTTAATATACATTTAAAAAATAACTAAGCACCATAGATTAAATTTTAAGGTCCTTACTGGTAGGCTTTGCAGGCTTCAAGGGACATGATTTATTGTCTTAGATTCTACTTTTCTTTGCTTGCAATGTGAGCAAAAAAACTCATTGGTAAGTCAAACATTTCCTTCTTGGCTATCTGAAGAAGAACTTCCATGATATGCGGGATCCTCAAACACCTCAATTACAACAATAGAAGACAACCAGTTACATATATTGCTAGCAAATATTTTTGCAACAAACTCACTTCACGGGTTAGTGGAGCATATACTTTGATGACTTGACAATGATTCTTCAAAGCTTCTACCAGGTTTGAATCATTATCAGAGTAGAGAACAAGTTTAACTACATCTGCGTAGCGGTCCATCATCCATTTGATGATGTGTTGAACATATTTTGAGAGTTTTTCAATCTCATACGGGACCATCACTGAATCCATAAGCAGATCACATTGACAATGTTGTTAAACCTAGAGGTTTAGTACGTTCCAAAGAATACGAAATTAAATCTCTTAGATTTCCACAGGAAAACATTTCACTTATTTTATCTAAAAAAACTGTCCTACATAAAATTAGCATGAATATTTACAGACCTTTATAATCTGCTGCAAAACTAGATTCGTATTCCTCTAGTAGAGCTATCTCAGAAGTGCGTGCTAACTCCTTGATGAGTGTCATGAGCACATAGCGGGAACTCTCAGCCACAGGAAAAACATTGACCTCCATGTGGTGAGGACTTGATGCAATGGGTAGGCTTACTGTCCCTTGTCTCTTTCCCTGTATTCACCATTCATGAATCATAGTGGGCTTAATGGGTGAAGGAACACCTTGCTTGGAATACATAAAGAGAGTTCAATACTTTTTCTATTGGACTGAGAAAAGGAAAAAGAAAAATTTTGTTCACCTGCAATATGGGAGAACATGGTTACAGAAACAGCTAGCTGAAAGGTTAAAATTAGTATATATTGTACACAAGTTTGGATTTGAAGTGGGTTTGATGGTAATGGCTTAAAAGAGGACTCATTGTTAAATATTATCTTAGTACATAAAATAAATTTATTGAAAATATGCAAAGAGATATTAATCTCAAGACATCTATTCTATTTTTTATACATATTACAATATTTAATTAATTTTTTATTTTCTCCATAATTTTTTTTATTGAATTATGAGAGATGGTTTCAATAAAATTGTACTATTGTGTCTGGTTTAAAAAGACTTTTTTTTTTCAAATTCTAAACAAGAAAAAATCTCGAAACATATCAGATGAATGTCACATGTAAAATTGACCATTAATTGTTAACAACTCACACAAAATCTGTAAAATACCTCTCTTGACATAATAAAATAAATCATATATATAAAAAATAGATTTTCTTTAAATTGTAAGTTTCAAAATTACCCTTTGGTGTTTCCAACAAGCCATGTTTCAATAACATCACCAAGAGACTATAGGGAATTGCCGTGACGTTAGCTGTGGGCTCTAATCTATTACCTATGTATTTTTCCTCTTTAACATCCAAAGCTATGAGTTTGGTCAGGATCTTGTGTACGTTTCCACATTTGCCAAAGGTGTTGGTGGAGCTTATAATAGTAAAGTACAACAAAAGAATAGGCTTTCTAAGAAAAAAGAAAGAATAGGTTAATGCATTTTGTTATAGAAATCCATATCATCATGTTGTCATAAAAACCAACCCCCACACATATATATCAACAAAATTATATATATATACACACACACACAGAATTTTTAACATTTAATATCTTATTATAAAATATTTCAGTAACAGAGCATTCCCAACGTATGTTCCTTTTAGTGTTACAACCCTAACAAAAATTTACTTAGGAGAATTTTTGATGGAGGACTGGAAATCCACATACCCAACATAAAATAGGGATAGTAGATTATCACTAAATTCAATCAGCAATACATCTCCAAACTCCAGATCAAATTAACAATTTAAGCTAAAAATCATAAAATAGATAGAAATTACCTTTAAATCAAATGATTTAAGCTCGTGTGAAACCTGCAAAATCAATTCTAAATGGTAAGCATCATTGGATCATCCCAAATATATAAACCCAAAAAAACCAAGACAAATGGTATAAAATCACCTCGCTCTTAGGACAAGGTAAAGACTATTTTGGGTATTACTTTTGCATCAACATACCAGTAAAAGTAGGGATATCAACGTAAAATGAGGCCACTTACCCTCCAAGAAGAACCTCCAAATATTTCCCGCAACAAAGCCATGGTGAGATCCCTTTTTCCAGAACCAGGCGGGCCTTGAAAGAGAATATGAGGACAGTTCCCCTGAGATATCTGGTAACCAGATTCAAAAAAACCAATTCTATTTGAAAACTTGAAACAAATAAAAGATTTTTCAAAAAATTTCTAGATAACCTGCATGGTAGTTTTAATTTAGAAGAGCTTCAAGTTATCCACAAGATCTTTGACATAAGTCTTCTTGTGGGAAGAGCCTATCCATCACATGTGTTTTCATAGACTGACTGATCAACAACCAATGTGTTGTTTACCACTTTTTGGAGTGGATTTATTATTGGTTGGTTGATCGGCCAGCCTTGCAAACATATGTGAAGTTTATGCTGAGCATTTTTTAGGTATTTTTTGATTCCAAAAACAAATGAAAAATCACCAAACATAATTAGACACAATACGTGTTAAGTTCGCACCAATTGTTTGAGAAGCTGGGCTTGTTGCTTGTGACATATGAATCCCGCAAGTGACCCAGGACGATGCTTATCTGCCCATGAAATTCTGATCTCTCTGATATCTCTTGAAGATAAATTGTCAATTTCAAAAGGTCTCTCTTTCTTCAAAAGTGGTACACTATTGGGAGGCATGTAAGTTCCTCCACTCATGCAAGAAAACTAAACCTTTTTATTACACTTGAACGGATCTTTTACTTTCTGACTGCTTGCTTTGCCAGTTTCGCTGATCCTGATCCTTACACTGGTGTTTGTGCCTATAGATAAAGAGCTACTAAGAAGGCGTGCACTTGATGGGGTATGGATAAAGATTTTATCAGAGCTAGGTTTTCCCTTGCTATAAATATTGCTCATTGGAAAAGGTTTAACAAATTTTGGGGAGAAGTCTACTCTAGAGAAAAATATATCATTGGGAGATATACATTCAGTGTTGTCCATTATATTGCTTCCAAAGTCAACACAGCCATCTATAGCTATTTTGGCATTAGCAATCCTTTCACTTAGATCACAACCAGTGATGTCAAATATTGCAGTCTGCTTGTACCCAGTTGTTTTCTTCTCGGATATGGATGGTTCTTTTCCAAACCCACTGCTTCTAGAAGAATGTTTAGATCTTGGTTTGGAGTTTGATATATTTATTTGGGAGTTGTACAGAAATAAGAAACTTATATTAATGTCTACAAATTACCAAAATAGATCAATTGATATCTAGAAATACAACTAGCTTAGAATAAAATAATCTTTGACTTTAATGGTTTTGTTATAAGAATGCTTCCCTTTAACTTGTGAACTAGGTAGATGTTATTCAAATTTCTATCAAATTTGTTTTTTCCAGAAACAATCATTCTTTACTTAAGAAACGATAGTAGCATAAAACTCTAATGGCTTGGGGCAAGACAAAAAATTCAAAATTGCCCATTTTCGAAACTGCTGAAAGAATGGGAAAATATTTATTAATGTCAACAAAAGATTAAAATAGGTTAATAAAGGGAGAAGTTCTAGGGTTGGAAATAATGGTTTATAAAGGCCACATCAAAATTTAATTCCCTTTCAAAATAAGGTGCAAGATCAAGAAATTTTAGTCTAATAGATACGCTTCGTTATGTTGGCACAATACTAAAAAAGACTATCTCTGCAATGAACACAAATTAGAAAGACTCACAAGTTAATATCATCCTGAAACTAGCAATACCACCCTTGGGTGTGTTATATTCATATCAGCTTATCTCCTATATGGAAGGCTTTGAATTTGAAAAAACAATAATTTATTTTTGTATTGTAGATATGGTTAAAAAATGAATTACGATAATATCTGCCATAACGCTATACTCCCTATTGTATACTGAAAATAATTTAGACCTATTTACTAAAATAGAGCTAAATCTAAATAAACCAGAGCAACAAGATTTTTGTAATAAGATGTGAAGGGAAAAATAGAAAAAATAAGTATAAGAGAATGAATAAATTAAAAAAACTTTAACCAACAACATACTCATCACTAGAAGCAGAATTCATTACACCAATGTTGGCCCTTGTTTGATTATTAATTTCCTTGCGAGATTCAAGTTTCCCAGCTGAACTTGAGCGGACTCTCGTAGAATTGGTTCGAACAATACCATTACAAGGATCTTACAAAGAAGCTAATTTTTTTCTTTTAGAAACGCTATGTTTATCTTGCCATTGCCCTTCATGATTTCCATATACACTTCTCTTGTAATTGAAAGTAGTAGATGTTGAGTTATCACTCTCCCCCACACAAATCCCTCTCTTGTGACAATTCATTTTTGTACCAGTACTAGTTTGCCATGGTAATAGTAGTAGATGTTGAGTTATCACTCTCTCTCACTCGAATCCCTCTTGTGTGATGATTCTTCTTTGTACTAGTGCTAGTTGCCATGGTAATGAGAATACAATTACATAGAATAATGGGATGTTAATTGGGTAAGGCAAACTTTCTTGTTGGGTATTGGAAATAATATTGTTAACCTTTTAAGGTTTTAGAAGGGCGAATAATTCCTCCAAAACACCACTCCAACTAAAAGGAAATATTCTAACAACTGATTTCAAACCTAGTGCATAATGAGAGCATACTTCATGTGAACCTTGAGCCTCAACAGCTCAAGTTCATCCACATTATTACAGCGATGATATATCCATGTGAATTATAAATTCCTCCAATGGCATCCATCTTTTCCAATGAAAAACCTCCTCGACACAGTTTTAATAATCAAAACCCCGTTTGGACCAGGCTGGGTATGACATAGAAATGTAACTATTCCCATTATTTGTATCGAGAGTGTCTGTGAGAAACAATATTGAGTAAATATATGGTGTATATTACAAGGTTTGCTGTCAGCTAGGGTCACACAATTTTTCTGCACATTCATGTCGATCATCTGTTTCATTGTTTATTCCATCTGTTCATATCTCTTTCAGTTGTTTGTTAGCTGAAGACCCAATTCAACAGTGTTATCAATGGTAACATCCAATAAAATCTTACAAATTTCATTCTCCCAACTTTTGGTATTACTAAATTTTTATAGAACAGTTAAAAAAACATACACTAGATATGTATCTTTGCTCAAGAATTTTGAAAAGAGTATAAGAGAGAAGATTACACATTTCACTCCCCATCCTTGACCTCACTTGTTATATATATAGTTATATATAGTTATAAACTATAGCACTAAGGGTGGGGTACCATGAAGGTGGCTACTACAATTGTCATGCCTCAATTAGTTCCATCAAACAAGAACACGTAGGAAACTCCAAAATTTGAGAATATTTTCAAGAAAATTCCAAACTAATGTTATTAGTATATGCTACCAGGATAGGGGAAGGGTGTTGGCATTTCCCAAGCATAACATTTGTTATATTTGAATTTGGATACAATTTCCATTCAAAGATGTAGCAGAGATGACAATTTTAGATTTGATTGGGGCTATTTTTGTGGAAAAGGGCCCCTAAATTTTACTACGTAGTACCTTGTTATGAAATTGTAGAAATCCAGAGGAGATTAAGAGGAATGAAAGATATTGTTGCAGGGGAGTGCCATGTTTTAATCGCCTTCCTCATTGATAAAAAAGTATAGAATCGGTGGATTTGAAGCTTTATTACAAAAGCTTGGAATCCTTGGACAGACCTTAAAGCTTCAAATAATATAAGCTTCCTCAATCTCAGTTCAAACTGTATACAAAGCTCAGAAATGTTTTCACATCTCCTCTTCTTGACTAATTATGGAGGATGAGAATGAGTTTTGGGATACTATGAGGTGGCACAAATGGTCACCTCTCCAAAGGGCTACCTCTAAAAAACTCTCTGAATAGATTACCTTCTCCCCAAACTTTTCCCAAGGTCTTAACAATAAGTGGAATGTTTGTGAGCCCATTAGTAGAAGGTCTCATATATTTAATGTTTTGTGGTCTTCTTATATTCAGTCAAAGAAAACTTTCTATAGATGGCTTCTAATTAGTATATTTATATTTCTTACAATTTAAAAATATTTGAAGCCAACAATAAGCTTATTTCTTACATTTTAAAAATATTAGAGGCCAACAATAAGCTTATTATGAATTTGAAGCCATCTAAAGCAAGATTTCTTTGACTGAATGCAAGAAGACTAAAACACATTAAATCTATTGAGTATGAATGGTTTGCACATCACAACCTCAACTTATTGTTAAGTGCCCAGTGGAACTCGTATTATCTTCTCATCTAGGGATTTGATACTTTGAGGCATTGCCTCTTGGCACATCTGCTTTTGTTTGTATTGCAAATAAAATTCTTTATTTCCAGGTTGTTATAAGCTGCTTGTCGTCACTTTAAGAAATTCTAGGACCTTGGAAGGAAACACTTTAGAAGAAGCATTGAGAGAAGGAGCTAACTCCTTAGCAATTTAGTTAAATCTTCTTTTGAATAGGTATATCTCATTCATTTAGTTAAAAAGTAATTTATTTGTCATGTGGTAGGTCAGATGTTAGGAAATCAATTATTTAGTGCTCCACGGTTGATAATATAACAGTAATATTATAATGTAATTTGGTGACATTATTGTTATGTAACAATATTGTATATTAGGAGTTTTTTGTGTACGTGAGTTTACAGATATTTATGGAGGACACTAAAATTTTCCTCCATAATTTCTATTTCCACCTCTTAATTATAGTGAGAAGTTCTCCTATGTAATTGATATTGTTCATATTATCTTAAAGGATTAAGCTTACATGTAGCTAGATAAGAACTAAGGTATGAAATATGATTCGTCAGAGTGGATTTCTTATCCTATTCTTAGAGTATTAAGATGGAATAAGCCTGGAAGAGTCATTATAAATAGAGAGGCCACTCCCGATCATTTATTTATAGAAGGAACTGTAGTGAGAAATATTGGAGGAAGTTGTTGCGAAGGCATTGCCATCAGTTTAAAGTTGTGTTGACTAGAAGCCATTAAGAGGTGTTAATTCATTAAAGTTCCTCACCATAGTCTTGGTGAATCAGTCAAGTATTGAAGTCAATAACATCTTGAAGTACCTCATGGGTGAGATTGTATTCAATTTCATGTTAATATTAAAATTTACTTTGATATTTCAATTCGTCATCATTGGAGTCTTATCATAGTCGATGGTATTCTTGTGTTATGTTAGAGTTGTTTTGTTTCCAAGATTCTTACATCCACCAAACGAAAGGTTGTGCATTAGTAAATAATCATAGCACGAGGAGTTCCCAGTGAAGAATTATCATAGTGCCGGATTGGTGATGACAGAGCCACCTCATAATATCCCAAAACTCATTCTCATCCTCCATTATAACTCCAGTAGAGGGAGCTGTGAAAACATTTTTAAGCATTGTATACATTCTGAAGCGAGATTGGGAAGCTTATAGAAAGCTTTAAGGTCTGTCTATTCCAAATCTGTACATGTCATTAAATATTTTAATTCCTTTCTCAAACCAAAGGATCGCAAGGCAACCTCTTGTCAAGGCAATAAATCTTGTCATTATCATTTACAGATTAGAATGAAATCAATTTGTAGGCTTTGCACCTAGTGTCAAAGGAAGATAAGATAGGCTTAGTTCCACCAATTTGATGCTCTTCATGTTTTGCAATCATTGAGACTAGAGTTGTCTCTTGATGTTGTATTCCTCTCCTTTATAGGTAACCATGTTATTTGGTCCACCATCTTTACCTATCTTAATTATCATAAGTTTTAGTAATTTAGTGCTCATATATATGCATCTAATTAACTAATTTAGCAATAGTAGAATTGCTAGTAAGAAGGAAAAGTAGTTTCAATGCCTATCCAAAAGTCCGTGTTTTCTTACAAGATTCCATTATCATGTCTCATGAGAAAACATTTGGGCTACTCATTTTGTTGAACATCAACCATCTTTGACATCAAAATTTAGTCCAACTCTTGGAGGTGGTATATGGAAACATGCCTAAAGAAAGTTTGGACAATATCCTTTTCGAAAAAAGAGATCAGATCTAGAATAAGATTGTAGGCTTGCAATAGTTGGAAGGATGCACAAGACATGCAAGCTGTTTAACAAGGACCCTCTCTTCTTTGTTGCAAACGGGGTGGGGTGCCATTTCATAATCTAGTTTTAAAGAAATAATTGTATAGTGACATTTTAGCCTTATCTGTGTGTTCAGCTATCGTATCTGTAGTTTTCAACCAAGACTACTAAAATCATTTCTAAGATTGATAGGAGCATATTAGAGCCCTTCATTTGAGTGGCTCATTAAATTTCTTGACAGAGCTATTTGCAGGACTTGAAGGAGTAATGCTTTAGCGCTAATGTTATAATTTGTTGCAAAGCCCTTATCATAGGTCAAAATAACATTTTTTTATCCTGCAAGTTATTACGACTATGCTCCTAAGGTTCCGTAAAGACAAGCTTCGAGCCTTTATTTTTGGTATGGCTATTTGATCTTTCTTTTCTCTCATTTAGTCCTTACACAAGAATTCCTATATATAATTTGTATGAAATAATAACTAATTTTCCTGAGATTTCTATTCTGATTGTCATGAGTATTCATTGTATTACTTTATTAAATTATGTAACCTGGATTAAATTTGATTTGTTTATGCTTTTGTTGTAAAATATGGAATTGAGGTTCTGCTATTGAATATAATAATGGTTTGCACATCACAACCTCAATTGGGTGCCTTAGTGTAAGTCATATTGATTTTTCATCTATACGATTGGTGCTTTGATATTGATTTAGCACATGTGATTTTATTTGTATTACAAATAAAAAGCTTTATCTGGGCCTTATACATGCCACAGGTTATTGCAAGCTGCTTGTCGTTGATTCAAGAAATTCTAATCTTGGAGGGAAACACTTTAGAAGAAGCATCCCGAGAGAAGGAGTTACTCCTTTGCAAGTTGGTTATCTATCTTCTTTTGAACATGTATATCTCATTCATTTAGTTATAAATAATTTATTTGTATGTGGTAGGCCTTATGCGAGACATGAGATCAAGTTGAGGTGTCTCCTGTGACAATTTTCTCCTTTTATATTAATTATATGGTGTTTGTACGGTGAAGTACTAATTATGTTTTCAAGGTTGAAGGCTTAAGAAAATATGTGAAATGTTCCATGGATTATAACTTTTGAATGGTACTATGCATAGACGAACACAAAAAAACAATGTTGTGAGTCGTCTTTGAAGCAATGTGACAATGTCCAATAGTCATCTTATAGTACAATAGTCATCTTATGGGGACAACAAGTCATATCTATATTCAATCTAGATCTCATAGCCATTTTTAGACCCCTTCTATTATATATTTGACCTCAAGTGTTAGAATGGATAGTATTCTGTTACCATAACCATCAAGGATAAGTCTGTTACCTTCTCTTAGCCGAGGCCATTCTCTAGAGAACTTTATCAGAATCCTAGTGGCTAAAAAGTCTTTCTAAGTCTTTAGGTGCATTCTCTGCTAGGATTGAGGGGTGTTCTATAGTGAGTTGCAGGTAACCCAACATGAATCCATACATAGAAGTAACAAAATAACTGAAACTGTGGACGCAATCTGTAGATATCATTTTTTATTCATAATGCATGAATACATTATAAGTACAACAATTTGAAAAAAGTGATGAAGTTATAATTAGAGTAGAGATAGTGGTGCTCATTACCATCTTTATCTATTTTGTTTCTCCTCTAGTATTATCTTGTTGCAACAGATATCTTAAAGAGTATGATAACATTGCAATCTTATATTCTGGTTTGAATATAATATGTTACTCTTGCAAAATATATATAATTGTTGAGAGATACAAACATTATAATACTAATCATGCTTAAGAATGTAAAAATTGAAATAAACAATATGTATAATAAGTATTATACTAGTTTTCTTAATCACAAGATTGACTTTATCCTTTAGGAAATTTGTATTATGCTACTGCAAACCATTGAACTCGATTCAAATTGTGATGTTGATCGTTTGAAATAAATATTGAATGTTATATTATCTATTTCATATTATAATGACCCAAATTACATGTATATAAAGGCATGTGAAACTACAATTCCTATGCAACTCTCCTTTTCCTATTAGCCTTATTATCCTTGCCAACTTATCTCTCCTCAACTCCTTGTCAAAGTAGGCAATATTTGGTCTTTAAGCTTCTTAACTCCTCCAATCCGTTTCTTCCTTTTCCTACACTCACAACTTGGTTAGATCCAATGAAGTAATGGATTCACAACCTCAAAACTCCACATTACTCTTCGTTCCACAGACTGTCCCTATAACTCTCTAAGACCATGTTACTTGGTTCATTTTGAATCTTGCAAGGGACTCACTTACCATTAAATATAATGATATTGACATAGAGATTGACAACAATGGGACAACTATTTTGGCATTTCTCTGAACATAATTTAGATGTGAAATGAGAATACAAAGAAAGGTCATCAGTAGTGTTGTCTAGTTGTATGTAGTATTTTCAACCACTGCGGGCTTTGTTGTTATTTCTATGCCATCAGAGATCTTATGTCACCGCCACAGTTTTCGAACTCCTCACTAGTTTGGCTCCTTAGTGGATCTTCTATAGACTTGGTTGCACCATCATTGGCCTTACAATGTGACCTCTACAAAATATTTGCACATCTATCTGACGTAGGTGTCCTTAACCTCTCTACTCCACCTCAACTACAACTGTCCATTGTTCAATTCACTAATCCATAGATAACGAATCTCACTTCTTCCAATGTGGATATAAAAATCTGCCACCACTTTGTAATCCCGTGTCATTCCCTTGGATGCATATAAAAATTTGCATTGAAAGGATTACATGTGATACCAATCCCATGTTGTCCATATAAAATTATATCTGTTCATATCCAAAGCTAGCACACCTTAATAACTTTCCACCTTAAATATACAAAATTCGTGTATGAACCCAAATTAATTTCAGACTTTAAGTCCAACATGTTGATAGTTAGTCGAAACCTAAACGAGACATGGATCTCTCTACACCATAGCAATCTACGTTCTGCAAGAGCACAAGATGAATTCCAGTTTATGCAACAACTGGGCCAATAATGTTTGTAAGGTAGAAGTACCTGTAAAATATGGCAAGAGTGTTAGGCTCACATTGGCAGTACCCAAACAAAATCTCCTTCAAGTGAAGCATTCAATGCACAAATCCAATCAAGCATTCATAAACAATATATTCAACCAACGTAGAGATTCAATTAACGGGAGTAATAAAGGTCCCGATAATTTTTAAACCCACTGAGCTCCTCATCAACCACTTTATAAACATTCCCACCAGGATGAAGCTCATCATGACTCTCATAAATCGATTGACTTGTTTTGATTAATAGTGGACATTAATATAATATTTCTTTTAATCTTGTATTATCATCATTCATCTATAGTAGTTCATCATGACTCTCATAAATTGTTTCCCTGTCATTAGACATCATTGACATTTAGAGCTCCATGTTTATAGATGAAGTCTATACTACAATCAGGGAGATCATATATTGATTATAGATGATAACTACAGCTCTCTCTGGTCCATTAGTATAATGAACTTTAATGGATATTATTGGCTGGTCATTTTTAATAGATGAGATTGCTTTTCCTTGTCTAATTTCTTCGACTGTTCCTTTTTTGCAAGTCTCATTTTCTTCTCTTGCTCTAGTTGGTGTGGAGTGGATTTAGTGCAAGAAGGTAAGATAAGATGACATTCTAGTCTTATATATATTGGTAAATAGTTAGAACGTGTAAATAGTTTTATTAATTTACTTTAAATATTTTCATGTATTGCTATCATGAGTGTTACTTTTTCTATAGGACTCTATTACCCGATTAGCCATTATACTTGGACAGAATGGAGAGTTGGGTACTTTTATTTTCTGTCACCTACATTATTTATTTAATAATTGAATCTCAATAGAGATTAGTATTATCATAGTCATGAGTTTTTTAATAATACCTAGATCTTAAATAACACTCATAACAGACCCTCTTTTAACTTACAAAAAATGGATAAGTAAGGGCCAAGGACCATATTTTTCATGAGTAGATGGAATATATAATGGCACAAATGACCTCATATTCCAGGCTAATTATGTTTTAGTTTATGTAAACATCATAACGAAATTATTCATTTCCAAACCATAAAAATGTAAGTCTCAAGTTGAGAGGTAGATGCTCATTATTTAAAGTATATGATTCATGCAGGATAATAGTATATCTTCATCTGAATATTCAGATGAACATATACCGAGACCTACTCCAGGGACAAGTGAATACTTTAATGAAATGATATATTGCACTTGTGAAAAGTACAAAAATTGAAAATTAAGGAAGCGTCAAACTCGTTTGTATCCATAGGTTGAAGTATGGAGCTTATAAAGAAGAAGTATACTATAATGATAATTCAAAAATGCTTGTTATTAGAAAATATGAGATTTTTATATCGCATTATTATTAACTATTTTAAATGATATTGTAATATATGGCCAATCCAAGTTCATAATAATGTTGATGAAAGAGTATATGGAATTGATGATAGTGACTCTCACAATGAAGGAGAAGAAACACATATGAGTGATACCACCTCTCAATTAAATAAGGATGGGGTGAATGAATTTATACAAGACTTCTACACATATGCTGAAGAAGTTGATGATTCACCCCTAACTCAACTTACTAGGACACCTCTTTACCCAAAAGAAAATTTGTTCTGTATTGGCAACACTTATGTTATTTTTGAACTTGAAGGTTATGCATGGAATGACGAATACATGCTTTACTGATATCTTAAGGTATATTTTAAATTTCTCTAAACTATATCTCTCCATGTCATTCAAGTTTTGAATATTGTGTATGGTGAATAATATAAAGATATTTTGTTGTTTCATATAGACTCTTAGCAGATAAGATACTTCCAAAGGAAAATAATATGCATCGTTCACAAAAGGAAGTATCTTCAGCAATGAAAGACATTGGAATGGAGTACAAAATGTATGATGCATGTCCAAATGTATGGTGAAAATGAGAATTTACAACAATGCCCAATATGTCACACCAGTAGATATTGTGAAGATCAAGTGTCTAAGAAAGTTCCTTATAAGGTTATATGCCACATTCCAATAACACCAAGGTTTGAGAGGATGTTCAAATGTAAGGATTTGGTAAAATTTATGGACTATCATGCACTAAGAAGGAGCCAAGATGGTGTCATGCGTATGGTGGCTGATAGCAAAGATTGGAAGGAGCTTGAAGAAAAATGGCCTGATTTAAGAAATGAGCCAAGGAATGCAAGACTTTCATTGGCAATGGATGGTGTCAATCCTTATGGAGATCTTAGAACAACATACTCTGTTTTGCTAGTTTTCCTTATTAACAATAATCTTCCCCCTTGGATGGCAATGAAAAAGGAGCATGCAATGCTAACTCTAATAATACTAGGTATATGAATTATTAGTGTTATGTTCTCTTGAAGATGGTGTACATTTACATGAACATATTTAAATTTTAATTCACATTTCATTCATAGGAAAACACTAGGTGAAATATATGGACACATACATGGAGCCTCTCATTGATGAGATATGTGAATTATGTCCAAGGGTGTCAATATGTATGATGTCTCGAGACCTAACAATGATAGGATTTTCCTTTTTCATGCAATACTAATTTGGAAAATTCATGACGCTCCAGGGCTCTTTATGTGTTGTGGTAATCTATTTATCATATTCATTTTTAATCATTCTATTTATGTTACTACCCATTAACTAAATAAGGCTTCCATACTAATTTTTCAGGCCTACAGACTAAAGGGAAACATGGTTTTCCATCATGTGGGCCAAAAATTATGTCTAGGCAATCAAAGGATCTTAAAAAACTGTGTACGATGAATAAAGGCACTTCTTACCTCAAAACCATCATTATCGCATGCATGAGAAAAATAATTTCAATGGAAAGGAAGAGAAAAGGAGGCGTCCAAAAAGAATGAACCATTTGAGGTGGAAATCAACATATGACAAAAAGGAAGGGAGAGGTTATCCATTGGGAATGAAAAGACTATATAAGTTTTATAAGTTAGAGTATTACGAGCATCTCACAATAGCTCATCTATTTGATACAATGCCTATTGGAAAAAATGTGGCAGAGTGCTTATGGAAACATATAAAGGGAGCCAATAATGAAGACCAAATAAAATGAAGGAAGGACCTCAAAGCGGTCAATATGATACCAAACATGTGGTTACATGAAAATAACACATATGATCCTGCACCATGGGTTCTTACATCAGAGGAGAAACAATATATGTTTGATATTATGCGTGCCATAAGATTTCCAACAGGTTTTGGTGTGACATTAAAAACCATATTCACAAGAGATGGTTCAGAGTTTTATGGATTGAAAACACATGATTGACATAATTGGATAAAGGTTATTCATGATATGTTATATTTCTTGGTCGTATAGTTGCAATTTTCAATATATTAGTAATGTAGAAGATAATATATAGTTTAAACGCTATTTTTCAATGTTGGTGCAGTATGTGCTTCCTACAGCAATACAAAGCACTTTCAACCATGATGTTGCACAAACAGTTTACAAATTGTCCAAATATTTGAGGAATTCTAAACCATCATTTGTTATTCAATAATTAATTTTTTTTCCTTCTATACATATTATTTTCAATGTCTTTATAAATGTTTTAACATACAATTTGCAAATATTATAACTGGTGATATGTTAATGCTTGTTACTTAAATTTATAGATGGGTCTCATCTAAAGAGATACATCCAGATGAGTTGAACTATTGGAAGAGGAATGTTGCACTTTTGATGTGTGACATTCAAATGTGTTTCCCTCCATGTTTCTTTAATTCTCAAGAGCACTACCTTATACATTTAGTAGAAGAGATTGAAAAATGTGGGCTCATCCATCTTAGGACAATGTGGCTCGTAGAGAGATATATGAAGGTTCTACAACATTTTGTGAGGCAAAGAGCTCGACCTAAAGGTTCCATGGTTGAAGGGCACATGGTTTTTCAAACCATGGTTCATTTATCTGAGTACTTGCCTCAATTGCATATGGAGGCTCCAAGATTATGGGGTGATCAACAACCTCAATCCTTTGGAGATAGAAAACTAGAGGTTCAAATAACTTCAAAGACGATAAAAGGTACTCTTAAATGTTAGTAGTAGTTTTTAAATCTTAAGTATTGTATGATGTATCCTTTAAAGAATGGTTAGATCAATGATTGGTTATAATTTCTGTTGTAGATGCTAAGGAATGGGAGTCATTACATTTGTATGTTGCATACAACTCTAAATTTATGTTAGAATGGATGGAGAAGTATGTTGAACAAAAGAAAATAGAAGATGAGAAGGCATGGGCTAATATATATAATAGACATGGTCAAAAATCTAATAGAGGAATTCCTGCATGCCATAAAAGAAAATGGCTAGATAGATGCTCATGGTATTGGATAAAGACAAATATTGAACACAAGGCAACCAAGGGAATGAAAGGAGTGAAAAAATAACAAGTAGATTTTGTTAAAGGATATGTAAATGGGGAGGTAATATAAAAATAAACTATTATGATGAACATTGTTTAATCTAAATATTTTTTTATCATTGAAACTATTTAGTTAACCTTTTTTGTCCTTGAATCTAATTAGATAATATGTACATATGCATTTAGGTAACATATTACAAAGGAATGTGGACTAGCGGTCATCATTTTCGAATCAAGAAGATCGATGAGAAGCGGAAAACTTATGATAGTGGAATTTCAACACCATTTGAAGTGGAGTGTCATTCACATGCATATGACACAAATACAATCACAAGTACACTTCGATATTATGGAGTGTTGGAGGATATAATAGAACTTGATTTCACATATTTAAAAAAGTTATTTTTCGTGTTGAATGGTATAGGCTCAATGAAGTGGGCCATGACAAAACTATTTTGTTGCATGAGAATGGATTCAATATGATAAATACATCGAGGTTTGAATCTACTTCTGAACCTTATGTGTTTCCAAACCAATGCAGTCAAATATTTCTTGTTCCAAATTTAGAACAACCTGGATGGTCCTTTGTGATAGATTATGATCTAAGAGGACGAAGAGTGGCCTTTTCCGAAGATGTAGAAGGCCATGATGTACTTGAAGAGGTAGAAGATCCACTTGACGACATAGATGACCAAGAGGAGGATGTTGATAACATGACTATTGATGATGAATATGAACAAGATGAAGTTCCAAAAGGACAAGAACAACATTTTGGTGATCAAATACATGAACATGATGAGTTTATTGATCATCATTTACCTATGGCTGAAGGGGATGAAGATAACGAGAACCATTGTATTGATTTATTTTTGGATCTGGGGCCCATTAATTATGGTGTATTCATGCCTCTAGATGAGGAAATTGTAATGTTAGATGAAGATGATTTTATTTAATCAAAATGTAAACCTGAAAATCGTTGCAAGGACATAACACAATTTGATATATTTTCTAGAAATAGAGTATTATGCATTATTAATTTTTAGAAAATAGTGTATAATTTATGAGTGGATTGCTAATTTTTTTTTCTCTATGTCAATGCATACATTGCACATGTTTCCTTGTTTCATTAAATGTTTCCTTATTTCAAATATATGAAGATGCACACCTTTTGGTCCTTTCGAATATATATATTTTTTGATACATGAAATGAAATGGAAATTTAGTATTGCATATGTTATTATTCATTTGTTAGTGAAGTTGTTTAATGTTACATGCAACTTTGAATTTTTTTTTACTATTAATAATTTTGTTTTATGATATTTTGTGCTTCTTCAATAATGTGCCTAAATGTTTCTCTTGGAGAATTAACTGATTGTGGCATACCCTCTACATATGCATTAGAAAATTCTAACATGAGAGTGTCACCAAGAAGTAAATCACGTACCATAATTTCTACATCCAACAATGAAACTTTTAGTATTCCAATTCCATCAAGCATGCCAACACATACTACAACACTAGAGTTAAGGAGTAACCCGTCATGTGTGGGTTCTCTCTGAATTCACCCTCCAACACCACAGTATGCTTCCTTGACAAGTCTCATAGAATCAGAAGCCAGAATTTTAACTCTCCTACCAGATACTCCAGAATTTTATGAAGTTAGATAGGAAGTAATTAAGCAAATTCATGCATTGGAGTCTACATTGCTAGAAAGTATAGGTCTTGGTGCACCTGAACATGTACGCTTATGATAATTAATTATTTCTAAAACAATCATAAGAGCAGTCTTGATTATTATTCATGTGTTATAAAACATTCATAACAACAATTTTTCATATTGCATGGTTTATAATAGTCCTAAGAAACATTCATGCTCTATACATGCAGGAAGAAAATGGCATGTCCCCTGATGTTCCTATAAGGGAAACTACTATCACCCCTACGACTGCAACAATCTCCACGGTGAACATAAAAGGAAAGAAAGAGGTTACAATCTTGTTAACCTCGGATGGAAATGTCTTAAAAGATGAAATGGGGTCAAAAATTTTCCAATTTCTATTTCATCATGCATAATGCCTATTTGGAAATACCATACAAGTGGATTGGAGAAAGCAAGCCAAGTCTAAGAAAGATGAACTCTTTGAAGATGTCATAAAAGAGTTTGGAAATCCCGGTTTTAACAAGGATTTCATAATGGATTATGCACATAAATTCATTCATTCTAAAAGAGACAAAATAAGGTCAAAGCTAACAAATGAATTGAGATATCCTCGACCATCTTGGATCACTAACCAAGCAACATGGGATGATCTTATCAAAGATGCCAAATTCAAGAGAAAGTCCTTCAACAACCCAAAATACATGCCATCTGCACGAGAAGGAGGTAAAAGACGCCTTCGAGATACAAACAAAGGCTACCCAAGCTAGGGTGTCAAGTATTGGGTCCCATAAATTGGGGTCGAGCGGGTATAATAGTATTCATGGGAGCTTATTAAGTGAATAATTTCATTTATTTTTAATATTTTTTTGGTGAGTTGAATGTATTGAATGAGAAATGATAGTTGATAAATTAAAATATCTTTGTACACTTAGGTTCACCAATTTTGAAAGGAAGCTTCAAATGAAGATCTAAAATATGCTTTATTGCATGGTTCCCAAGGCCTCCGAAAACATATGATAGATCGAGGGGGGAAATCGGTCATTGAGCATGAATCTGAGGTAAGTTGATTTTAGTATTTTATAACATAATAAACAATTTAAGTATCAATGTTGTAATAATTTAATTAACTAAAGTATGTTGTTTAATAGGATGTGCAACAATCAGACTCCTTAAAGGGTGTAACTAATAGTGAACTTGAAGAGGCCATAGAAGGATGTGATGCTTTTGTTGTTGGAAAAAATGAATTGATTGACCTTCTTGCAACTCATTTGGAAAACAACCCAGAGATCCAGTAGACCAGAGTTCAAGATGATGAAGATGTTCAACACGATTATCATGTTGCACCATCTATTATAGTTCCTCATGAAAAGAGGACAAAAAAGAATAGGAATTTTTCATATTTGGCTAAATAGAATTAAATGATTGTTTTTTTGAATTATTGGCTATTTCATTACCAGTGAAATTTAATTATACCAATGAACTATGTATTCAATGTTGGATTTAAAGCTCAACACTTGGGAGCATATTATATTTGGGGAGTAATTGATCCTCGTGGGAGAGAAGAAAACAGAAGAGAAAATCCTTGATCCTCCTTTTACTTCATTCATAGACGACTTGTTTTCATTCCTTGAAAATACTTTTGGTGATTCCAAATCTTGTATATTATTAGTTTACATGAATCTTTCATTAACTGTGTTCACTGTTACAAGGTACTATCTCTATGAGAGTATGCAAGTCCTTGGATCAATGTCTATTTGATGACTATCTCTAGGATCGGTTCTATTTGATGACAGGCCCTTGGATTTATCAGAAATGGATACAATTGTTAATCAGATAGGTTGTATAGACAGTTGGGGAATTTTGGATCTGACTCATGAGAGTACAAAGCCATTGAAAATAGCATCCATGTAGATCTCGAATACAGCTTCTGATCCCCATCTTCATTTTCTCAATGTTTTTGTCAAGAAATGCAATTCAACAGAAGATGATGTTTATGGTAAGGTCAATGCTCATGGTAGTTTTCTACAAGATTTCACTAGGTCTCTTAATACCGTTCCAGGATATAATATGGGTCATGTTATATAGCAAGATTTATGTGGATCAATAGTGCATAATCCACTCTCTTTTTGGTGATTACCAGATTGGACTAGATAGGACTGTAGTCTCTCTTTCCCATGAATAATTGGCTCCCTCTTAGTGTCATTGCATGTGATTGAATCTGTATTAATAGTTTTCCAATTGATAGGTAGGATAGATAGGACGGTTGGAAGAATCTTCACTATAGGTTTGTGGAATACACTACTTGATCCATCTCCTTATAAAGGAATGACCCTTTCCTTTTTCTTTGTGCCATTGCATGTGACACAAAATCCACTCTAATACAAATTTAATCTATGCACTGTCAGGGTTCTCTTTTGTCTACAAGTTTTTTAATCTAACGTCTATAGCTAACTACAATGAGATCTTAGAGAAAGGTCAAGATTTTTGTTCAAAAACATGGAAAGATGCTACAAGAAATGTGGTTGGATAGCCATTTGTAGATTAATACTATTTTCGAGCATCACATGTTGTGGCATTACTCAGGGATGGTTTGCATTTAAAAGATAAACACATAATTATTGGATCTGGGAGCCTTACTTGGACGCTGGGTGCTGCATTGCTGAAAGCTGCAAACTTATTTTCAAGTGACGAGGGATTGGGAGGACAACACATTTCCCTTCCCCTTGCTTGAATCATTTTTTTCCTTTTTTGGCATTTCTTTCCTTTTTTGGATTTTCATGTGTTTACTATGGCATACAGGTATGCCTCTGTGATTTATCTTAGTCAAGCAATGTTTTATAGCTGAGATACTCTTATTGATATATCAAAAAATATCCTTGAATGAATACATGGCGATGATCAATGAGGGGATAATTCATTCGATTCTAGTGAGTGGAGAAAGTGGGGCAGGTAAAACAGAATCCACCAAAATGCTCATGAATTATCTTGCTTATACGGGGGGCTGAGAAGCAAATGAGGGAAGATGAGTGGAGCAACAAGTGCTAGAAGTAAGAAACAATAGCATCTTCTTGCTTTTGAATAGAGTCGGAAGAATTCTGACTTTTCTACATTAATTAAGAAATCATAGGGTTCTTTCACTTCTAGATTTCTTTATTGTTATTTCATTATCACGATTTAAACTCTTGTTTTCGTGGTTTACAGTTAAATCCTGTTCTGGAAGCCTTTGGAAATGTGAAAACTATTAGAAATAACAATTTTATGTGAATGGCATATTCTAAATGGTCTATTCTATGCATAATAGAAGGGACTTAAATTCATGAAAATTTGAAATATTGACTTGTTAATATATCTATCTAGCTTAGTTTGATGGCTGTCAAAAGTTAATTTTCACTCATTAAAAAATAAAACTCTATTCTTACTAAGGTGAATGTTTTATGTAGTCATTTTGGTAAATTTGTTGAGCTCCAATTTGAAAAAAATGGAAGAATATCAGGGGCCACTGTAAGAACATACCTGCTAGAAAAGTCTTGTGTTTTCCAAATTTCAGATCCCGAGAGAAACTATCACTATTTCTATCTTCTCAGCACTGCACCACCAGATGTATATTGGTAATTGCAATTTTAATTACTCAATAAATGCATTGTTTGATTTCTATGTTGAATTCAAAATCTATTTGTGATTGATTTAAACTATAGAATGCTAGCAATAACTGAACCTTCTTTTTAAATTTTGTTATTCTTTTCAGGATACTGAGAAATATAAGTTGGGACATCGAAGTTCATTTCATTATCTGAACCATTCCAATTGTTATCAACTGGATGGTGTGGGTGATGCTGAAGAGTGCCTTGCAACAAGAAGAGCAATGGATGTTGTGCGAATTAGTCCTGAAGAACAAGTACACTTAATTGAAAGCTGCATATTGTACAATGTGAATTAGAAATGGTCATGTTATTAAAATATATTCTGCATTTTTTTTGAATTGCTTCATATTTTATGGATGCAATATTCAAAGTGGTAGCAACCATTCTCCATCTAGGCAATGTGGATTTCACCAAGCGAAAGGATGTTGACTCTTCTAAACCAAAAGATGAGAAAGCTATGTTTCATCTTAAAATGGCAACTGAACTATTCATGTATGCTTACATTCCAAAAGAATGACTTGTGTTTATACTTGTTACAAATATGGTGCCCTTTCTACCTTGAGTGTGTAAAATGATCCATTTCAATGAAGCCTGGTATGTATATGTTCCCTTTATTTTTGCAAAATTTTAGATGTTCCTTAAACATTATATGATGTGACCATTGCCCTAGAACTATCATTTTTATTATTTTAGCGAGTGAGTAGAAGTCACATATTGGTTATTGTTTATTCTTGTTCCAAATTAAGAGTGCATTTTAGTCAGTTATAAGGATAAGACATGGTGAAAGAACAGTAATTATTGGCTTGTTCAGCAAAATATGAATCTCATAAAAGGCTTAGACCTACTTTCTAATTGTGATTTTTGAGTACCAATGACACGAGGCTTGCATTTCAATGGAAGTTGAGGATAGATGAAGGCTTGCATTAGACCCTGTGCTATGAAAGAAAGTTCAGGTCATAACTGGTTCTCACATTTGATTACCAGGAAGGCTTAGTGACATTTGAATTGAAGTAGTGAATGCAAATAACACATAATCCAAAAACTGTGGAGTATTGTGACACACATAGAGTTGCCTTCTGCCTATATGCTTAGAAGTTAGAGGAAAATATTAATTGGAATATAATAGTTGTGTCAATCAACTGGAAGAAAGTATGCTTAAAGTGGACTTGAGCTACATTCAGTAATATTACATTTGAATAAAGTTGGCAAATAGAATTTGCTTTTGGTTATGATTTTGCTTCTACGATAACATAAATTGTTCGCTTAATTATTAGGAGACGATCAAATGGAGGTTTATTATGTTTAAAATAAAAGTGAGAGTTCTGCGTCGTATTAGATGTTTTGTGTGTGCATCAATTTAGAGGTAGATATGAAAGGATTTATGAGCAGGATATGCCAATATGTAATTACAATTATAAAGAGATAGATGCTAATGCTGTGAAGTTTTCATGCCATACATATGTGCATAAAGTTTTATGTCACTAATAGCTTTCTCCCTCTTGGCCTTGCAGTATGTTTCCAAGATCAACCCATGAAACATTTGCGCAAAATCTTTACCAAACCTTTAAGAATAATAAATGTTTCAGGAAACCAAAACTTTCACGTACCAGCTTCACTATTGTCACTATGCCGGTGATGTGAGAAACTGCTTTGATTTTCTTGTTATTTGTAATCTCTCTATTCTTACCAGCAGTGCCTTTTGTATCATGGGAATTCTAATTTTTGTCTTATGCATCTGGCAGGTTACATATCAAACTGATCTGTTCCTTGACAAGAACAAGGATTATGTTGTTGTAGAGCATCAAGGTCTATTAAGTTCTTCAAAATGTTCCTTTGTTACAAGTCTCTTTCCTGCTTTACCTGAGGAATCTTCTAAGTCATCAAAATCCTCATCCATTGGCACACGCTTCAAGGTATACGATTTTTTTTCATTTACACTAGTGGCACAATACACCCTTTGTCTTCTAAACCATTGCTTCTTTTTATCTCTGAAATTGTTTTCTTCTAACTACTATCACATTGTTAATGTTTGAATATTCACTTTCTGGAAATTATGATAGGTAGTGATACATGCTTGTAATATTTGCTGTCATGAATACTATTTAAAAGGTTTGTGGTATTATTAACTCCTTTAAAATTCTGTGTAGCAACAACTGCAATCTCTACTGGAAACATTGAGCTCAACAGAGCCTCACTACATAAGATGTGTGATTTACCGAAAAATGTTCTAAAGCCAAGCATTTTTGAGAATTACAATGTTTTACAACAACTACGTTGCGGGGTAAGAAGCCTTTGGCCTAAGTTTATTACATTTTGAATTTAAGTTTTCGGATGACTTGTATGAAATTTCCTAGTTCATCCTAAAGGTTAGCATACAGAAACATAGAATCTCGATTAGAATGTGTGGCTCATCTGCATTGCAAGGTGTCATGGAAGTAATCAGGATTAGTTGTGCAGGATACCCCATAAGGCGAACATTTGATGAATTTCTTGACTGTTTTGGTATTCTCGCCCCTGAAGCATTGGATGTGAAGTAACTCTTCAAAGTCTTTGACACCATTTTCATAGAATAGCTTGGAAATAACCATTCTTCAAATTTTTTATGCTACTTGATTTCATATTTCAAATTGTTAGCACAAAATATCAGATTCTAATATGGAGACTTCTTACCATACGTTGTAGCTATGATGAGAAGTCTACAAATAAAATTTTACTGGAGAAATGCATCTCCAAGGTTTTCAGGTATGGCCAATTGCATGTCTGCACATGTCAGGGCAGTCAGTTTCCTTTTGCTTGTTTCAAACATCTTTTATTACATGTTATACTAGAAACAATTGCATTTGCTTGATGTAAAATTTTGTATTATAAAGGTGGCCTATCTAATCACAACCGTTTACATTCCATATTCTACTAACATATCTCTTAACAACTTTTGTTACTTAACATATTTTCATACCTGACAACTCTTAATGCCCTTTTCACCTCGTAGTTTCCAATTACCCATATTTACTAATATGCAAACCATCACCTGAAGATGATTGATTATCCCAACACCCTACCTAATTAATCATTTGAGAGAATATTTGGTCTTTGTATTTCTATTATTCTCACTCACTTAAGTTGCATGTACCACCACAATCCATACCAAAGATATTCTTGAACATTCACTAAATGCCTGCACTCTTGTGACATGCAATCCCTATGAAACCCCTTCCTTCTGCATAGTTAATAATGTTGCTTGTTATCAGTTTTAACTCCTCCATGTTGCTGACTTTAGGAAAATCCAACAAAAAACTAACATGCAAAGAAACTGATCTAAAGAAAAAACAAAAAATGTAGTTGAATATAATATAATTTTATTGACAATGGAGCTTTGATGTTCCATACGTCCATAAGGAGAGAATCAATCACTTAAGAAAATTACTAAGTACATAAAAGTATAAATAAAAAAACGAAAATTAGAGCAAAGATCACAATTATTCATGTTTATTGTGGATTATCTTGACTCATTTTCTCTTATATAGGGGCATTCTCATCAATCTGCTTTGAAATTGCTTTGAAGCAGGGTAGCTTTAATTGGTCTATTGGTGAGTACTGCTGTGCCTCAATGGTTTCACCGGTCATTGTTTGTATATAATGCTTATATGTTTTTACTCAATTTTCATGCATGTAGTGTAGAATATCCACTAAAGAAAAAATAGATGAATAATGGCTTTTTTTTTGTTTTTATGTACAAGCTTATATCAGAACATTTTCACTAGACATGTGTGGAATTCTAGGGATTATAATGTTTGAGGTTAGTCCTTGATATAAGTTATGAAAATGGATTGACAGTAATGATTTAGTGATAACTAATTTTTTAGAAGAAAATGTAAAGATCGGGTTGATTTAGCAAAAACTAATTATTGTCCTAATTTAAATGTAATTTGTGAATACTTTTGGCAGAATTGGAGTAAAATATGTGATCATAATTTCTTAGAATCCAATGCACCTTCGCTGCTAACGATAGTAGATAATTGCATCAAAGTTGAGACAATCAAAGTGAAGAACATGAAGATGACTACTGCCGATGGAGAGGCAATTGCTCAAAATTAAAGTTAAGAAAAATAACCTTAAAGTAGCACTAGGGAATCATATGGATCACTTGAAGTTGGTGGTGGAGAGAAGGTGTTAATATTGTATATCAAGGGTTAACGGAATTTATACACCCTTTTGTATTTTATCATTGTATTTCAAGGGTTAACAGAATTTAGACACCCTTTTGTATTTTATCTTATTTGATATTAATAAAATATTTGTGGACCCATTTATTGGGCACAATATTTAAATCAAATTGTTTTTAATTTATAATATTAATTACCAGACCACTCCGACATCATAGATGATATGTAACTTCATTGATTGCACTATATGATATTTGGTTATTATATAGTTTTAAAATTTATATTTTTCATTCTTTAAATTTGTATCGTCTCTAGAGAGACAATAAAATTTGAAATTAGTATTGTCTCCAAAGAGACAAAATGTAAGTATTCGGTAGTGTCTCTAAGGAGACGAAAATGATATTCTCTCAAGAGACAAAATATGTATCAATCATTATTGTCTCTTAAGAGACAATAATTACAGACAATATTAGAGACACCCGCTTTGAGACAATAATAGAGATGATATACAACTTTTTTATTGTCTCTATTTGAGACAATTTAGTCAAATTTTGTCTCTATTAATGTCTCAAATGACCTCCCCTTGTAGTAGTGTGGTGTAAAAGGTGTTGTTTATCCACTCATGAGAGTATATATTTTAGAAGATATCGAGTAATAGGAGAGAGGCTTAAATAATTACCCACATGAATTTGATGATCTATTATAACTAGGCCTAAATAATTACCCAAATGATTAAACATGGTGTAAATATGTGTTTGTTCTCTGTAATACATTAATATTCTTTTTAAAATGGTTTGTATAGTACTTTACCAATATTTTCTTATTCCTCCAAAATTCGATAGCTAATACTATAATAAGTATACATTAATAAAGAAATAATAATCTATATTAGCAAAGAAATTATACTATACATTAGCAAGAAAATGTGTTTAAGAAGTAATTTAGATTACTTAAATGAAATTTAACAGTAATAATAAATCAAAGTAGGTAAATTATTAAATGGTTTGTACTTTAATAATGAATATGACGGTGTACAAGGTGCTGTCATATATTACTCAGATATTAAATAATAGAAGAGAGACGTACATCATTACTCAGATGCGTTTAAGGGAATAGAATCCCTTGATCTATAACAACGAAATGTAAGAGTTTTGTACAGCTAATACATAAAAATTCTGAATGCAAACAAAATGAATTAATTTAACACACCAAAAAAATAAATCCACATTTGATATGCTTGACAGTTGATTACAAATTCTAAATACAATATCCTTTTATAAATAAGAGAATTATATACAGAGAACTTATGAGAATTATATACAGAGAACTTATGAGAATCATATTCGGATGAACAGGGTGATAGTTCCTATTCATTTAGAACATATAAAAACAAGCTTCGACTGCATATATAAAATAATAATAAACATGAATATATAAATTTCTATCTAGTTAATCCCTTACCTATAGTTATAGCAAATAACGTTGCATATTTTGCACGCAGGTCGATTGGTTAGGTCGAATCCTGGAAGGAGAAGGCAGAGAAATTTTGGTGGAATATTTGCGACCGCGGACTGATTCAGTAGTTTGTGGGTTCTCTTTACTCTTTGGTTGAATCATCCTTCACATGCTCCTCCACGAGTACCTGTAGAGACCTCTCAACGTTATTTGTATCAATCTCAACTTTACCTTCGAGCAGCAGAAGAACTTCGCCCATGTTTGGCCGTAAAATTTCAATCTTCTGAATGCACAACATGCTTACTAGAACAGCCCTCCTCACTTCTTCCACATCTGCTTTGTTTGCTATCCTTTCATCAACAACATCCAGAATATTGTTTCCTTTGTCAATTTCAGTTGCAGCCCATGAGGGAAAGTAATACCTACTTTCCTGCACAGTCATGTCTACATATCTCCGGCCTGATATTATTTCAAGCAGCATCATGCCAAAACTGTATACGTCCACCTTCGTTTGTGATGGGAAGGCCGGGAGATCCATTCAGGAGCCAAGTAGCCCCTTGTTCCTCTAGTAGTTGTAAGTACTCCGGCTGAAATCTCTCCCCACAAGTTTTGCAAGCCCAAAATCAGCTATTTTTGGACAGAAATCACTGTCAAGCAGAATATTCTCTGGTTTAATGTCGCAGTGAATGATTCTGTCTCTGCATTCCTCGTGGAGATATAACAGACCTTTTATAATCCCTATAGCAATCTCAAATCTGGTCTTCCAATCCAGCACCACCTCTGCTCCTCCGTATTTATGGGATAAGAAAGAATTGAGAGACCCGTTGGGCATGTACTCATAGACCAGTAACCTCTCAGATCCCTCTGTGCAAAATCCCAGTAGCCTCACTAAATTTACATGCTGTATGTTTCCTATTGTGCTTATTTCAGCACGAAATTGCTTTTCTCCTTGTCCAGACCTGTCTAATTTCTTGACAGCCACAATTGTGCTGTCTACAAGAGTTCCTTTGAATACCGAGCCAAATGCTCCACTCCCCAACTTATGGCTGAAATTCTTGGTTGCTTTTTTGAGATCTTTGTAAGTGAATGTCCTTAGCAAAGTTGGCATGTCATCATCTCTCAGTTTAGTACGCCCTCTTAAACAAATGAACAAGAAAACCAAAATAGCAGCGAAGGTAGCAGCAATCACGGCAAGAGAAATGGGAACGGCGCGGACTCTACTTCTTCCTCTTCCCTTGGATGAGGAGCTTATCAACTCAGAAGCCGCAGACCGGATGAACAGTGGCCTTCCATCTATTGAAGGACGCATGTTTAGTAGATCCCCGAACCATAATCTACAAATCGCAGGATTATAATTAGTGAAAGCAAAGGCTGTGCAGGAGCAATTGCCGAGGCACGCAATTTTACATCGCTCTTGTGTGCGCTCTTGGATATATATAATAGCTTTGTCATCCGTTAAGCTCTTGTCGCTGAGTTGGAGGAAACCATCCGTGGAACCATTTGTAACAGAGCATTGTAATGGGCTAACCCGAACACAACCGCTTGACCAGGACTTCTCTACATTCCAGGCGTGCTCGTCTGCAGGCTTGAAACCTTTTATACAGCTGCAGGACACGATGTCATTGCTCATGCACGCCTCCAAAAGGCCCACATACAGCATAAATATCGCACGCTCGTGGTGGCTGCCATTTAACAAGTGTCCAGATTGTATTCTCGAACTGCACGTACGTCGCTGTGCCACCATTACTGGTCAAAACAATCCTTGCAAGAAGATTATTTGTTATGAAAAATGCGGTGTACATTCTTGTCGGAGAAATCTTCTTGAATTCTTGTTTACGTAGGTGTTTTTTTGTGGACTCTGCAACATTGGGGAAATTCTCACCGGTCCATTCTCCGCTGGTCCAATAACGAACAGTATTATTATATACCAATAGAAGCTGTGTCTTCCCTGGAGCTGGATCTATTTCTAGGGAAAAGAGCCCAGATGCTGGATCCACTGAATTTTTCCACGATTTTATTTTCATGCCTTTCCAAAACTTCATTCCCGGCAACCATGTATCTGTAGGATCTCCGAAACTCTCCCAAACAGTCTCTGAATTGTTTTGAGCGCCTACCATGATGAAATTACCCGAGTCCAATATCAATGCCCTTGACGCTTTAGTTTTCTGTGTCTTTTTACTCGACCAAATAGTCTGACTGTTGGTATCAGATATTGTGAGATAACCATCTGTCCCCAACGTCAACACGCCTGGCATGTTTAGAAGGGGATTCTCTCTGTTAGCCACCCAAACAAAGGCCTTCTCTGAGACTTGGGCATACCATATGCCGATGTACCAATTATTTGTTCCGTTCGGACTGAAAAATCCCAATTCAAACGTGCCATTCTTTGATATTATAGTCTGATTTCCGGCGAGAGAGAAACCCAAAGAAAGCGCATCTCCATTACCAACACCAAACGGATGCGAATTGTGCACAAAAATACTCACTGTAATTACAAATAAACATTTGAAAGGAAAAATACAGTTCTTCGTCATGACACCTTATTTATGCTACCCGTTTCTGCAAATATTTCATTGTACTCATTGTTGTAATAATTCTTTTATGTATCTATATATATTACCAAACAAGTAACCCAAGAGGAATGCGTGTGAACTCCAATCTGTTGAAATTGATTATTAATGTCCACTCGCCAACGGCGAAAATGAAATAAAAGCCTTCAATATTGATCTCTTCATTTGGTTGTCTCCGTCAGCGGCGCCAACAAATAAAAGCCTCGAAACTTTTTCTTGATTTGTACATTGATGTATCATTCTTACCTACTTCGAAATCTTAAAAGATGCCGTCTTAAATTCTGTAGTTGTCTCTCTCACAAACAAATGCCTTTTTACCAAATCTAAAACACGTCATTTTATAGTCTCTACTTTTTTCTATGTTAGACGTGTCTTCCTTAAAATAAAAAAAATGTTCTTTATAAAATACTTGAAATTAGTTTTTTTTATTTTAAATCTTGTTACCAAATAATAAAACGTGTCTTCTCAAAGTTTTACATCACAAATAAATAATAACCTTCCAATCTTGTCTTTGGGAATGATATATACTCTAATCATTATAATAATAAAATGTGTTTACAGTTTTTTTTAAAAAGTTTTTACTATCTGCATCATAAAGAAATAACAATGTTGAACTTTTACTTGTACATTGACATATCTTCTTACTAAAAAAATTGAAACATGTCTTCTTAATGTCATTAGTTGTCTCCATAACATTAAAAACAATTTGAAAATTTATCTTCTGTAGTGCCAACATAAGACACAACCAAAATAAATTGAATTAAATAAATAAAAGGACATAATTTGCGTGAGCTGGTGTGTGAGTGGATGGGGTTTGGTGATGGCAGGAGTGAAAGGGAGGTAGCGTGAATACCTGGGCAACTTGAAAGGGCAGGTGGGAAGCCAAACATCCAATCAGACATCAGTTTCCTTGTGTAACAAGTCGAGCATTAATTTGATACACAGAGGCAATATTCATGCAGAAACCCTGTTTCACATTGTAAATTTTATAGCAATTGGATATCTGGAGTGCATTTTTGAAAAAAGGATCCTCAACATTTGCCAGTATTTTCCTTGCGTGCCATTACCTGCAGATTGCAGAAGCATGCGTAGAAATGTAAACTGTTCGCCAAAATTCCTGAAAGAAATGTGGCATAAACTGCGATGATTATAGGAAACCAAGCTTTGTTTTTCCCATTCACGCACTCGTTGTTGAAATTGGATGGATGGAGGTTTTATCTTTTAAAAAAATGCCAAAGCATTGATTTCAAGAAACGGATGGAAGGTTTAATAGGTTGTTGATAGGTGAGAGCCAAGTTTCATGGCCTTAGTAGCTCCCTTTATAATATCCCGAATGGAAAGACATGAGATTTAGGCGATGGGTGGGTAGCCTATGCTTATTGGGATAGTTATTTGTTCCTGTTCTCAATGGAAATCATTCCTTGGCGCAACGTCAAGCAATGTATTGTTCTGTTGGATGTTTATGGAAGTTTTATTGGAATATTTACCTTTGTTATGTGTGGGTTCTGGGATCTTAATGATGGTCAAGTCTACAAAAAATGGATTAATTAAAAAAGCGTTGGAACCTTTCAAAACAAATGCAAAGCCAAGATTCACAGCCTTTGCCAGCATTCTCCACCCTATTCAAAAATGGAGGTTTTAGAATAGAGAATAGATATCCAGGAGCAGGGAACAAGAAGTGGATACCAGTATAACTTTGTCGTGTCAAATGCCATTTTGGACATGTATGCAAAATGGGGAAGTTTAAAGAATGCACAAAATGTGTTTGAGTAAATGTGCAACCCAAAATGTGATCTCATTGACTAATATGATTTCTGGATATATGCAACACAAATTTGTTGATGAAGCTTGATGACTCTTCAAAAAAACAAATTGCCTCGAAGAGATGTGGCCTCATGGGATTCTACGATTTTTGGATTTGTGCGGAAAGGGTTCGTTGACGAGGCCTTGAAACTAGTTAAGCTAATGCCTTGGCGAGACGTGGTGTCTTGGAATGTGATGATTGCAGATCTTGCAAACAAGGGACTAGTTGACAAGGCCGTAGAACTATTTGACTAAATTCCTAGTCGAGATACAAAACCAAATCCCTCAATTGTGATCAGATTCGTCCCTCTAGGCATGGTCTCCTTACCTTATCTTCTATAATTTTGTATTTTGGATGTTCATTTGCATTTTAATAGAATATTATACCACTAGATAATTATACAATTGGAGATTTAACCAAACTTAATAAGTGTAAAACAATAAAACTACACATTTTGGTTTACGTAACCGATTTACTATTTGACTATCCCGTGATCGCTACCACAATCTGATACGTTATTAACCTAGAGTATTATAAATAGGTGTTTGTGTCCTTGTTTACCGGTGGAGGTTAGTGTAGTGCCACATTCCCTTTGACGGGATCTAATAATCATCATAATTAAATTTAAAATATAAAATGAAAGGACATAAAATAAATTATTTTACCGGTTGGGATGCATACCAAGGGCGAGATTAGGTGAAATCTACAAGTAGTAGGTAAAATTTAAAGGAAATTAGATGAGGGCCGTGGGATCTATCAGATGGTGTTTTGTGGAGGGATACCTATCAAGGTATGGGCATCCATCAAAGCATGTAGACCTGTCGTTCTCCCTTGCATAATAATACAATTAATTTATTTCAGATCCAGAGGCATTAACCTCCTGAAACTGAAGTTCACGTTGTAAATTTAGCAATAATTAGTTAGTGGCGGTGAGGGTATCTACCAGAGGAAGGGATGTCGATCTGCTAATGATGTGCATATTTCTGTGGCTAGAATAGTGGATGTCTCTGCTTTATTCTTGGCCATGTAAACCCTAAAATGGTTCCCTGTTTGGTGGAATGTTTGATAAATATAAGGGTTTTTTTTCTATGGCTTCCCCTCTATCAAATGAAGCTCTTATGCCTATCGGAGGTCTCAGAAATGGTTCATAGTTTAAATTATTATCAGGGGTTTGCAGGGGTTGTATTGTGTAGTGCATTATGCATACAATGATTATCCTCGATCTTTAAAATCCCCTCATCCTGTTATATACAAATTGATTGATCTGGATCTGTATATGCAGCGGTTTAAATTATTTTTGGAAAGAAACTAATGCAAGCCTTTGTTTTTTTGTTGTATGCAAGAGGAGGTCAAAAATTTCCTTGCAGGGATTGAAAGTAAAGGTTAGGCATCAGAACCGTGGGAAGAAATAATGTATACACTATATCACCCAATACAATACTGAAGAAATCACAGTTGTGGAGAAATCCGGAGTAACAAATAACCTGGTAGAATACTACAATAGAAAATACAAGTGTGCCATAAAATGCAAGTTGTTTTCATGTCTGGAACTCGGTATGAAAACCGATCTTTTCCCTATTTATATTCCCACGGAATGTTGTGTAGTTTTCGTCAAAGATAACCCGAGCTACGGAGCATAAACTCGAGTGAGGGAGAAATATGATCCAGATGGGAAATCACTTTTTTTAAAAAGTGATTCACTTTATTCGGTGGCAAAGGTCTTTCCCTCTCAGGAAACTCTAGAGAAGTTCAAACATGCCCTAGTCCTTAACTGCGAAGAGAGCATAATTTCGGAAAAAGAGTGATTTTTTTAAAGCATTTTAGCTTATAAATTTGGATAATATTTTGTGGGCTTTCTCTATTTTCTTTGCCACCATCGATATGATCTCAGCAATAGCAAGTGAAAAAGAGGAGAAGCCATATGACAGGTACATGAACTATTTGTTAGATTGTCTTAAAAACAACATGGTTTTGAATACAACTTTTACCACAGGATATGCACGAAATCGTTTTGCTGAAAAGGCTTTAGAAACTTTTGAGAAAATGCAACTGGCATATTTAAAGCCAGAATCCCCACAACGTTTGCCAATGTTCCCCTCAGGTTGTGCTAAAATGAGGGCCTTGGAATTGGTATGAACCCATCAAAACAAATGGAATAAGATTTTTATCAGATTCTATAGTTACAATGGCATGGGAGCTTTAGTTTTAGGTGCAAGAATCCAAAAACATAATAGAGAGCTGAAATCGTAGGCATGTGGTCGAGTGTTGGGCTCTGCGGATAGCGAGTATAAACCTCCTGGAGCCCCTCGTACCCCTCTTCGTTCATCATTCTCAGGCATGGTTTCCTCACCGAAATCTTTTATAATTTTTGTATTTTGGTTCTCTAATTTGCATTATAACTTAAATAGTAAACATGTGGATGAATATACAATTGGATATTTAACCAAGCAAGATGGTTTAAAACAACAAAACACCACCTTCTGATTTACGTAACCAAGTTGCATCTCGACCACCAACTGAGATGGCTCCCATAATCCTCATATGTTGTTAAACACAGAGTGTCATAATTGGGCACTCATGTTCACCGGTATTGGTGAGAGTTAGCTGATGTCGTCAATAAAAAAATCATTTTTTTCTTTTCCTACCTCATAAAGCTAGAAAGACATTATTTTTAGAAACTAACTAAACCAACTTTGGAACCCCGGAAAAGAGGTGTCAAGTGTTGTATGTGCTCCTTGTTATGGGGAGAGTCACATCAAACATTAGATGGACCCCAATCGACCGTTTGTGCTCTCTTATCCGTTTCTCTAGGATCCCTATTACTCTGTTGTGTACTTTTATGTAGCTCTTAAATTGAAAAGTTGGCTTTCGATTTGACCCATCATTTGGTCCCTAAATACCGAAATGCTTGTCCGCCTTCGTAAACGTCTACTATTATTACTAGACTTTTGCCTACAACCTTTGTTTTGGGAAGATCATATTTATTGTTTAGTTTGGCAAAGGCTTTTTTTTAGGCCTCTAGTTACAATTTTTGACTAGCCACACTAGACCAATTAAGAGTGCTGGCTCCGAAAAACCTGTCACCGATTGAAACCCATTTGCCAGTTCTCAGTTCCGCCGACTTTGAAAAATTCTCCATATATAGGGGAAACTGTAGGAAATTTCTCATTCCATGTCTGCCCATCAAAGGTTAGTTTTTGAGGTGGTTTTTTGAGCCCCTGATCTAACTTTTGATCATTTCCAGCTAGGCCAATTACGATCAATGACCTCGAAAAACTGGCCGCCAATCGTAAATCGTTCGCCAGTTCTGAATTTCGTCAGTTGCTCTGTATTTTTGGTTTACAGGAGGACACATAGAATTTTACGTTTGGTATGTTTTCTCTTCAGAAGACAACATTTGAAAGTGGTTTATTAGCCTCTGAGCCTGATTTGAACATTTTTGTAGCTAGTAGGAAAATGTAAAAAGGAAGTTGTAGGACCCTTGTCGGGTTGCAAAACCACCGTGGAAACTTTTTGACACATGTAAATAACTGTTTGAAAATCTATAGTGTAACTTGTTGTGTGAAATACAACTTTTGACAAAATGGTGTCTGTCTCTCTTCCTTTATTTTTCTCTCTCCTTGATTACGAAATGAAGTGAAATGAATACATGTTTCTAAACATTTTCTTTCGAATGCAAATTTTAATTATTATTATATGTAAATGGGAAACTAAAGACATTAATTATGTTAGATTAGGATGGATTCCATGCCAGTGATTTATCATTGATTTCATGCTCACATGGTTTTGTAGGATACAAGAATGATGGCAAAAAGGTGATGTGTAATTCACTATTTATTATTGTAATTTACATAGGTCATTGTAAAATGAATATATGTATAATGTAGTCTCATGTTATAGAAAAGTTATATTTGAAATTTTCTAATATGTATGAGATGCTAGTTGTAGGAATATCTTAGGAAATGTGCATTTAATCATAGGTTCAATTTGATTCATAGTTGCGTATGGTAAAAAAAAGTTTGATATGTATATGGTAAATGAATTTGAAGTTAATATCTTGTAGTGCATTTTCAGTGTTCAATAAACGATTAATTAATTAGTGTGTTGTATTCTTACCTTGTAAATGTAATAAAAATATTTAATCGAAACACTCAACCCTAGTATAAGATTTGTGCATAACATGTCTTTATGTGTGATCCTTCTTACCATAGAAGAAATTGAAACCGTAGAATGATCTTAAACCTTATATTCAATGGACCCTCCTAGTTTAGGTAAATAAGACCCCTAGTTTGTGTTATCATCATGGTCAGTATGTTTAGCATAATTGTTGTGAAACCGACGGTTAGGAGCGACCTGGAAATTTTTTATCTAGACTAAGTAGATCTAACCCCTCCTTAGTATCCTTGTCATTTACCAAGTCTTACAAAGTTAGATCTAGATTTTTTTTTTCATTGAATGAATTCCTTGTGGGACCCCCCCAGATGACACAAATGGACCTAGTACAATAGTTGTACTATGACTTAAACTCTTGTTAATAAACTCTTCAGTTCCTCTCATCTAGATGTGTTACCTTGGTTTCTGTCAGCATAACACCATGGTCTTTTCTTGAAGGTGGTTTAGCATAAATATGTCATCTTAGCTTAAAAATCATATAGTTGAGGCGTAAATCCTTTGGTGAAATTAGAATTAAGCTAAATATAAGTTGATTAGGAGATTAACTTGTGGGTAGAAAATGGTAAGTAACTCTTTGCAAATGAAATTGATTTGAAATTTGTTGAATTTAGAGAACCTAAGAAACCAGAACCTTAGTCCCGTAATTCCTTGTTATGCCCCTTTTGACATTAAGAATAAAAGAAAATTTCACATGTAGAATCGTGAAATGCATAAACATGGAATCTTACCATGAATAAAGACCACTTGTGGTTCTTGTGTAGATTATAATGCTTCAAATCATGTGGTTCTTTAAGATGTTAGACTAGTACTTTCGTAATTATTTATGTTAAAAAAGTGACGCCAAAAAGAGACCTATTGATGCAAAATCACAACACGCCTGAGTGTCTGCAACTCAATGGGTTGAGAATCTCGGTGTGATTGCATAACATGGAGCATCTCTCAAAGTGAGGGGACTTTGGAATGAAGAGAGCTCTCTAGATGAAGGTCGGTTCCTATTCCTCTATTTAGGTACACATATAAAATTACAAAGAATCTACTATTAAAACCTATGCTAACTTTCCAAGGAGACGGGGGTAAGGGAATACAAGAAATAAAACCTAATCTATCAAAGGTGATGCACCA
Organism: Taxus chinensis; assembly: GCA_019776745.2. Classification (NCBI taxonomy): domain Eukaryota; kingdom Viridiplantae; phylum Streptophyta; class Pinopsida; order Cupressales; family Taxaceae; genus Taxus; species Taxus chinensis. Next base: position 513,009,569 of record CM034155.1, read on the forward strand.
AAGGAATGATGAACACTTTCTTTGGAATGAACAAAAACCATAAAAAACACAACACAATCGCCATGCACAAATAGCCAAACTACAATGAAATATCAGAAAGGAGATAATGAATGCAAGAGAGGGTTAAAAAATCATCCACAGACTTCTATTATTGCTCCGAAGATTTGATATAATTTATCACAATGGCCAAGAGGCAAGATCACATTTATAGTTCGACTGGGAGGTTCGAGCTCCACAAAACCACTTCTTGAAAGAAGAGAAGGGAGGATGCAAAACATAATGTCCAACCCTTTACAATGAGCCAAGATAGTACCTTTATAGATCAAGCAAAGAGAGAAGAAGGAAAGGAGGCGGGAAATCTAATTTGTTAGCTCAACCACCAGCCATTAATGCCCATAAATCTGCCCACAATCTGTCAAGTCTGCCTCTCCATGTCTTTGACATTCTCAAGAAGGAAGAATGGCGGATCAAATCAAATCTGATCTGGTTGTTAAAGCAATCAGATCATAAATTAATGGAAGGAAAGATGTTTTCCTATTTTTAGCCACTTAACCTCATCAAAATTAAAGTTTCAGGCTTCCATGGTGTAGAGGAGTTCGAGACCTTTCCAAAAATTCTAAATTTGTTGAAATCCGAGCTCTGTATCGAAAGATATGTTCATTTGAAAATTTGAGTCGAATCCGTACAAAAATGGCAAAAAAACAATTTTGCAAAATGGATCTTCAGGCCCGAAATTCACTTTGGCGCCTTTTGCACAAAATGCAAAATTACAAAAAACCTCCTGCAGCCCCGCAGGCCCAAAATCCATTGGGTGAAAAGCCTCTGCGGGCCCAAAGTTGAAATTGCACCATTTTTTGAGAAAGTGGAAAAAACTCTAAACTTTCCCTGCCAACCCACTTCCCTGCAGCTGACAAAGATCTAACACATGGCTTCTGTAGGCGCTGACGGAGGTGTGACTCACTTTTACACTTTATGCCTTTTAAAAATAAAAGTCGAACTTTCCAAATTTCCTCTGACGATCCGCTTTGACGCTTTGAATTGAAACATGGCCACGTGTCCCCTTTGCGGGCCCAAAAATAAAATTGCACTTTTTGCACAAAAATTGCAAAAGTGCAAAAGTTTCCCTCAGGTCCGAAAACCTGCAACTTATATTTTCCAAAAGTCATCCCTGGGCCCGCCGGCCCACTTTGGCAAAAATCCTTAAGAACTCCCACCGGACTGTATTTTTCACTTGGCAAAATTTCAAATATTTCCCGCTAGACTGCATTTTGCTCTTGGAAAAAATTCTTCCCTAGGCCCGCAGGCCCACTTTTGGCAAAAAATCCTTCTAATGCCTGCCGACCCGTAACTTGGAAAATATGAGGAGTTAGAAGGACTTCTTTATATTTCTGGAAAGGGGAAGAAATTTCCTATCTAATGGAAATGATTTTAGGGAGCTTTAAGTGCTCAAAATATGTAAAGATTCAGATTGAAGAACAAAGAGGGAAAAATGATGTTAGTAGACCAAAAATAAGTGTGAGCCTATTTTTTGGTCAACAATTTGGTGACTCATGGGGATATCTGCTTGCTAGATGAGATAATCAGTTTCCTTGAAGTATCAATTGGTTATGGATTCTACCTGGTAATTTCAAATCTAACTTGAAACTGCCTCTTTCGCAGCATGAACTCTTATCTTTGTAAGAAAATCTTGGATTCCAAATTTGTGAGAGCAGAGAGTTGTCTGAAACCTGAAAGTCTTCTCTCCAATTTGATTTTCTGCAAACTTGATCTGTTAGAGTGTAATGAAAACATCCAAACATACTCCAATATGGATACTTTACATATGTAACTTGCTGTTGCCACAAGTCTGTGCCATGAGTGAGATGAACTGTATACAAGCATACACCAGAAGCAATAGAGCACGTGCACCAGTTGTTGACGAAAATAAGCTCACACTTATTTTTGGGCAACTAAAACCATTTTCCCGCTTTCTATGCTTCAATATGATTTTTTTTTAAAAATTTCAAGACACTTAACGTCCCTTGAAAAAATTTCCATCTAATAGGAAATTTCTTCCTCTTTCCAAAAATATAAATAAGTCCTCCTAACTCCTCATATTTTGCAAGTTACGGGCTGACGTGAGCCTTGGGAGGATTTTTTGCCAAAAGTGGGCCTGCAGGCCTGGGGTAGAATTTTTGCCATTGGAAAATTGCGGACCGGTGAGGCGCGCCTGGAAATATTTTGGCACTTATTACATTTTGTAAAAGGCATAAATTTCAATTTTACGAGCCCGCGATCCTACGGGGGGAAATAAAAGAAAAATGCCTAAGGCCCGCAAAAGGGACACATGGCCATTTTTCGGTCAAAGCAAGAAGGCGGGTTATTGGAGGAAACTTGGAAAATATAGATTTTTTTTTAAAAGGCATAAAGTATAAAAGTGAGTCATACCTCCACTGATGCCCAGAGAAGCCATGTGTCTAGGGCCTCTGTCAGATGCAGGGGAGTGGGCCGTCAGGAAAAAATTTGGAAATTTTTCAACTTTTCAAAAATAGCACAATTTCAATTTTGTGGCCACGTGAAGACCTTTTGATCAAAGTGATTTCGGGCCTGTGGGGCTATGGGAGGATTTTTTAAAATTTTCCAACTTTTGTGAAAAAGTGGCAAAATGAATTTTGGGCCCACGGATCTGTTTTACAAAACTATTTTTTTTTTTTCCATTTTTGTACGAATTCAATTAAAAAATTCAAATGATCATATCTTTCGATCAAGAGCTCGGTTTTCGAAAAATTTGGACTTTTTGGAAAGATCCTCGACCTCCTCTATGCTATGAAAGCATAAATCTTGAATTTTTGTGAATTATGGTGGGTGAAAAATGATAAAATGTTCTCAGTTCGGGAAAATATGTAGAACCAATGTCCCAACCACCAGGAATTTAATGTAGTATGGCACCCATTTCTTCTTCAGCAAGCTCGAATGCATTGGGAAACATATTTTTTTAGGTGCCATTGACTTTTGGGATCAATTTTAATGAAGCTATCACTTGGTGGGTGTGAAATTCAATTTCTGTCTTTCCCTCTCTCCGATTTTCATTCTATAAATTGTAAGAACTTCTCATTTGAGAAGAAAGAGACATTTTGGGTGTAGGGAAACTCTATGAAATCTATTTTCCAACTCCATTTGAGTTGAAAACCTTATACTATGCCTGGCAAGCAGATTTGTGCCTCTGAGAAAAAAATGTAATGGTCTTTACACCTTCTAGAGCAATAAAAAAATGTTTTTTTGTGGTGTTTCTTCAACCCTTTGCATTGTTTTGTTGTTTTCTTGTGCCTCTCCCTTTCAAATTTGTTCCCTATGTATGTATTTCATGTTTCTAGGTACATGATGTTGTGTTTGATGGAGTTTTAATGGTGGATTTGGATCTGGGTTTAGGTCACTTCTATCAGACCTTCCCACTTTCCTTTTTCCCATGTTTCATCCTCCCTCAATAGAGTATCTCACCCCTTTCCTTCTCTGGTGTATCAACGCTTTAGTGTAGGCTTTCTTTCACTTACTCTTTCTCTCTGGTTCCTTGGAATGGTTAGATTAGGATAGATTAGTCTGTGACTTGTATTTGAGTAGCTCATGGTAGGTATTTTAGGAACAAGGAACCAACTTTCTCTAGAGTATCATCTCATAGTTTGTCAAGTCCCACAGCTTGAGAAGATGGTCCTAATGTTATGTGAATCACACCGAACGCCCCATGTTAACCATTTCACAAGACCAAGCCCATTCAAGGGTGCTGTGATTTTGCACTCAATAGTTTTGGCATGCTCTGGGTGGGAGAGGTTTGAAGTACCTTACGACTATATTTGATCAAGTTGATGTGTTCTTGGTGAGATTCAGTCTTTGGAGGCACATATAAAGCACATATGGTGAATCCATCTGGTCAACAACCCAATCTCTAAAGTTACAAACCTTTTCCATCCATTTTCATTCATTTTTTTCCATATCTTTCATTTTCTTCCATTCCATGAGGTTATGCAATGATGACTTCATTTCCATCTTTGAATTCCACACTTTGCAGCAACAGTGTCTATTCAGATCCATCTCCAGGTTACTTCAACACACCTGTATAAAGGTTTCACAATGAAAATATAACACTATGGATATCCTGGTGAGCTAGATTTAAATCAATTTGGGTCATTTGCCAAACTATACAGCTTTTACAGAGAATGGATATACAGATTTTGGAGGTAGTTCCACACCTGAAAGAAGTTAATCTGCTAGAGAAGATTAAAAAAAATGGAGGCTGACATGGTTTAGTCAAGGGCTACAATACAAATGAAGGCATTCATAATTTGTTGCAAGGCACCTTATCCATGGGAAGGCCCTATGCCAAGACATTTCAGCCTTCAGAAGAAGCTTGTACTTCATGGTTGAAATGCTGCCGCAACTTGCACAATGGGTTGAGGAGATTGAGGCTTATGAGTTGGATACAAGACAACCTTGTCAATGGGGTAAGTCAGTCACTAGCTCACTCATCCTTCATTTTCTCTTCCACAAACTTCTATTATTTCATCATGGTCAAGAGTCAAGGCCATTGTCTTTCTGCCCCAAATGTTGTTTTCTCTTCTCCATCTCCTAATCTTCCATCTCATCTCAATTCTTCTACCCTTTTCCCTTCTAAGCAAGTCATTCCATCTAAATAAACAAGAGATTTCCACTTCCCTCTCCACCACAAACAACATAGCAAAATTAGTTGAATCCCAACCTACCACTCCTCTTGCATCTCCAAATCCATGTTGGAAAGATGAAAATTAGACAACCAACCAAGGATAGCAAAAAGGGGAACCAAAACAGAGAAGAAATGATGGAAAATCTGAAGAGTTGGGCTCTACCAATTTTGGGATAACAAATATCTCCTTAATGGTCAAATCAATAGAGGAGGTCAGAGTTGAAGAGCTAGTGGTGGCTAAGGATGATTTTGCTGCAGCAGAAGAATAACAAAAAGAAGGAGAATGATGAGACAATCAATTTTCTCTGAATGTAGTGTTCATGTTGGAACTTTATTTAAAGAAAAATTTGATCCAATTCAAGCTACACAATTAGTCCATGAATGAAGAAGAACAATCAAGCTCCAAGTCCTAGTTGAAAGAGGAGCTTACTGGAAGAGACCAAATCAGAGTTGAATCCACTTGATGAAGAAAGCATTGTTGAATATTTTTTGCTTTCATTTGAAGGGCCTAATTTGATTGATGAATACATGATGGAGGAGAATCATATAGTTCAAGAGGCTTCAAGTACAGAGCAGGCCATAGTAGAACCTTCAGTTCTTCCTCCCACTTCACCCCCGTCAAAATCTAATGTTGAAGAAGAGTTTGAGCTTTCAAAATTCATGTTTGAAGATGAGGGGAACTATGGTGAACAATTTTTTAGATTAGGAGGACACCATGGAGAAGGTTGAGAACATGCAGACATGACAATCAAGGAGGTAGATTATCTGTCTAACTTGGAGGATTTATTTGATGGAGAAGAGCCCATGGAGATCACATCATTTTCTCCTCCATCTTCCACCTTCAAAGAACATGAGCCTGCTGCTGTGAAGGAGAGCTATCAAGAAGACCTTGCTCTCCCAAATAGTCCTCTAGAGTAGCAAAGTGAAGATTTTGATTTGACAAATTTCATGCTAGAGGAGTGGGCTACCCAAGAGCAAGTGGGTATTCAAGAAACAACAGAGGAACCCCAAAGCTAACAATGTGTTGCAACAGATTATAATGATGCAAAGGAGAATTTAATGGATGTTGCAATCAATAATAATGGGCTGCAAATTGTAGAGGAGTTCCATACAGTTATAGAGGAAGGAAAAGAGAAAGAGGATGTCATCATCCCTCTCACACCATCCATCTAGGAAGATCTGCAAGAAGACTCCATTCTTGGAGTTAAATATTAGAGAAGTGGGAAAATTCAAAGGATCAGACCTTGCCTAATTAGGTACTTGTCTTCATTAGAGCCAAGGGAGAAGAAAACACCAGTCATGCTTGCTTTCAAGCATGAGGATGAGTATCAAAGTACCAAGGATCAGTTGCAATGCCTCTTCAGTCTAAAAGTAGAACAACTAAAATAGGTATTTGTTTTGTTTCTAGTTGACACCTTGATGATTTGGGTAGAGGATCAGCTTATAGTCATTTTTTCACTCATACAAGCAGCCATATTTAGTGAAAAATCATTTTCATGGCTGTCCCTTTTTGAGAAAGGGGAGTTACTTCTCCCTGCCAGTTGTAGGATTTGTTTGAACTCTCTTTCTCTCTGGTTAAAACAAAGTAGGTAGGTTTTCTTTTAGCAGAAGAAGTTCTTTTGCACACTCTACATATCCCACTTAGGGATGTGTATGATTTCCATTTTTTTACATAGTGTGTTGTGGTTTTTTTGTTGCTCTTACACAGTGCATTTAAAAATGGCATTTGGTGAGGTTAGCTCTAGCTCCTAGTTTCAGTGGTGCTTCCAAGTGGCTCAAGGATCATATTTTCAAAGTTCAGATCAGATTTTTGTTTATTATTCAAGAATCTAAACCTAATGGATGCTTCAAGGCCACTGATCATCTCATCTAGTAGGTAGATATCCCCACGAGTCACCAGATTCTTGACCAAAATAAGCTCACACTTGTTTTTGGGAAACTAGCACCATTTCCCCCCTTCTTGTGACTTCAATATGAGTTTTTAGAAATTTCAAACACTTAAAGTCCCCTAAAAACATTTCCATCTAATAGGAAATTTCTTCCCCCTTTCCAAAAAATATAAAGAATTCCTCCTAACTCCTCATATTTTGTAAGTTACGGGTTAGCATGGGCCTTGGGAGGATTTTTTGCCAATAGCGGGTTTGCAGGCCTGGTGTAGAATTTTTGCCATGGGAAAATTGTAGACTGGTCAGGGTGAGCGGGAAATATTTTTGCACTTGGTACCTTTTGCAGAAAGGCACAAATTTCAATTTTGCGGGCCGTATGAGCCCGCACGGGGGAAATAAAAGAAAAATGCCTAAGGCCCGCAAACTTGGACAAATTTGAAATTTTGGTTTTTCAGGTCAAAATGGGAAGGTGGGGCATTGGCAGGAAACTTGGAAAATTTGGTTTTTGTTTTAAAAGGCATAAATTATAAAAGTGATCCAGTACCTCCATAGACATCCTAGAGAAGCCACATGTCAGGCATCTTGTTAGCTTACGGGGAAGCGGGCCATCGGGGAAAACTTTGGAATTTTTCCAACTTTTGCAAAAAGTAGCACAATTTCAATTTTGGGCCCGCAAAGACGCTTTGACCAAAGTGATTTCAGGCCTACGAGACTGCAGGAGGATTTTCTAAAATTTTCCAACTTTGTGCAAAAAGCACCAAAGTTAGTTTCGGGCCCGCGGATCCGTTTTACAAAATTGGTTTTTCATCATTTTTGTATGGATTTGATTAAAAGTTTCAAATGATCATATCTTTTGATCCAGATCTTGGTTTTTGACAAATTTTGGTCTTTTTGGAAATATCTTAACCTCCTCTATGCCATGAAAGCATAAATTTTGAATTTTGACAAAGTATGGTGGGAAAAAAAATGAGAAAAAATGCTTGGCTCGGGAAAAACATAGAACCAGTCCCAACCGCCAAAATTTAATGCAGTATGACATCCAATTTCTTTTCCAGGAAGCTCAAATGTATTGGGAAACATAATTTTATAGGTGCCCTATGACTTTTGGGATCAATTTGAATGAAGCTTTCAGTTGGTGGGTGTGAAATATAATTTCCCTCTTTCCCTCTCTCTGATTGTCATTCTATATATTGTAAGAACTTCTCATTGGAGAAAAAAGGAGACATTCCGGGTGTAGGGAAACTTTGCCAAATTTGTTTCTTGAATCCATTTGAGTTAAAAACCTTCTGATATACCTGGCAAGTGGATTTATCTCCTCTAAGTAAGAAATGTAATGGTCTATACACCTTATAGAGAAATAAAAACGTGTTTTTTTTGTGGTGTTTTCGTCAACCCTTTGCATTGTTTTGTTGTTTCCCCATGCCTCTCCCTTTCAAATATATGTTCCCTGTTTATTTATTTCATGTTTGCAAGTGCAATGGTGTTGTGTTTCATGGATTTTTGATCATGCATTAGAATCTGGGTTTTTGTCACTTCTGTTTGATCTTCCAATCTTCCTTTTTCCCCTGTTTCATCCTCCCTTAACAGAGTATCTCACCCCTTTCCTTCTCTGGTGTATCACCGCTTTAGTGTAGGCTTTTTTTCACTTTCTCTTTCTCTCTGGTCCCTTAGAATGATTAGATTAGGATAGTTTATATTTTCCTGCATTGGAGTAGCTTGTGGTAGGTAGTTTAGGAACAAGAACCAACTTTCTCTGGAGGATCATCTCATCTTTACAAGTCCCACAGCTTGAGAGAAGGTCCAATGTTATGCAAATCACACTGAATGCCCCATTTTAACCATTTCACAATTAGGCCACTCGGGGGTGTTATGATATTGCATCAACACCATCACTAAGGGAAAATGAAACCTAAATGACAATAAGACAATGTGTATACGCACTTGGAGAAATTAAAAACCTAGGCTAATATGTACAAGGGTGAGAAATTTCCCTTTTAGTAGCAGTGTTTGAGGTAGATCCCATTGACTAGAATCTGTAGTTCTTCACTATCTAATGTAGACAATTGGAAGGCATTGCTACTTTTACATCTTGTGACCATGTAGGGGCCACTCAAAATGGCATAAAAATTGGAATGCTTGTCTAGCTTTTCACGACCAGCATCCCATTTTAGAACTAAGTCCCCCTCTTGAAAGGTCCTTGTTCTTGCGCTTTTATCAAACCATCTTTTGACTAAGGTCCAATCCTTTTCCACGGTCTGCACTACATGTGCTCTTATTTATTTTAGTTCCATTCTTTGCATACCTGATTTCCATGGGTTTCAACTCATCCAACTGCAGTTGCTTTATGAATTCCAATGTGGGAAGCTACAATGATATAGGCAACACTGCCTCTTTCCCATAGACCACCTTGTAGGGAGAATTACCTATAGATTTCTTGGGTTTGATCCTATCAGCCCATAGATCTGATTTGAGCTTTGTGTGCCAAGTTCTTTAATTTTCGTCAAGACTCCTAATAATCTTTAGGATGTTCTTGTTTGTGGAATCTACTTGGCCATTACCTTGAGGGTAATAGTTTGATGAAGTGTTGAGGTATACACCATTCTTGATAGCTCATTTAGTGATCCTTGTACCAAGGAATGCCAATGCATTATCTGATATGATAGTGGTAGGGACTCCAATCCTATTGACTATCCCTTTATAGAAATATAAGATATTGGATTCATTTGCCTCCTTAAGTTCCACTGCTTTAGTCCACTTGGTGAAATAGTCTATTGCTGTCAGTATCCACTTGTGGCCTTGACTTGAATTTGGGTTAACCATTCCAATGAAGTCTAATCCCCATTGTATGAATGGTTGGTTAACTGAGATTAGATGTAATAAAAGTGCTGCTAACCTTTCCTTGCCTATGAAGAATGCACATTTTTTGCACTTTTTGATCCAAGAGTAGCAATCAATAAACACCTTAGGCCAATAGTAACCAAAATTCATGATTTTGAGAGCTGTTACTTGAGGAGCAAAGTGGCCTCCTGCTTCTCCAACATGGAACTCATGCAACACCCTCTCAATTTTACCTGTCCCAATGCATCTTAATAGAGCACCATTAATGTTCCTTTTGAAAAAAATTTATCAACAAGCACATATGGAATGGCTTGCAATTTGAAGTATCTCCTCTTTGCTTTACTCATTTTGTGAGGGTAGAGGCCAGTTTGGAGAAAATGCACCAAGGCTTGAGTTTAACATGGAATGGGTGCATCATTAGCTGGCTACTCTTGATCATTCTGTAGTAGCAAGACAACCTCTTCTTCTCCTTTTGACTCATCATGTGGTTTAGAAGAAAGATGCTCACACAAAACATTTCCACGAACCAACTTGGTCACTTTTATTTCAATGTCATACTCCATTACATGGGTGATCCAACCTGCTATCTTCTCATTCAAGTCCTTGTTTAGGAGAAAGTCCTTGACACCAACATGAGACACTAACGGTTGGGTCTTGTTGTTTGAGACCAAGTGTTTGAACTTCTTCAAACTCCTAATGGAAACAAGGACATACTTTTCAATAAAAGAATACCTTAATTCATAGTCTTCCAGGATTTGACTGAAGAATGCTATGGGGTGCTTTGATCATTCTCTATTCAGCTGTACTAAGATAGCTGAGATTGTGTCTGATCATCGAAAATCATACAACATGAAGTCCTTTGAGAAGTCTGGGTTGATAAGAGTTTGAGCCTGTGATATTTCATGCTTGATGGCTTCAAAAATCTCTTTTCCTTCTACTGTCCATTTGAATGCAAGACTCCTTTTCAACATCATTGTCCAAAGGCTTCACAAGAGTGGAAAAATTGGCACCAAATCTGTGCAACCAAAGTTCATTTTCCCCAAGAAGCTTTGGAGAGATGATCTTGTGCCTCATTTGACAATGCTCAAGTCTTTCCTCATGAATGGCTTCAAATCTTTCATGGTCAATTGGCCTTTAACCCTTCTCTTGAGACAATGCTTGGCCCATTCAATGGTTTCAATTCAATGTGCCAAGAATACAGCAATTCTTTGGATTCATTGACACCTATTAAATCCTTCTACAGTCTTTGGAACACTTTCCTAAGGTGAAAGAGGTGGTCTCCTGACATTATTTGAGATAGATTAATGATATCATCTAGATACACTAGAACTATCTTATCCAATTTGTAATGCCTTTGAATTCCTCTAGTGAAATGGGCTTGATGAAATGCTGCTCTAGCATTTGACAGTCCAAATGTTTATCTTCTCCTGTTCAGCATACTGTACCCCGTTTGGTGGTGAAGGTTGAATCTTGAACTAATCAAGACTTCTTTTGCCATTATGTTGGTTATAGCCTGAGTAGCCATCTAACAATGAAAACCATATTCAGAACTAGCTACAACTTACAAGATCTTGGATCCATTGAGGAGCAAGTGGATAGTGATCTTCTGAGTGATGCTCTGTTTATATCAATCTGGAAGTCTACACACAATATGATTTCCCCACTTATGTTGTTCACACAGGCACCAAGTTTGCAACTTAAAATTGAATTCCTTGATATGGGAAGCTGATGACTGGCCTCATTTAGCTTGCTCAACTCTTCTACAACATCATGAACACTGTCCCAATTGCTGCCAGGGTTTATCTGGCTACTTCATGATTCTTTCCTGGAAAGGAATTGGATGCCAAAGGTTTCAAAATCTTCAATAAGTATGCTCATACCCTAGTCTTGGGTTGAAACCTATTAAATCCTTATAAGTCCATGAAAATACATATGAGAATTCTTGACAAAGTTGAATAAATTCATATTTCTCTTGTGGAGTAATTACCTTTCCAATTTGTAATGTCTTTCCTTCCTCTAGTGAAATGGGCTTTGAATCGTCACCCTTTACTTGAATGCCTTCATCCTTTCAGAACTGATCATTTGGGGTTTAAGATTGAAATCTGGAAGTCACAACACATTTTTGTAATTTGCTTGGTGCCTTGAGTTGCAAACCAGCATTGGTCACTCATATTGCATGTTGCCAACTTGTCTTGGTTCCATCAGAGGAGAACTCAACTTCTTCTTGTAGAAAATTAACAATCCTTGCGGTATGGTCATTGGTCAAAGACTTAGGGAGACTTGATGATTGTTGTCATGCAAGCAATAAACTCCTAGCCTTACATTCAACCATTGATATGCAAGGGCTCAAGAGCTTCTCACTTTTGATACTTTCTACATTCATCAAACACTGTCCCAAGTCTGGAATACCAGTCTGTCTGCTGCTTCATTCTTCTTAATAAGTGCTTGGAATGGATCCTCTTGATGCCAAAAGCTTCAACAATATTCATTGATAAGACTCAGTGTATAACCCTCATTTTTGTAGCTCTTGCAATAAGATCATATTTCCTTGTAGCATGTTGTCGTCTATACCTTGGTTCTAAAAATCATGTGTCACTATCACCAAATACTTAGAAAAATTCTTAATGCCTCTCTTTTTTGCCCGATGAAGTCTCATGAATCAAAGCCTCATAGCTCAGAGTGATGGCAAGTTTAAGACTAAGACAAACTGGAATACGATCAAAGTTGAGTACATAGCATGTAATGCCTTGAGGCTCAAACATTTGCATTAGCTCATAACTCCTGTTACCTAATGTCCTATCTTCTTGACACCACATCTCTAGAAATGAATTCAATATTCCATACCTCAGCTTATCATCCTATGCGGTATGGATTGGTGATGCTAGGGAGAGCTACTTGATCTATTTTCAATGTAAGCAATTATGACTCCTAGCTTATATCCTCCAATGATCTTTGTAAGGGTATAAAATGGTGGGGCATTCAAATTTTTACCTTGTTGTCCATTCATCAAGATTTCAAGTCTGGAATACATCTAACATTGGTAATCTACTTTCTCTAAGTGCTTGGAAGATCCTCTTGATCAGATGTTGAACAATTTTCCATGGCAGATTTCAATAGCTCTCTTTGTTGTGGGATAGCCAATGAATCCCACATTGATATGTTCACATTTATCTTCTTCATCTTCTCAATGATGTTGAATGGAGATGATCTATCTCTATGTTTCCCCTTACTCTACACATTCTTCTCTGGCACATGGGCTATTACAGCTGGTATTTGAGCTAGTCTAGAAGGTGGCTTGGTTTGAGCTTGCACATTGGGAGCTACAATTTGATTGCCAATACCTTGCGGAGTGATGGAGGGCTATGAATTACTTGAATTTGATGATTTTCCTTCTCCAATAATCCTTTTCTTGGACCATGTATTGGATGCTATACTTGGAGAAGGGGTTTGATTTATACCATAAAATTTTTTAGCTTGCAAATTGACAAGTGTTGTCTCATTTGGAGGTGCCTCTTGTTGAGATGCTCGTTGCTACTAATTTCCTTTTTGACTTGTCTCTTGTTCCACTTAATTTATTGTCACCATAAGGCCTTTAGTCAAACCACCATTGAAACACATTGACTGGTTATGAGGTTGATTGCATGGGAAACACCAGTCATATTCTTGATCCATGTTATTTTTCACTACTACCAAGGCTCTAGATGTGGATGCAACATTGGGATTGTGAGACTGGAATGGTCTATTAGCAGGAGGATTTAGTTCGTTCTGATTTGTAGATTGAATAGGTGGCCTGTTAGGCTGATATGGTCATCTATTTGGTTGAGTTTGAGGTTGATATGGATGTCTAAAATTTTGAGCTTGCTGCCTCTTAAGTGTCACCAACCCATTACCCAAATCTTGCAGTTGCTTCATGACTTCTTGGGGCTCATTTCAGGCACTGAAAGATGAAGTAGAAGCTTCAACTGAACTATGATTCCTTGGAACAAGTAAGGGTGCTAATGTTTGTCTTTGACTAGTACTTGGAGTTCCTAGTTCTGGACATAGGGGCATAGGTGGCCTAGGTGCAAGCTTACCAGCCTGAATTAAACAATTTTCAACTCTAATGGAAATGTTATAGGCTCCAGGTAAGGATACAACTCCCATGGATTGAATCAATATAGAAATATCAAAATTTAAAGCTCTAAGAAAGTATAAGAAAGCACCTTTATCTTTTGGTCTTATGGCCAGTGGTATCCTATCCCGTGTCCTTTTGAATCTGAAGTTGAAATCAGTCAATTGTTCATTAGGAGCCCTCTTGATTGTTGTCAGTTTTTCCAACAAAGACAAATTATCCCCCTTTTCTCCAAATTGATTATGAAGGGTTGTGCACAGATGGTCCCAATTTTGGATAGAGCCTGTTGTTACACTTCTGAACCATTACAAAGGTTTTCCATTAAATGAAGAGGCTACCAATTTGACTACAATGTCCATCTCAATGATTTCATGAATGAAACAAAATTTTACAATATCTTGAATGTGATCAATAGGAGTAGTCAAGTTTTCTCCAGTGAAATATGGAATGTTTTTCAATGCTACAATTGGAACTGGATTTTGTGCATTGAGAGTAAGTGGGATGCTACAAGTAAAATTTACATAAGGATTGGGTTGTGCCATTTTGATTAGCCTTAAAACCCTTGTTGATTGAATGAAAGGCCTACCAAGGGGAGGTGTTGACAAAGTTATATTTGGTGGAGATGGAGACCTTTGAGCTATTCTTCCTCTTCTTGCTCTGTCTGGGGACAAGTGCAAATAGAAAAACAATCCTTCTTCTCTAGTTCTTGATCTGGTATGGATTCTTCTCATGAATCTGCCAAGCCTGGGCTGTTGAAACCAATGGAATCTACATCTTGTGGAGTCGCCATATGTGTAATTTCAAAGCTCCTTACAAGCTAAAAAAACTTACAACAAGTGCACATCAACCTTGTTATTGTAAAAATGCAGACCTCTTTCTCCCACTGGGCGTGCCAAAACTGTTGATGCAAAATAACATCACCCTTGAGTGTCTACAAATCAATGGGTTGATAATATCAGTGTGATTGCATAACATAGAGCATCTTTCAAAGTGTGGGGAATTTGGAATGGAGAGAGCTCTCCAGATGAAGGCCAGTTCCTATTCCTCTGTTCAGGTGCACACATAAAATTACAGAGGATATATTATTAAAACCTATGCAGACTTTCCAAGGAGATAGGAGTAAGGGAATACAAGAAATAAAACATAATCTCTTAGAGGTGATGCACCAAAGGAATGATGAACACTTTCTTTGGAATGAACACAAACAATAAAAAACACAACAAAATCACCATACACAGATAGCCAAACTACAATGAAAGATCAGAAAGGAGACAATGAACGTAAGAGAGTGTTAAAAAATTGTCCACAAATTTCTATTATTGCTCTAAAGATTTGATACAGTTTATCACAATGGCTAAGAGGAAAGATTGCATTTACAGCTTGACTGGGAGGTTCGAACTCCACAAATCCACTTCCAAAAAGAAGAGAAGGGAGGATGCAAAACAAAATGTCCAACCCTTTACAATTATCCAAGCTCGTACCTTTATAGATTAAGAAAAGTCAAAAGAAGGAAAGGAGGCAGGAAATCTGATTTGGTAGCTCAACCACTAGCCATTAATGTCCATAAATCCACCCATAATTTGTCAAGTCTGCCTATCCATGTATTTGACATGCTCAAGAAGGAACAATGGTGGATCAAATCAAGTCTGATCTAGTTGTTGAAGCAATCAGATAATACATTAATGACAAGAAATATGTTTTCCTATTTTCACCCACCTAACCTCATCTAAATTAAAGTTTTAGGCTTCCATGGCATAGAGGAAGTTGAGACCTTTCCAAAAAGTCCAATTTTGTTGAAATCTGAGCTCTTGATCTAAGGATATGTTCATTTGAAATTTTGAGTCGAATCCGTAAAAAAAAGGTGAAAAACCAGTTTTGCAAAATGACTTCGTGGGCCTGAAATTCACTTTGGCGCCTTTTGCACAAAATGCAAAATTAGAAAAAACCTCCCACAGCTCTGCAGGCCCGAAATCCATTGGGAAAAAAGCCTCCGCAGGCCCAAAGTTGAAATTGCACCTTTTTTGAGAAAGTGGCAAAAAATCCAAGCTTTCCCCACCAGCCCACTTTCCCGTAACTGACAAAGATATGACATGTGGCTTCTGTGGGCGCCGGTGCAAGTATGCTTGCTTTTACACTTTACGCCTTTTAAAAACAAAATCCAAACTTTCCAAATTTCCTCTGACTACCCGCTTTGATGCTTTGACTCGAAACATGGCCACGTGTCCCCTTTGTAGGCCCAAAAATAAAATTGCACTTTTTGCTCAAAAATTGAAAAAGTGCAAAAGTTTCCCTCAGGTACGAAAGCTAGCAACTTATATTTTCCAAAAGTCATCCCCAGGTCCGCTGACCCACTTTGGCAAAATTCCTTAAGAAATCATGTCGGAATGTATTTTGCACTTGTTGAAATTTCAAAATATTTCTTGCTGGACTGCATTTTGCACTTGGCAAAAATTCTTCCCTAGGCCCACATGCCCACTTTTGGCAAAAAATCCTTCTAAGACCCGCCGACCTGTAACTTGCAAAATATGAGTCAGAAGGCCTTCTTTATATTTTTGGAAAGGGGAAGAAATTTCCTATCTGATGGAAATGCTTTCAAGGGGCCTTAAGTGCTCGAAATATGTAAAAATTCATATTGAAACACAAAGAGGGAAAAATGATGTTAGTGGACCAAAAATAAGTGTGAGCTTATTTTTCGTCAACAAGACCTAAGAAACAATGTAAATGAAATGAGAAACAAGAGTATATGTGATAATGGTTTAGGAATAATTTTTTTTAGTTGAATTCCTTATGGTTGAGTTAAGAATTGACTTTTGTTAAAAATGGTTTCAATTTGTTCTTGGTGGGACTAGGCATTTGAGCCAATATAGAGTCCAAAATAAAAAAATAAAAAATAAAATTATGTCATGTAAATGCTTATTTGAATCAAACTAAATTTGGAACTAAAAAACCATAGTACGAGAACAAATGTGCTTCTAATGGAAGGAAGTTTTTAGGAAAGGGAAACTCAAACCTTCACCTCCTTGAATCGTATTATTTCTCCCTCGACAAATTATGGTTGACCCCCTTGCTTAATGTGGATAAAAAAATTAAATGTCAACTAAACATATTTTAATAAACAAACCTTTGACATAAGAATGAGAGAATCAGGAAATTTGTAGGAAATTTTAAATATGAAAAATAATAATGTAAGTTATGAAGATTGTCATAAGGGATAAAGAAAAAACTTAAATGGTCAAACTATAAGTTGAATTGTGGAATGAACTTATGAATATTTAGGTGGAAAATGGGGAAAATTATACTTACATAGTAATGTTATTAGAAGGTTAATCATAACAAAGACGTAATCATGGTAATGATGTGTTGTGGGTTGGCCAATCCTTGAGTCCCTTTTCTTGTGGTTGGTTTATTGCTAACATTCATTCATTGGGAAAAGTGTGGCATCGACATGCCTACAGTGTTGTCATGTGTCTATGTGAGTCGATGACTTGTAAGTGTCGTATACGTCTTTGAGTTTTCTTTATTGGAGCCCTTGCGGTGTTGTGTAGTGAGAAATGTAAGTAAAAAAAGTATCCTGGTATTTTACTGTTATAATTTTGTGTGTAGAATGTGGGCGTTACAATTAGATGGTTTGTAAACTAAACAAAACCTTCTTTAATTCACTTACAAACCTGGAAAAACACCACATTTAGAGAAATGCAAAATAACACTCTGAGCCTCGTAAAGGAGATGTCAAACATCATTTATGTTCCTTGCTATGTAGACAGTCACATCAATCTTTAGCTCGACCTCGTTTAACTGTTTACTTTGTCTTTTCCGCTCCTCTAGAAGCCCTGTTACTCCATTTTGTGCTTTAGGGACTGTTAAAACTAAAAAGTTGGGTTTCGTTTCAACTCGCCATTTGGACCCTGAGGAACAAAATGCTTTCCTGCCCTCGCAACCCTCTAGTATTTTTACTAGAAAATTTCCTAGAAACTTTAGTTTGGGGAAAACTCTTTCCTGGTTAGTTCAGCCAAGGGATTTCGTAGGCCTCGTGTCATGCCCACAAAAATCAATTTTTGGATAAAAAATTATCTAGAAAGGGTGTGGAAAATATATATATATATATAAATTTATAAGGGTGTTAAACCTTAATACACGTTTTATTAATCCTTACCAACATTTACTACACTACAAAGCATGGACCAAGTCAAGGATACATAATTAAAAAATCTTAATTCATTTCTAATGTCATATTAATTACAAACTGCTAGGAAGGTGCCATAAATTAATTTACTTGGTTAAATATTTTTTCCCCTCTTAGATTAACCTTCAACCCATATTCATTTACCCTTTTCCTTAGTTACCTTAGTTCTCTTAAATTATTTTTCTTAAAGTCCATTCAAATAATTACTAAAACATACTAGGAACTAAATAAATGACTTAGCATACAATGGTATTAAATGTCCCCATTCACCCATTTATACATACCTTTAAATTATCTAAAATCCATAATATTTATTCTTACCTAACAATTGTAGGGTTGATTCTCAATCCTTCGATGAAATCAATTATGACCACTAGATCTTAGGGTTCCACACTAACCCTAACTATCATTGTGAAATCTTATTAAACCTTTTTCTTTGCCATAGCCTCCTCATTTGGTCACTTTTTTTTTTTTTTTAATTTGTAATTTGGAGAAATGGTAGCCATGGGAGAAAGGAAGGAAGAAACCATGAAGAAATTCACAAAATTCAAGCTTAGTTTAGATGGGATTATGAATTTACTGTTGCATTGTTTTCTATTAGTGGATTGTAGGGATTCTTCCCTAAATTTGGAATATTTACTTAGTTATTTATTTGTTTTTGTATTCTACTTGGGTGAAAGCCTTTTTCCATTAAATCCAAGAGATTCCATACATTTAAATTCCCATTTCAAGATTTATATGTTTCAAATAATGAATTTATGCCCTTATGGCTTGCTGGTGACTTCCTCTTCAAATTTGTAGGCTTAAATTTTTAGAAAACTAAGTTTAAAATTTTCCAGCCGTGGATCTTTATTTTTTCCACCATTAGTGATGAAACTGCCACCCAAAGTAGACCAGTGGTCCTGGGACCACCACCCTACTTGGGTCACGATTCACAAACCACCACTTTGCATGAGCGGTGGTTCAGAGACCACCGCTCTACACAGGGAGACCATCCTATTCTTTGAAAACAGAGCCATCAATTGTGCAAATTTTCTAAAAACAAGTTTTACAAGGGTGATTTACAAGTTATCTTTCACTTAACTCTAGATGCCTACAATATCTAATTTAACAGTTACACCATTTATTCATTCCATGCCTAAAATTACTAAATTTAAAAATGTTCTATTTCAATAGTAGCAAAAAACCAAACTGCAAGATCATTTTTATTTTCTTTCAACGAATTTTCTTTCAAGTTCACGAGTAAGAAAGAAGCTTAATATATTCCTAATATTATTATTCTCCTTTCCACAACAACATGCAATTTTATTTCTTCTTTCCATTTCTACTACAACCATTTTTTCAAGTAATTATAAACAACTTTCTTTCATATTCAAATTTGCAATGAATACACTATTAAAGTTTAACAATTTCTATGTTATTCTTTTCATTTTTACCATAATGCAACTTCAAAAAATGATAATGAAATTTATTTTTTCTTTGAGCATAGCTCATTTTGTTACAATACAAAGACATTTATTTTCCACAATAAATTTCAACTTTGATAAACATATATGTAATGCAACTCTTCTTTTAAATATAATACTACTAGTCTTTCACCTTAAGTGGGAATTACAAGAAAGGTTTTCTCACAAAGAATGATTTCTTTTGACTTCACAAAATCTCCAAGTGCCAATTATTCAATAAGATCTCCACCATGTATTCAATTTAATCACAACAAAAATGGGGGAGAGGCAACACTCTACACCCAACCAATAATCTAATGAGAAGAAAAAGCTATCCTCCTCATTGGCCCTCGAGCCCCAACCAAAATGCAATAAGGGATAGATCCAACCCATGGAAAATATCACAAAGCTTCCACATCGTAATACAAAACTTCAAAACCATTTCAAAACAAATTCAACACAATATAAAAATCACAACATGAAACTTATAAAATACACATGTCTTGAAAATGCAAAGCCAATGGAGCAAGGATCTATGGGGAGATCACTTATGCCTCCCAATGGGATTAGGTGCCCACCTTAAAGCCCTCTAATATACATCTCAAACCCCTACACAACTCTTATGCCTCCCTCAAGATCCTCTTATGCCTCTCACATTCTCTTATGCCTCCTTATAATCTCTTATGTCTCCCTCAAAAGAACCAAGTAAGAAATGTAAGCATTTTCTTATCCAAGGTGGGGCACCCAACCCAACTCCCTCCCAAACATGAAATAAAATCATATGCCTCCCCACATATAAGATCACCATAGCCTTCTCCTACACCATATTTAGGCATTCTACCCAAGAACCCAATAAGCATACAAGCCATTCACTAACATACAAATATACACATATAAAAGAAAACAAATAAAGCAAGGGTGTAGTTCCTACCTTTCCATGATATAACTTGACCAAAAGAATCACACTCCAAGTTCCTTTAAGCTAAATATAACTCGAAAAAGGTCTAAGAATTCAACAAGCACTCCAAAATTCTCCAACTCCAAAAATACAAGAGGACACAAATGAAATGAAGTAACCCCCAAACAAACAATTAAACCTACATATATAGAAAAATGAGAGAGGATGGTGAGGTGGATCCATGTAGGATACCACATCACTTATCATCAACTCCACATCACAAGTCAAACCTCAACCCCAATGCACAATAAATTGGTGATTGAGAGGAATGACAAGCCTATTACACACACAATCTAAACCCACACCCTCTAAGGATAAAATTAAAACTCATATAAGAAAAGTGCAATAAATGTCACTTTTTATCTTACAAATCACATAATCGGGTCTATTTTTGACCCCCAATCCATAGGTAGGGTTGGTATAAGAATTTAAGAGGTGTGGGACAAGAATATCTTATCTCACAAGCCTCTAAAAATGGCCCTTAAGGCCAAATCCAAAATTCCAAGGTAAGGTAGAGTGTACAACACTCAAAGTCACTTACACTCATTAAAAATCACAAAATAAAAAGAACAATAACTTATAAATGACTCCATTTGTCACATCCCCAAATAAATTAATAGCATGATTAATTAACTTAATTAAGGCATAATAATAAATAATGATTAAATAAATTACATCACAAATAAATCACATACTCAACAATAAATAAAATACAAGGGAAAGAATTGCACACATAGCCCATGGTCACAATTGGAGGTCATCCCCCCCCATTCAGTTGTGGTTGGTCTCCAATCCTCCTTTTTATTGTTGTGATATAATTACCTGCAAAATCACATAATACCTCCTTCAACCTCGTGGCCGCATCAAAAGCATCAAAAATAAAATATATGCATGCCCTCATGGATTTCAAGGGATGGAACTGAGTCATCCAAAGTATCTGACGTGTGAATA
This sequence comes from Taxus chinensis, assembly GCA_019776745.2. Classification (NCBI taxonomy): domain Eukaryota; kingdom Viridiplantae; phylum Streptophyta; class Pinopsida; order Cupressales; family Taxaceae; genus Taxus; species Taxus chinensis. Next base: position 513,030,634 of record CM034155.1, read on the forward strand.
GGAGATGTCATAATTGAAGATAGAAAGGTCAAAAAACTGCCCTCGTGGATTTCTATTTATCTTGTGTGGAGCTCCAACTCTCAAGATCACTTGCCAGTTAAGATCTACTCATGTCCAGCTTGCACCACAATTTTTTCTCTTACCTTAGCACAAGAATTTTGTTTCCATTCTTACATAATTCCCATGTAGCTTCCCACGCCATGTCTAACAAACCTACATTTCCTACATAAAATAGGGGAGGGCTTGTATTCTAGTGGCTAGTCCAAAACCCCATTGGCAGACATTAAACAAATAGAATCAGGAAGAGAGGTAATCGAATGCACATTAACACAGAACCTTGATGCCACAAATCGATTCTACGCCATAGTAATGGGATCAAAAGAAAGGAGCTCCCAAAAATCTTAAGCAATCCCTGAAAGGATTCCTTTATCCTAGAACTCCTATATAATAATAGGTAGACTTACCCAAATAGGAAAGGAACAGGGATATGTTTTCTTCATACCAAAGCTCAGTCTCCATCTAGAGAGGTGAAAAATGGTTTTCGCAAAAAAACAAGGTGCACTACTCAAGGCCATATGATCATCCTCCTATGTTCCAAAATGGAACAAGAAGGAATCATTTGAAATGGAAATCACCTCAAAATTCTGTGATCACTTCCTCCTCACCCAATCTATTACAAAATCAATATTTGGTCTACATCTAACAAAGCTACCAATGCAAGCCATAACATAACTGTTTATTTCCCTATCTACCAGATATTCAAGAACTTGCAAAGAAGGAACATTTGGTCCCTAATTAGGAAACACATGGATAAAAAATTATTTTTCAATTAAGACTTGGTCTTCTCAGATGAGGCGCTCCTATGTCTCACCCCCCGCCCCCGAATCTACCTGCAAAGCTAAGCACAATGAACCAGGATCAAGGCAAGGCCAGTTTCCCACTCGTGATGGGATTAAAATATCTTCATTGTTTCCTTTGTTACAATGCTTTTCCCATTAAAAATTCATAATTCTCTACTGAAGTAAACAATGGGGCATTTATGCTTTCCTTTAGTGGAATGTATGGGGATGAAATGGATGGAAATGAATGGGATGATGTTAAGCGGGAATTTTGTTTTGAAAATACATGCATTGATCAGGAGCAGGTTGTTGGATTTGGCCTGACCCCTCCTTAAAAAATTTTTATGTTGCCAGTGGGTCATGGGCTAGCAAAATGGGTGGATCTAGAGCTGCGGGAACTGATGGAATGAAGGCGATCTTGATTTCCCTGTATTATCTCTAGTATGGAACATAGAATCAACTTCCATTGATGTTCCTGAGGCATGGGTAGAGAAGGCACAAAAATGTTACTATTTTTCTATTAATCACAAATTTTCTAGGATTAGAACAAATAGAGACTCAGTTAGAGCTTGGGTTTTTAGGAAATGGAAGCCTTTTGAAGGTCTGAAGGTAATAGCTACTGATTTTGAATTCTTCTTTTTAAGATTCATGCTGGAATAAGATCTCCTTAGAGTGACCAATGGAGGTCCCTGAATTTTTGGAAAAACTCTTTTGTACATCTCCAGATGGCATCATGGCTTTGACTTAGGAAACATGGTTCCTGGTTACTTCTCTGCCTTGGTGAGGCTTCCAACTTTGGATGTAGAGTTTTTGGTTAAACACATACTAGAAGGGATAACCAAAGCTCTAGGATATTTATTGGTTGTGGACCCTACAATTGTAGCCTAGGCCCAAATGGTTTATGTGAGGATGTGTGTAAATGTCTTGTCTGACACAATATCACCAACCTACATCGGGCTCACATTAGAGTTTGGATTTTTAAACCAAGTTTTGGTTTATGAGGCATCCCTTGTCATTTGTGCTAAGTTCCGGATATTTGGTCATTGGTTAGGGGTGTTCTCATTTGTTCAGGAACATAAGAAAAAATCCCCTGTCCTCAGCCCTAATTGGAAAAAAATTTAGTGAAAGGCTTGCTACTCGTTGGAGAAATATGTAATGTATGTCGCTCGATAGGTGATCATGTATGTGGAGATGAATTATCTGGAAGATGTGTCGGCTATGGTCCTAGATCCACAAGTGGACATAGACAATAATGGAGTGTATAGTAGCTTTGATGGCTCCCCTTCCCCCACGTGAATTTCTACCATGCCACCTACCACACCTTTTGACTATATAGGAATCCATTTCAACGAAGAATTTTATCTGTTGGAAAAATATAAGAAATCTATATTTGGATGCACTTGTGAATCTTCTGTGTTGATGGTTGACAATATTAATAATCTAATTGAGAATACTAGAACAGATGTATCATTCAAACAATTGAGATTGAAATTAGATGAAGTGCATTTTTCGGAAGGTAAACTTAAAGTTGTATTGAATTTTGATTCTCTTGTTTTATCTGCCCCACCCTCTAATTATGCCAGTGGTTCGGATGCCACTCCTTTTGATCCTAACTCGTTGAAAATATTCAATTTTTGGGAGGGCCCTAAATATAAGGATTACTTAAGAATGTTTTTTGCTATGCATCAGGATCTTGATGATCTAGCCATGGACAATGGATATAATATCATCCACCATCAAAATTCTAAGTATCTTCAGGGATGAATGCACTGTCTTTTTAGGTTTTATTGTCATGCCTCTCTTGATTTCTCTTTACAAGACATTAATTTTTATTTCTTATTTATTTCTTGCTGAGGGGAAGTTGTGCTTTGGTGTATTTAATTTTTGAGCTTTGACCACTTAATCTAGGTTTTGAACCTTGTTGTAATCTCCCTGGGTAGAATCCTAGTCAAAAATCCTTTTACCCTTGATAAAAAAATAGGGCATTTATAAAATCTCTCTTTTTCATAAGGAACTTACCTATCAACACATATAATTCATCATCATGAATTACCAAGTTACTTTTACAAAATGTATTATTTGTTACTTTTAAAAAATACAAATTAATTAATAATGAATCTGTATGCATAAGAAACTATTAGTGTCTCTTGGTAAGTACTCCAAGTTGGGGGGCCAAAAGGGGGTTTTAAGTGGATGCATTTTTCTGAAAAATAAAAAACTTCAACTTGTATGAGTATTTTGAAATAGTTACACTCAAAATTGGAAGATGTTGTATAAACATTAATCATAGCATTTTGAGTCTAGTTTCTAAGTTACTAAATTTTTATTGAAAATGGATAAGTTTAAATTGGTCAAATAACTAAAATACCAATATGTACTCCTTTTTTTGTTAAAAAACATAACAGAGTGACTTTCGTGCCCTCCACCTTTTTAGGACCATTTAGTATTTTTGAAAACCCTTTGGTAGAAAGATAGCTAGGAGCATATAGTTTGGTTCACATTTTAAACAAAAATTAGTGAGTATTTTTTTTAATGATTTTTCTAGTACAAAAAAATTAAATTTAAAAACATAACAGAGCTCCAACTGTGCCCCCCTAACTACCTCAAAAACTATCAAAAATTAGATTATTTTTATTGAATGTGTTTAGAATTTTGCCTACTTTGGGATACTGTAATTCTAGTTCAATTTTGATGAGCCAAAAAAAGATATACGATGAAAGATAAACGCGTTTCAAATTTAAAAAAAAAAGCTATAAAAGGCATTGTTAGAAAATAAATAATATGGAAACCTTATACTAGTCAAAAAATTTGAAAAATTATATTTTTAGAAAGTAGATAGTCTTCTCTACGTCGTGGTATAATATTTTTAAAACGAATTGATCATTTTATGTTGATTTATGATGGCGAAAGAGATATTTTTGTATTTTCCTGCAAAAACATGAGGTTTGTTGTGTTGCACAGGTCCATGCCTCAGGCTTGGGGATCCAAACTATATCCCATGTCTCGAGGCATGGCTTGGAAAATTTAAAAGCATAAAATGTGTACGCACTATAATATGCACACGTTATGATGCGTACATGTTTTGTATATTATAAACACTATATGTGCTTTTGGCTTGCTTCTATTTTCAAAATTAAATGTTTAAGTATAAGTTTTCCATTTATTATTATTATTTATATTTGAAATATAAAATAATAATAAATGAAAAACTTATACTTTAAATTTATTTTAGTAAATATAATAAATTAGGGTCACTTTGCACCTTATGGAACTAGTTTCAAAGCTCCATGAATCATAGTTTAGGAGATAGTTTTTAATAGTATAATATGCTCTGTACACAGGTAATTTTAAAGATTTCAACATTCACCCTAAATATTTTAGTAGTTAAATTCTACAATTGAAACCCTAATCCATAAACCATAAACCCTAAAACTGAGTCCCTAAACCTAAACGCTAAACCCCAAACCATAATTCCTAAGTCATAAACCTTAAACATTCATCCCTTACTCGTGAGCCCTAAAAATTGAGCCTTAAACCCTATACCATGATCCCTAAGCCCTAAACCATAAACCCTAAACCATGAACCATGAGCCCTAAATTCTAAACCATAAAAACTAAATCCTAAAAAATAAACCCTAAAAACAAAATCTTAAACACTAAACCCTAAACACTGAATTCCAAACCATAAACCTTGAGTGCTAAACCTTAAACCCTAAGCCCTAAACCCTAAACTATAAACCCTAAATCCTAAAACCAAAATAATAAACCCTCAACCTTGAAGACTAAATCATAAATTCTAAACCCTATACCCTAAACCCTTATTCCTAAAACCTAAACCCTAAACCCTAAACCCTAAAACCTGATTCGTAAACCCTAAACACTAAATCTACAGCCCTGAGCTCAAACTCCTAAATCTTAAACCTGTAACTTTGAACCCCGAACCTTGAGGCATAAATCATTAACCATGTACACTAAACCCTAAATCCTAAGCTTTGAACCCTACACCTCGATCCCTGAGCCTTAATACTTAAACCCTAAACCCGGAGCCCTGAGGCCTAAACCCTAAACACTAAATCCAAAGTCCTAAGATATAACCCCTAAACCCTAAAATTTTAACTTTGAACCCTGAACCTTGAGCCGTAAACCCTTAACCATGCACCCTAAACCCTAATCCCTAAAATATTAACCCTAAACCCTAAGTCTTAAGACCTACACCCTAATCCCTAAGCCCTAAACACTAAACGCTAAACCCTGAGCCCTAAACCATAAGATCAAAACCCTAAACCACGTGCGTTCAATGTTAAACCCTAAATCCTAAACCCTAAAAAATAAATTGTAAACCCTAAACCATGACCTCTAAACACTAAACACTAAATCCTAAAACCTAAACCATAAAATACTAAATCCTAAACCCTAAACTCTAAACTCTTCAACCTAAACCCTTAACCCTTAACCCTGAGACGTAGACCCTAAACTATAAACCATAAACCCTAAAAGTAAAATAATAAACCTGATACCCTGAACATTAAATTTGCAACCCTAAACCCTAAACCTTAAACTCTTAACCCTAAACCCTAAAACCTAAACCTTAAATCCTTAGCCCTGAGCCCTAAACCCTAAACACTAAATCTAGATTCCTGAGCTCTAACTCCTAAAACTCATATCTTTCTATTAGGTCTCATGAGTGAGTTCATCTTTTTGAATATTAATATTAGGACCATATTTCCTAGTCTCATTCCTAGAACCATAATTGAGTCTACTTGTACAACTACCTTGTGTATGAGAGGTGGGACAAGAAACTAAATGGATATGAAATCTACCTTGTGCCTTGCAATACATATTACACATATCTTCTAAACTTGTTTCTACCCAAATATACTTGCACTCTTGAATGTCAATTTCTTCACAATTTGAAAAAAATTTACATTTCTCATATTTCCATGTATGGTATTATGCAATCCATGATGACCCATTGGAAGATGGAAAAAATAACCATCGCAAAAAAAAAATTAATCTCAAAGGAAATGGAAGAGACATAGATAATATACCAACGCGGAGGTGTAGGATCAAAACCAAATTACCTGCAATATCTTCTTCTCTTGAGAAAGAAAAAGCTCTTCTGCTACTCGAATGGATAGAAACTTTGACAAAACTTCCTGAAGTGTTAAAAATAAGCATAACAACTAGGGAATGGATAAGAACACAAAAGGGGTTATCAATTACCTAGTAAATATTTCTTATTTAGTTCTAAATGGAATTCAAGTCACCTATGGCGTAGTGACCTTCCATTCATTGATAACTCCTTCTATGATAAAGCCATGGATGTTTTCGTAATTACCTTCAAAAAGATAGGGGTAGTCATCAAGCCTAGTGAAGGTTGTGATGTGACTTCCAAACAACTTGAAACTCATATAGATTTAGAGGTCCTACCATGGATTTACAAATATCTCTATCATTATAAATGGAATCCAAGTAATGGTGTCTCTATCTATCCAAGGATCGAGGACTACTGAGGTCTATGGTAGGATTGTACATTCATGAATCATTGACTGTTTGTATCAAAATGTCATTGCATATGGAGAAACATTTTCAAACATTGGAGTAATGTATCTCTAAAAATAAATTTGAACCTCATAAATCCTCTCAAATTTCTAGCTTACAGAAGCACTGGAAATATCAAGTTTTGTTCTTCGAGTGAAACCTTCGTTCTTGACAGCTTGATACTCAAATAATTATTTAAAAGAGTGTCAAAAACATTTATTTATACAAATTTTTTCTTGGATATATTAAATCTCCCTCCTTTAAAATATCAACAGATGAAAGATATCAAATTGTGATGACTCTCTTTGAATGTTCTTCCTATGAAGAAGATGAACCCTTTCCAGTTGAATACTATCTATCAATACTAATAAGAATGGGTAAGACACAAAACAATACAGTGAGTGAAATAGTTCCCATGGGATGAGAAAAAGAATGTAGATGTATTGGGTAACATTTCTTTTTACCGAATTGTTCTTGGATATCTAAAATTTCCCTCCTTAAAAATATCAACAGATGAAAGGTATCAAATTGTTATGACTCCCTTTGAATGTCCTGCCTACGAAGTAGATGAACCCTTTTTAGTTGAATACTCTCTATCAATAATAATAAGAATGGTTTAGACACAAAAAATTACACTGAGTGAATGGGTGAGCCTAAACCCTGAGCCACAAACCCTAAGCCTTAAACCATGATCGCTAAAACCTAAACCCTAAACCCTCAAACCTCAACCCTAACTTCTATAACTTAAACCTTGAGCCCTAAAACCTAAATCCTAAACCCTAAAACCAAACCATAAACCTTGAGTCTTAAACCCTAAATCCTGAGCCCTAAACCATAAAATGTAAACCCTCAACCTTAAACTGTACACCCTAAACCCTAAACCCTAACCCTTGATGATAATCATATCCTGTATCTGTCATTGTACCAAAATATCTCAAAACAACAAGCTAAAATGATCTACTAATACCACCAAGGTATCTAGGAACATCATGTGTGAAGTATTAAGGTATCATCTATCTCCATGAGATACATATGAGAAAATAAATGTATGAGAATCTTGAATTTGATTCCATGAAAGGATGATTTTATAGCCTATAAAAGTGAAGGGATGATCTTTATATGGAACACCATGTTTCGAAGAATGAGAAATCATCGGAGTTCACTTGATGCAATTAACTTGGTACTATTCATAAAAACTCATTCAAAAACTAGTAGTGTGATCAAACCTTAAGGAAGAGGCACATTACAATTACCTCATTTTACCATTGAACAAGAATCCGATTTAGGGAGAAATCCTCTATCTACAATATAAGGATCTCATTTTAGTAAAAAAGTAGAAAATCATCATAGAGTTGATTCATGATCACTAAGGTTAATTATGGGCAAAATTTAAAATTTGTACCAATTCAAGTAGTGGTAGGGCCAAAATCCAATTTAGAAGGTCAAAAAACCTACAAAATGACTATATACTTTCCCAAAACAAATACTGACTACAATATGTATACCCTAAAAGTTATAGGTCTTTGTTGAAATCCTAAAAATGAGTAAGTACTGACCAGATTAGATTTTGAAAAACTATCTTCTAGATTATAATTGATGGAGCTATATGACCACTTTCATTAGGTTCAGAGTGACCCTAACTTCTAATATTTACTAAAATAATAAAAGTATAAAGAAATAATAAAATAAATCTTATACTTAAACATTTATTTTTGTAAGTACAAGCCCCCAAATACACATATATATTCCATAAAATGTAAAAGGAGCACGTGTTATAACGTGTACGCATTTTTATTTGCCTTAAACACATACACGTTATAATGCGTACATGTTTTAGGCTCGGGAATTACCAAACCAAGAAAAATATAACGCGATCACGTTATTACAAAATGAGTATGTGTTTCCTTCATTTTTAATTGTATGTCCACTTTTTGGCCTCCGAACTTGGTGCACTTACCCCTCTATATAAATAGAAAATCATTAAACTAAAATAAAAAACTTACTAGCACACAAACTAAGACATAGAAATAGGTGAGAAAATCTCTTTAAGAGATCCTAAGAAATAACATACCAACTCTATAGTATGGTTCTTTTCAACCGAAACTCAAATACATCATTTCTTATTATCCATAACCATACTAATAAGGTTTTGGAAAAAAATTAAATAATCATAAAAATGTAGAGAAAACAAATAAATTAAAGAGACGAAATATAAAGAATGACAAATGGAATATGTCTAAATACTTAAAATTGAATAGTGGATAAAAGAAACACAGAGTCATATAAGATTATATGGTCTAAAGTGTAAGAATTCACACAAAACAATATAAATCCATAAAAATATAATAATACATTGAATATAGTAACTATAGCCTAGTATGGAAAAGTAATTACCAAACACCAATACGCTATAAACATAGATATTTGGATACAAAATACTTTGACATGCTGATACATATTAAAATAAATCTATTTTTTTGGATAGAGAGTAATTATGACAACCTTATCAATGCCTTTGTATTCGAGATACTATTTCCTTAAAACATGTGTAATTAAACATGTGTGTGTGTGTGTGTGTGTGTGTGTGTGTGTGTGTGAGGGAAACACCTTGTATTAGTAAAAACTGTCAATATTTATGTGTCAAACTAAGAAATAAATAATGTGCCCCACCATTTGATTACTTTAATATAAAATTAGAAAATGTTGTATCATAACATGTGAGTATTTTTGAATTAGGATGTAAGAGAGTGTTTTCGATTAGTGGAATTTGATGATAGACACTAGAAATATATATTTAAATGTTGAGATGAGCCTCTCTCAAAAGAGAAGAATTATGTACACTGTATATGACAGGAAATTAAATCTCTTATGTAAAAATGATCAAATACTTCTAAAGAAGGAAAAAATTAATAACAATATTTTTGTTCTATTTGAGAGTGACAATAAAAAATGTAAGCACTAATGGGCCTAACATATTATCAATAATATCATATGAAAAAAATATTCCATAAGAAGCAATGTAATCATATTAAAATTATCCACAATTTTGATGAAATGCAATTGATGTAAGCATAAAGTAGAATGTTTGCGTAAAACCAAATGTAGTAATGTGTGTTTTGTGAAAAATATATAGAAAATTTAAAATTTACATATGTATGAAAAATCATTCCCCAGTATGAAAAAATATGACGAGAATAAATGGTTTTGCATGTTATTATAAATAGTGGGTGTAATTGATAGGATAAGATAACATGTCTCTGACGAAATAATTTACATGATGTATAAGAACCTTGGTAATCCATAAAGAAAATTTCGCAGAAAAAAGGAAAAACAAGAAAAGAAACACATAATAACGTATTACGCGTGTTTTAAACAGTGAGGAAGGTACATAACATAACATTTGATCCCGCGAATGGGATCAGATCTCATGATTTTCTGCTTCATTTATATATGAATCCTGCTTGTTTTATTGCATGGATTGACCATATAAGGTAGAAAGATCAATGTGTTGGAGGAAGGAAGCCATAAACTTTTCATTCATCACTATTGACCTAGTTTTAATCTCCACCAACTTAAGATTTACAGTCTCTCCATATCACATGCATTCAAATGTAAAATTGTAGTTCCCACTTCCCTTTGACACCTTTTGTTATTGATTTCATTACTGTCGACTATACTTATGGATATTATTGAAGCTTTTGATTTAGCATGATGTTAGATGTTAGAGATACTGGACTATTGTTGATTTCAATTCATACATGATGCATGTGGATTATTAGAGACATTTTATATTGATGTTGATATGTTGTTGACATGGTTATAATTATATATTTCAGACATGCGATATTTTGTCACATTGAGTAGACCTTAGATAATTGAACTAATTTTGTGATCATATTGATATTGATGAAATGTAGAATCAAGATGTTGTTAGAAATTGTAAATGATATCGTAATTGCCTAGATGATGATTTGATGCATATATAGATGATTGTGGATTTATATTACATATTTTATCTTGGATGTTTTAATGTGGCCACGAGACCGAAGGAGGTATTTATGTGTTTTGCAGGTAAATTTATTCACAACAAACAACTAGGGGATTGGAGACCAACCACATTGGAATTCTAGGTGAATTCAACAAGGGTCACCATGGCAACATGTGTTTGTGTGTGTGTGTGTGTTTGAATTATTGTTAGGGGGAAATTGTGACCAAGGGGTTATGTGTTGTATTTTATTTAGTTTCCTTTATTTAATGTAGTATGTGATTTTTAGTGATGTAATTTCCTTGTTTTTAATTATTTAGAAAATGATGTATTCTTCCCCTTTATCTTAATGGGTTTTAGTGTCATATTTAAGTTAATTAATCTTGTTATTAACTAATTATGGATGTGACCAAAATTTTTCATTTATTAGACTAGATGGCTCTTGGGTTTTGTGTTGTAAGATTGAGTGCTTGTGATCTTGAGTGTTGTACACTCTACCCCCCTCATGGAAATTCGAATTTGGCCTTAAGGGCCAATTTTGAAGGTTTGTGGGACAAGTTAAACTTGTCCCACACCTCTTAAATTGCTATGCCAATCCTACCTATGGGTTGGGGGGTAAAAATTAGACCCCATTATGTGTTTTGGGAAGAAAATTGTAAATTTTTATTGCACTTTCTTACATGTATTTATTTTAGCCCTTAAGGGGTGTGGGCTTAGATTTTGTGTGTAAATAAAATGTCATTTCTTCAACCACTTATTAATTGTGCTTTGGAGTATGGGATTGACTAGGGTGATGTGGAGTGGAGAGAAATGAGGTGGCATCCTACTTGGAGCCACATCATCCTCCTCTCTCCCTTTTCTATTTATTCAAGTTCTTTTTCTTGTTTGGGGGTTACTTCATTCTTTTGTGCTCTTATATTTCTTGGCGTTAAAGGATTTTAGAGAGCTTGTGGTATTTGTGGGAGCTTGTTGGTGATTGCTTGGGTTTGAAGGAGCTTGGAGTTTGACTCTTGGAACAAGCTCTACTATGGAAAGGTAGGAGCTTTACTTTTACTTATGTTATTCCTTTATTTTGTGTTTGTGTGCTTATTTTTTTGAGTGTTTGGAATGTTTGTTGGGTGCTTGGGTAGATTGCCTAAGTGTGGTGTAGGAGGGGACTATGGGGAGAATTCATGTAGGGAGGCATAAGAGTTATTTCATGTTTTGGAGGGAGTTTGGGTTGGGTGCCCCACCTTGGACAAGGAATGCTTAGTATTTCTTACTTGTTCTTGTATGAGGGAGGCATAAGAGAATGAGAGAGACATAAGAGTATGTGGGAGGCATAAGAGGTACTTGAGGGAGGCATAAGAGTATGTAGGGTATTTGAGATATGTATTGGAGGTTTTTAAGGTGGGCACCCATTTCCCATTGGGAGACATAAGTGGCCTCCCCATAGATTCTTGCTCATTTGGCTCTTCATTTATAAGCCTTATACTTTTTTGTTATTTGTCCTTCTTGTATTTTATAGTTTGAGTTGAATGTGCATTTGGAATGGTTGTGAAATACTTGGTTTGTGATGTGGAAGCTTGTTGTTGCCATGTGTTGGAATCACCTCTCATTGTAATGTGGTTGGGGCTTGGGGGCCAATGAGGAGGATGACTTCTCCTCCTCATTGGATATTTTGGTTGGGTGGAGAGTGTTGCCTCTCCCCCCATTTTGTTGTGGATCAAGACAAATCATGAAGGAGCTCTCTTGTTGGTGTTGTGAAACTTGGAGATTTTTGTTGGAATCCTTAAGAAATTCATTCTTGTGAAAAGCCTTTTTGTTATTCCCACTTAGAGTGGAGGAACTTGTAATATTGTATTTCATTTTAGCTTACATTTTTGTATAATTTTCCCACTTTAAGTGGAGGACATTGTATTAATAATTGAATGAAAGTTGCATTCAATTATTGATTATGATGGTTGTAATCCTTATATTGAAATTCATTCTTGAAAGAAAAGAAATTTTTAAAGCTAGTTTTCCCACTTGAAACATGGAGGAAGTTGTAAAAGGGACATTTCATTTTAGCTACATTCGTTGGTATAATTTTCCCACTTAAAGTGGAATGTTTTGTCGTCCTACATAAATTGTTGAAATTAGTAGTTGATTCTTAAGAAATCCTTAAGAAATTCATTCTTGTGAAAAGCTTTGATTGTATTCCCATAAAAATAAAGGAATTTTTGTAATGTTGTAAGATTTCAATTTTAGTACATTCGATTGTATATTTTCCCCACTTAGAAGGCATGACATTGGAAAAGTTAATTTAATGATTTTTTTTTTAGTGGATGAAAAAAATTATGACTATAATTGCTCTCTTATTTGTTAAATGAAGCTTAAACCAAGTTCTAACTCCTTAATATGTTATTCTTGTGAAAACTTCCTTTTTATTATAATCCATTACAAATTATTAAGTGGAGGAACCTGAAATTTAATTTACTTTAGCTACATTCTTATATAAGATTTCCCATCAAAGTGTTAGAGACATTGTAAGTAATTGTAGTGAAATTTTTAACTTGTCATTCATTGCAAATTAAAATTGTATTATTACTTTGAATAGGGGTAGGATTGATATTCCTTGTCAAGTTATATTATTGTTGTAAAATATGTTTAATATACATGGACTCTATTAGTGAAGCTAATATATTAATAAAAATATACTATTGGAAAATATCTTATCTATTTTAATGGAATGATACACCTTCATTATAAATTTAGTTATAGAAATGTATAAAATTAATATGGAATATATTGTCTGATAACTTCTTTTATAATAGTTGTAAACTTGTTCATGTAAAAATAAATTAATCCAGTATATTCGTATGTACACTATGCATTTGATAGTTAGTAAGTCTCATTTATTCGCTTGGATAGAAAAGTTCTAAAGCGATTGAAATGGAAGTGGGAAAGGTGTAAAAAAAAAATTCCAGCAGGTCTAATGTTAAACAGGTTGCCAGATTTTATGATATTTCCTAGTTGTAATAGTTATGTAGTGAATTAATATATTTGGCTAATATTAGCCTTAGTCCCAATCGTTTGGAAGAGTCTTGTGTCAATTTTAATTGTGTTAAAGCACTTTCTTTTGTCAATCAAACAATAATTTAAAAATGAGGAATTTGGTGTACAACATAGATCAAATGCGTAAGTAAAAATCTTAAATATGGATTGTCAAAACTCAATTCCCTCTAATAATAAATTTACAATCTAACCTCACCTTGGCAGTTGAATTAAAGAAAATAAAAATATGTATTCATATCAAAGTATTAATAATATTAAATTTACATAATATTAGAGTGTTATTTTTAAACAAAAATAGTTTGTATAAAATTTAATTTATTATAAAAATATACGGTGGTAAAGTATTACTACTATATACTATATATTATATAAAGTTTCTAAAGAAAAGAATTTTCAGGTTGCAAACCGTATCTTTAAAAAGTGCATTGATGGGGCCATTGGAACTATGTACTTGTTATAGATTTGGGGTGGAGATGTGTCGGCGACCCCAAAAGGAAAATTGGGGTGGGGTGTGTGGGGTCTGACCCCTACCCCACCCCTCACAATAAACTTTAGCACAACAATGCATATTAAACCTACCTACTATGGTTAACTTTACAACCCAGCACACTCCCACTATTGTGGTACATTTAACATTAAACTCTGCACACTTCTTCCTTTGTAGTCTGTGTAGAACTTGCATCTGTGGCCTGGTCTTAGGCACGGTAACATTAAAATATATATATTCAACCTATTTATTTAGGTTCTTTTAAAAAAAAGAAAATATTAGTATTTTTGAGTTTACTCAATAAAGAAAATTTTAAAAAATAAAAATAGAGCATAATACGTGTGCATATATATGTGTGTGTGTGTGTGTGTGTGTGTGTGTATTCCCCTTAAATGAAGTATCACACATCAAATTTGACTATCCTAAATAAAATGGGCAAACAAAAAAACCTACAAGCCCATTTGGGCAAAGCAAAGAAATACAATCTAAATGAATATAAACAAATACATTTTCAAAACCCTAAATGAGGGTATCAACAAAATAAGAAAATAAATGGGCAACTTGTAAGCTTCTCCAAAAGCTTGAAATGGCCTCCAATGTCTTCTCTTCCTCCTCCAATAACCTGCAAAACAAAAAAGAAAATAATGAGCCAAATGAAAAGAGAAAAAAGCCTTCATAAAAATGTTTTAGGGTTAGTTGCCGTTTTTACTCATCAAGGGGCCTAATTGAATCCATCCAAGGGATGAGATTCATCCCTACAAAAAGTAGGTGGAGAGTGGGTGAATAGAAATTAAAATTTTAATTTAAATGGTTTAATTTCAAAATATGGGTTGACTTTTAAGGGGTTACTTTATGGGGTAGGGAAGTGTTCATTATCCTAACCCAGTATTTAATAAGGGACCTTTCTAGTTGTTTCAACATTGTAGAAATTAAATAACCTTGGTATTTAATTTCATTGGCCACTTTTACCCTTGACACCCCATGGGGGAATATTCAACTTTAGTAGGAATTAATTTCTTATTTAAATAACACTTAGGGAGATTAAACATGCTTAGTCAAATCAATGTATTAAAGCATAATATAGATTTTAAATATTATTTTTATCATGGAAAATTATTTATTAAAATCATAGCCTCAGAGACATTAATGTGGCAACTATCGTTTTCGAAAACTTTTTGTGGGCACGTTTTTCAAAAAAAATATTACATAATTTTTCTAGTTTGTCTTAGGTTGTTCTTGGGTCTCGTGGGAAAATTTTTAGTGGGCGTTACAAAAATAAACATTGATGATGTGATCAGTATAATATCATAAACATTTCAATTTGGACCCTATCTAGTTAAACCGTAACTCCAATATTTCCTTTTTGTAGTGTCATTTTCTTGACTTGGGAAACAAGTCCTGTTACACTTAATAACCATAGTTTTTCATTCATGGTAACAATGAAAAATGTACTACACATTTATAGGGGTTGTGATCATCAATTACATCTTAATTATTAATTGATACTAGATTATTAATTGTTATATTTTTGTGTAGACATGAAGTGTTTTTATATGATTCAAAACTTTAGATTTCTTTTTTTAAGTTGTTCTTATAATTTTTGCATTATGATTAAGTTTCATTTTTATGAATTTTATTACTATAAAATGAGTCTTTTATCATTCTATATATCCTCTATTAAAATTTTGTTATATGCTTTCAATTTTAAATATATTCAATAAGGAACTAAGGCTATAGAACTTGAAGACAAATATGAAATAAAATTAACGATCTACATTTTGTACTTTTAGGATAATTAAAAACCTTAGTTCCTTGAGTATTTTCAAATGTAATTGAAAAATTGTACTTACTTTTCATAAACCTATTCTGGCCTCTACATCTACAAAATGAGATGGGACCCTTCTTAAACATATGATAAAATACATAAAATAAATAAATATTCCTTGATTTTTATAAGGCCTCTAGAAACTCAAGTAGCTTTGAAATTAACATATAAGTCCAATACAATTTAATAAGTAGTCAATTATATTATAAATGTCCCAAACCTTAATATAATTTTTTAGTTAGTCCATTATACTATGAATGTCCCAAAATTTTTCCATTAATTTTTTCGCAAACCTAATTTACCCTCTACATCTACAAAATGAGAAGGGATTTTTTTTAAGCCTATGTTAAAATACTGAAAAGATAAGATTCCTTACTGTTTATAACACATCTCAAAACTAGAGTAACTTGAGAAATAACATATAAGTACAATACAATTTAATAGGTAGTCATTTATATTACAAATGTCCTAAACCTTAATATAATTAAAAAATTAGTCTGTTATACTATAAATGTCCCAAATATTTTCCATTAAATGAATACATGTCCATTAAATGAATACATATGGTAGAATGATGGATGCTACAATTTCTTAAGAATAGTTTTGAAATATATAAATTATTTAGTTTGTACATTTTTATAACATATTAATTTATAATAAATATGCTACACAAATGCTTTAGTACATATAGGTACAAGTAGAATCTCCTTGAATCCAAATATGGAACCTAGTGGCACACAAACCACAACACAAATGGGGGAGAAAATCTAAAAAATGGGTCCAAATAGTATGTAGTGCAAAGTCCTCTTCGACACTTATCATATTTTTATTTTGATTAGTAGGGACTATAGACATGGACTTTACTATGTTATTTTGGTTTAGCATGATAATAGATGGTAGAGATATTCTGACTATTGATATGTTGTGATTCATATTATGGTTGCATGGATTCTTAAAGCTATGGATAGAAATTCTGCATTGATGATGATGATGTGTTGTTAGCTTATATATATATATATATATATATATATATATATATATATATATATATATATATATATATATATACTGATATTCTGAATTCTAAATTTCCGTCGTATTGACTATGTTTTGGTGTTTGAACTAATCTTGCGATCTCACTAATATTGATGAAATGGTATAATTTAGATGTTTTTGAAATAATAAACAAATGATAAAATTGCTTATCTTGGATGATGAATTTGTGATATCATAATGTTTATTGATTGATGTGCATGTATTTTATTATTGATTGTATTTGATGAGGCCACGAGGCTGAAGTAGGTATTGTTTGATTTTTGGAGTTGATTATATTACAAAAAAAAATGGGGATAAGAGACCAACCATAGTGGAATATTGGATGGATACAACAAAGGTCACCATGGCATCTTTATGTTCAACTTTATTGTTATGTGTTGTTAGATTTTTATGAGGTCTCTCATGGGGGGATAAGACCTCAAATTGTGACCATGGGCTTTGCTGTGTTTTCCCCTTTCCTTTTTATTATTTGTGGAGTATGTGATTTATTTTGTAATGTAATTCACTTCATTATTGTTGTGTAATGTAATCTTATTTAAGTTGATTAATCATGTTTATTAAGTAATTTGAGATGTGACCAAGGGGTATTTAATTTTGGTATATTGTCATTACTTTTATTTTGGATTCGAAAGGGTTTTTTTATTGGTTTAAGTGTTGGTAAAATTCGAATTTGGGCTTCAAGGCCATTTTTGAAGGTTTGTGGGACAATTTTAGCTTGTCCCACAACATTTAAATTCATATACCAACTATACCTATGGGTTAAGGGGTAAAAAGTAGACCCCATTATGTGAGTTCTAAGGTAAAAGGTGATACTTATTGCACTTTCTTACCTGAGTTTTTTATTTTTTACTTTATAGGTGTGGGTAAGAGTTTATGTGTGTAAGAGGTTTTTAATTTCCTCAACTACCAATTTATTAACCTTGGGCTTGATGTTTGACTTGGTGATGTGGAGTTAATGAGAAGAGATGTGGCATCTTACAAGGAGCCACCTCACCCTCCTCTCCTTTTTTTCTATATATGAAAGTTAATTTGATGGTTTTGGGGTTACTTAATTTTTTTTGGATGGTTATTTTGGAGTTTTAACTTGAGTTGCTTGCTTGGGAGTCTTATAGCTTGCTTGTATTTGGGCTTAACCTTGGAAGGAGATTAGAGTTGTTATTTTGGATCAAGTTTCTTGTAATGGCAAGGTGGATATATATATATATGTGTGTGTGTGTGTGTGTGTGTTTGTATGTAACTAAATGAATGTTGTGTGTGCATATTTTTGGGCTTGGGTAGTATGACCTTAAGTATGGTTTAGGAAAAGGTTCATGGGGATATTTTGGAGGGAGGCATTAGAGTATTGTTGCACATTTTGGGAGGGAGATGGGTTGAGTGCCCCACCTTGTAGATAAGAAAAATGCTTACTTATCTTATATATTTTATTTGAGGAAGGCATAAGAGATTGTGAGAGGCATAAGAGATTTTGGGAGGCATAAGAGAATTTGAGGGAGGCATAAGTGTCTTGTTTTGGTTTTTTTTCTGTGTTTTGGAGGCTTCAAGGTGGGCACCTAATCCCATTTGGAGGCACAAGTTATTTCCCCATAGTACCTTGCTCTATTGGCTTAAAGATTTCAATCCTTGTTTGGAAAAGTTACATTATTTGACATTGTTGTGTGTGTGTGTGTGTGTGTGTGTTGAAATATTGTTGGCATGTGTGTTGTATTGTGGAAGCATTTATGAAAGTTTCCATCAGTTTTATTCATTTCTTATTGCTCTATGGTTGGGGCTCGGGGGCTAATGACGAGGATGGATTCTTCTCCTCATTGGATTATTGGTTAGGTGAAGAGTGTTTCCTACTCCCGCTTCTTTGTTGTTGTGTGCTTGAAGAGAAGAAAATGGTAGAGCTCAAGTTGAAGATTTGGATTTAGAGTATTTTGTAGAAGAAAAAAAGGGAATCCTACATTTGTAAAATTTAGCCATGTTGTTTCAAATTAGAGTGGAATGCTTGTAATTATGGAATTTTAAAATAAAGCCTTGTACATTTGATTGTATTAAATAAATTTGTTTTTAAAAAAAATACCTTATATCGTAACTTACGAAATTCAATATTCCTTGGTAGACAACCATGAACTCTAACCCTCACTTTGAGATGATCTAGAAAACTTCTTGACAAAACTAGATTGCTAGAGTACCCCTTTTTATTAACAGGTTAAGGTTTAGTTCCTTGTAAATATGTTGACCATTCCCTTGTTAAAACTAATAAATCATGATTTTCAGAGACTCACAAAACAACATTCGTAACTTCAGAAATGAGATGTTAAGTGCCCTATGTGCACTTTATTATGTGAGGAGTCACTTCAATCTTTGGATCGACCTCAATTGATTTGTTTGAGATCTTTTTGACACCCTCCTAGGAGCCTTGTTAAATCGTTTTGTAGCTGTAGGAAACTGCTAAAAGTGAAAAGTTGGGTTTCGTTTTGGCTCGCCGTTTGGACCCTGAGTGAGGAAACGCTTATCCACCTTGGAAAACCTCTATTATTTTTACTAGAAAACTTCTTGTAACCTTCAGTTTGAGGAAAAAGAATATTCTTGATAGTTTAGAAAATGCATTTTGTAGGACTCCGATCACAATTTGACTAGGTCAAATTGGACCAATTACAACTGGTGGCTCCAAAAAACCTATTGTCGTTTGAAGCCCGTTTTCCTTTTCTCAGTCCCGTCAAGTCTAATGAATTATCCATATATATGGAGACTTGTAGAAAATATCTTGTTGCACATTCTTCCATCAAACGTTAGTTTCAGGTGTGGCTTTCTAAGCCCTCGATATAGCTTTTGATTATTTTTAAGTAGGCTAATTATGACCGATAGCCTCAGAAAATAGGTCGCCAATTGTAAACCTTTCGTCAGTTCTAAATTCCATCAGTTCCTGTGAATTCCTTGTGTATAGGAGGACACGTAGAAATTTACCCGAGGTGTGTTTGCTCATCAGAAGACAACGTTTGAAAGTGGATTCATAGCCTTCGAGCCTAAATTGAACTTTTTCAAAATTAGCAGGAAAATATAAAATAAAGTTGTAGGACCTCAGCTGTATACACCTATAATTTGGTCTACATAATCTTATTACTAAGATCATACTAACTATCCTAGTCTCATATTAATTAACTACACTACACTAATAAAATACCCTGTCTAACCTCTTCTAACCCCATAAACCTGTTAATCCCTCTCTAACCAGCTTCTATAAGCTTGTTTCCCTTTAAATAACCTTGTTTAGGTTAATTAACCATATTATTGAATTTTTAGGAAGGATTTGACTTTCTGAACAAATATCTTACCTTTGCAAATAACCACTTAGCTTCCTAAAATCCTGTTCACACCTCCAAATACGTTTTTTCTAATAATCAACTTTTTGACTCCTTTTTAGTCACACATGCATCCAAAACATCCTATTCTCAAATCCAAAAACTATAAATAAAGGGATACCCCTACCACCTTTTCTCAAGAACTCTATCTCTCTCTCTCTCTCTCATTTTTGATTTAGGTCATGCTTAGGTATTTTAGATTCATTTCATAGTTTATTTGATCTATTTACTTGTTATTTGCTAATTCCTTTCAAAAATTTAGGTGAATGGGAGAATTCATTAATGGCGAGCTTCCATTATTAAACTTTTGAAACATCAATAAACAAAAAATTGATTGCTAGAGATTTAATAGGTTTACTAATAGATAGATTTCATGGAGTAGAGAGCTAATACAGTCATGTTTAGAGGTTGATTGTTTGTTTCAAAATTTATAATATGCATGAAAATAGGAAGCTCTTGCTTATCTCTAATCTAATGGTCATTTGATTCGTTTGTTCCAAAGCTTTTGGGGTTTTCTTTTGAGTTCTTACCCCCATTTCATAAGATTTTTGCAAACTTTTCATTGCACACACAAGTGAAGTTATAAAACCATCATGGAAACTTATTAATACTTGTAAATAACTTTTTGAGACTCTATCATGTGACTTGTGTGAAATTGGACTTCTAGCAAAATAGTGTTTCTCTCTCTGCCCTACCTCTTTCTCTCTCCAAAATTAAGAAATGAAGTTAAATGAAATGAAATTAATACATGTCTCTAACCCTCTCCTTTCATATTCATTATTATTATAATGTAAATGGAAGACTAAATAATATTAATTATGCTAGATTAGGGTGGATGTCATGCCAACGATTTATCGTTGATTTCATGCTCACATAGTTTTATAGGATGCAAGTAAGATGGCGAAATGCCATGGTTGTGATTCACTTTATATTATTGTAATTTATGTATTTTAATGGAAATAAATTTTTATGTATTTCTATATTACAGTAAATACTTATTATTGAAATTTGGTAATAGGAATGAGATGTTAGATTTAGGGGTGTTTTGGGAAATGTGCATTTAACTATAGTTTTTCTTTTGATTCAGATTTACATATGGTAAAAAAATGGGGGAGGGGGTTAGATATATATGTTAAATGAAGTTATAGGGGATAATTCAAAAATTTGTGAAGTATTGAAAGGTTTATTAATGAAATTTTGTAATAATTTTAAGATACTAGTGCTGAAGGGAAATGTTCATCTAAACATGGGCATTAATTGATCGAAAACTTTGTACTGTAAAAGTTGGGTGAGTGTGTTAACTGAATTTGAAATTAATAGCTTATAGTGTAATTTCCATGTGTAAGTGATGATTAAATAATAGGTGTGTTGGGTTTCTCACCTTAAAATGTAATAAGGATATCTAAACTAAATTGTCCACCCTAGTTTAAACTTCATGGATAAATACATTTCATGCGTGATTCTCTTTAGCATAGAAAACTAAAACCTTAAGATGAAATAAAATCCTTACGCTTGATAACACCTCCTAGGTTAAATAAAAAATATCACAAGTTTGATTTTATTGTCATATATTGTATGCTTAGCGACATCGTTGCAAACCCGATGGATAGGAACGTAATGGTCAAACATTATTTTGAGTATGTGATTCCCTCCTGGGTCTGGTAATCGTGTGTGTGTAGTAAGGAGAATGTGTTCTCTCAAAATAGTACTCCTTTGGAAATAAACATTAAACATGATTTAAATTTCTCTTGGACCAACATGCATGTTGAGTGGAAAATATCGCCAACTATCCATGAAAGTCACCTTTAAGATTTGGGATTATATATGAACTCCATACCAAATATCAATTATCATCTGGGTTCTATGTGCTTGGAGAAAGATGAAATTTTAGATCATTCTTATAACACATTTAAACCATCTTGTGGTGAGAAAAAAGGATCCACATTGTGTAACCTATAATGTGAACCTTAACCCTCTAAACAATGGACTACTCCATCTTGCTCTCCCATTAGTCCTATTAGGTAATAGATGTCTAATGTGAAACTATGTGATCATGTTCTTAGAGAAAAATCCCTTAAGACAGGGACTAGTAATCTCATGAGCATACAAATTCCCTTGTTAATAATAGGTTACACAATTAATTACAAAAGGTATATGAGCCTAGTTATGAAGAAATAAAACCTCTTAAGCGAGACATAAAAAGATACTCTGAAAACCTAATCTAGAAACAAGAAAATAAGGAAGTATGTTGCCATGTTTAGAGCCTTTGAATCCTTAACAAATTGTTGGAACATAACTATGGTAAACTTATAAATGATGCTTGGCCTTGGGAAGTGAAATCGTGGGATGTTATTCCACAGGTAAAGTAAAACATGATTTTCATTGTAATGTGATTAAATGATTTTTCTGTGAATAAAGAACCTACCTTGTATATAATATTTATTGTGTATTAGATGAATTACAATTTATAAACGATTGAAAGAAACTTGACCCTAAATCCTTGAGAAAAAGATGTGAACCTTTCCTCCTTTGGGCTCACACTTATTCCGTTGCGTAACTGAGGTATGATAGAAGATCAAGATGCATGGCCTTAGGAATGAATCCTAGGGATAATAATGTGTAGCCTTGTGTGTAAATAAATACCCTATTAACAAATGAGTGAATTAAAGAAGCAATCAAAATAATGTAGATGATCCTTGTTCAATGAGCTATACCATAAGTTAAATATTAAACAATATAAATAGGAAATCTAGAAGAAGGAAGAAGAATGTATGATTCACATACTATGAGACTTTTTAGAACTTAAGTTAAAGATTAAAACATGATTATAATAATTTTATAACCATAAAAGCATTGTGTCGTGGGAATACCCTATCTATAGGTTTATATTGTAGTTGAATCATTATGTTGTGACTCATCATTTGAAAAAAAAAAATTCCTTGATGTGCATCACATGTATTCACGTTATCCATGTGAGTTAATGTTTGTGAAAACATATAATGTGTTGTATGTTTTCCTAAGTGATATCCTGTGGTGTCATGTGTACTATAATGGAAGTAAAAACAAAATATTCCAATATTTTTACAATTGTATTTGTGTGTGTAAATTTTGGGTGTTACAAATTTTCATGATACATTACATGGAGTTCAATATTTAAAATACAAGTTGGAAAAGCCTCCCAAATATGGAAACAACATATAAAATATTAAAAAAGCTCTATCACTAACCATACATATTTCTAACTCACTATTACAAAACATGTTTGGGATGATATATTTGCAAGAGTCTCATCTTACAATATAATTCCAATGCAATCCACACAAAGAGGAAGCAACACAAAAAAATTATAACTCTTTCTCTTTCATTGTTTCATAAAAAACAATTCTATGCAAGACTTCACTTTGATCTCCTCCAAAATATTCATCTTCCAATCACAAAAATAAGGAAGGGGGTGTAGGCAACACTCACCTCCCAACCTTATTCCAATGAGGAGAAGCCATCCTCCTCATTGGCCCTCAAGCCCCAACACAAGAGTAATAAGGGATATTAAAAAACCATGACAACTTCATTACTGCTTCAACATTACAAAACTCGTGAAACAAATACATGAAATACATTCAAACAGGAAAAAAAACACAATAGCACAATATACAAATCCCAATACACAGGCTTAAAATATAAGCCAAGGGAGAAGAGAAAAATGAGAACCACCTTCTTTTACCTCCCAAATGAGTTAGGGGTTTCACCTAAAATACCTCCAAGTGCACATCACAATTAATCAACATATCCCTTTTACCTCCCAATTCACGATACCAAAAGTGTAGAAATATTATCCTTTTCTCTCCCCAAAGGTGGAATACTCTACTCATACTCCCTCTAAAATTCCTCGCAATTCCTGTTTCCCTTCCAAAATGTTCCCATTTAATTTCTTCCACACCTTCCTTAAGTCTATACTACCCCAAATCCCAAACAAAAACACATAAACTCATTGATTTACAATACAACACAAAAGTAAATAAAAAAAGGGTATAGACCCTGCCTTTCCATTACAAGCTTCCAAAATTCTTCATCAACAAGCTCCAATCTCCTCCAAATCCTAGAGAATCCCCAAAATCACCAAAGAAAGAAGTCCAAGAAATTTCCAACGAGATAAAGTGTGAAATAAAGCTAAGTAACCCTCAAAACTCTGAAATCACTCACGTAAATAGAAAAAGAGGAGAGGATGGTGAGGTGGCTCCATGTAGGATACCACATCACTTCTCCTCAAATCCACCTCACTTGGTAAAACACAAAGACCAAGGCTAATCAATAGGTAGGCGAGGGTATGACCAGTTCATCTTACACACACAAACATCTACCCATACTTTCAAAGGACACAATAAAGGAGTTTGTAAGAAAGTGCAATTAATCACCTCTTTTTCCCTCTAAAACACATAATGAAGGCTAAAATTAACCCCTCCCATCATAGGTATGGTTAATGGGGGAGTTTATGAGGCACGTGACAATTATAACTTGTCCCATAAGTGTCCAAAAGTGGCTCTAAAGCCAAAATAGGAATTTGGAAAAGTAAGGTTGAGTACTCAACACCAAAATCAATAAAATCCAACTCAAATCAATAATAATATCACAGGGACTATCTACCATATTAAATTTCCCATGTGTCACATCCCACTTAACTTGATAACATGATCAAATAACTTAAACAAAGCATATTACTTAAGCACTAATGAAGTGAACATACATTACTATAATTAACCACATGCATAACTAAAAAAATAAAAATAAAGGAATTAAAACCAACATTCAAACCCCTTGGTCACATATGAGGTTACCCCTTCCCATGAGGAGCTCCTGTTGGTATCCAAATCAATTCTCTCTTGGAAACCGAGCAACATCACTAATTTAGCAAGACACCGAGAGATAGAAAGATCATATTATGAGTCGTTTTATAGCAGGGGAGGGGATTTTTCTAATTCTTTGTTACTTAGGCATCAGATAAATGGATAGCACCTTCATTAAGGATTTGATCTATCCTCACTGCTTTAGGCTGTGCCTTTCGACTAGGGTGAGAGGGCTTGGTTTGTAACCTATATCGATGAAGGCGAATGAAGATATCCTTCTTTGCATGAATTTGAAAGGGGACACTGAGAAAATATGATCAATGCATCACAATTTAACTCTCACGAGTTGTCACTTCTAAATAATGGTGATATTTTCTAAACAAGGCCAAAGGTTACTAAAGACATTATGGGATCTTGATTGCTTATGCATATTAAGGTAGTAGAAATTATACATTTTTGG
This sequence comes from Taxus chinensis, assembly GCA_019776745.2. NCBI lineage: Eukaryota > Viridiplantae > Streptophyta > Pinopsida > Cupressales > Taxaceae > Taxus > Taxus chinensis. Next base: position 513,056,048 of record CM034155.1, read on the forward strand.
ACATACATGGCAAATAGGGGTAGTTCAGGTAGGATTCATTGTTTTGAATAATTTTGGTGGGAGATTAAGCAGGATAAAGATGATTATGCTAGATCTTTGAAAAACTTCAAACCATTTGGAAAACTAAATGACATAATTCTTCAGAATAGCTAAAATATTCCTTCAACCAGAAGGTGTGCATCAATAGAAGCCCAGATTTACACATTTTCACACAATCTCCAAGAATTTAACATGAAGGCTCGAGCTAAAGAATCAATTAAGCATCAAAGACCCTTGATTCCTCATACCTAAGATACACTCAAAGGCTTACATACAACCTTTATCAACAAATGACAGTGAAATGATTTAAAATTGTTTATCTCATCGCAACATGAAGACTCTTCTTGAAATGAAATTGAAAATGCAATTAAACTGTCATAGGGATGAGATCCTATGTGATTTCACAAAGAATTTCAACACGATATTGTAATAGGAATAAGAAATACTACTTGGAGACATTCTGAAACAAAGCACACATAAATTGCTCCAAGATTGACACAAATTAACTCAGAAATTGTTTAGATTCATCTAGCAAAGGAAAGTCTTCTTTGATCAAGTCTCAAGTGCTCGTCAATGGCTATACATCTCACAACCAACTTGACATGATAGAAAATCTAACATAGAAGAAATTAACCAGGTATCTTGGACTGGTCTCTCGAGAAGACAAGCTCTGTCAAATTTTCTCTTAAGAATTCAACCCCCAACATTTTGCAAGAGTATTCTCATTGCATTTATACATTTCACTTGCTCACTCATCCAAAATTTTCCCCCCAAAAAAGAAGAATATTCGAGGGACCTTTGCTTGTTACCAATTTTCCTCAGAAAAGTGACGTTTAACAAAATTTGCAACAAAAGCTTCCAGGTGGACCAATTATGAACTGGTCACATTTCTTAGATCCTCGAATAATGACTAGGATGCCATGCCATAGCCTTTTTGACAATCCTTTTAATCATTATCTTGATTTTGTCATGCGAGAAATACCCATTTTAATCGTTTTCTAGAGGCTTTATATAGTTGGATCTGATAGGTAATCCTTTTTGCCTTCGAGGCAACACATTTCTCATCCTTTTTTCCTATAACCTTCATCATTTCATCCTTTTCCCTCTCTCTCCTTTGCAATTGTTCCCCACATCCATCTTCTCTAGTAATTCCCATTTTTGCAAGTGCCCAAGCAATTCCAACTTCAAAATATTGACCTTAACAATCCTTGGACTCACAAATTAAGTTATGAATCCATTCAATGGCACTTTGTAGACAAAAATTACACAAAATTTCATCAAAAAATGATGGAAAAAAGTGTGTATTTGCATCTCCAGAAGTCTTGGAGAAAAAATGGTAGAAAAATAGATGCAATGTACAACAACCATTGATTCTGCCCCTTCACTACTTTATATTAGAGTTGTCCACATGTTTCCTTAGCAAAACTACAAAGGAGAAGTACAAGGGTCAAGTCTCCAAACAAGCAGCGATGCCTTCCTCATTCCCTAGGCCCAAGAAAAATGTCCTTTTGGCCTTTGAAAAATTATCTTAGTACAAACAAAAGCCAAGCAAAAGCCTCCACATGTTGTCTCCTTGGCGCACCTTTGGTATGTTCCTCTAAAGTAGAGACATTGAACAAGTGTGGGCTCACCACATGTCTCAGTCTAGTAGAGTTGTTAAAAAAATTTAAGGATCAGTGGAAGGTGCCATGTGTCTAGGTTTCGAGACAATTTTCCTTGGCCGTTGAAAATTCCAAGGAAAGGTAGAGTGAGCGGAAGCCTCCAAGTGTCCTCCTGGCGCTTCTTGACTAATAAAATTTAGGGGCCAGTACCCTAAACATGCATTATCCCTCCATGTGTCCCAAGCCTTTAGAAGATTTGCTTTGAAAATTTTAAGTATAAAGAGGAGCTGGCGGAATCCACCATGTGTCTCCCTGACGCAACTCTGAGATGGTCCCTAAAAGCAGAGACCTTGAAAAAGCGCAGGCTCACCACGTGTCTCCTTGGCACAACTGTTAAGGTGAGACCTGATGTAGATCCTCAAATGAGTGCCAACCCTCCATGTGTCCATGGTCTGCCAAAGCTATATCGGCTACATGAAAAAAAAATGTCTAAGTCTAGAGAAAGGCAACAAAAATCTCCACGTGTCTCCTCGGTGTAACTCCAAAGCCAAACAAAAAAGAAAATTTTCAAATGAGCGCTGACACTCCACGTGGACAAGCTTTGAGTTGAATCAGGCCTTATATTTTTCAAAGTGCCCCACCAAACCACATCCAACCAGAAAGGGCCACGTTTCCACAGATACTAAGATATAAATTTGTCCTAGAAAAATACACATGTTAAATGGTAAAATGCAGAAAAATCACCATTTGTGCCCAGAAAGGAATCCTTCTTCAAGGATAGATATTTTGGAACTCATATAAGGCCTAATAATGATCCTCTGAGCTTCATCCAATAAAAAATGACCACTTTTCCATATAGTATTTGGGATAAATAATGAGAGGGACAAACAAAATGTGACTCTGGAAAAATGGAAGGAAGGGAAAAAACCTGAGTTTTACACCCAAGTTACAGATTCTTTTCACATGGACAAAGGAACGAAAAACAAATTATAGACTTTAAGTGATCCTTCGACCAAGGAAGGGACTAATCATGGCAACCAAATGGAGGATACAGTTTTCATGCATCAATACAGGGAGATATAAAACACGACAAAACCCGCAAACTGAATAATTTCAAGTAAAAACGGGGCGAGACTGAATTGAGCACCAACACAACCATCCAATCATCATAAATCCAAGAGTCATCAAAGCCTTGAATGTAGTTCCATCAAGATCAATATAGCAGTAACATAGTTCCAAAGAGAAACCATTCTGTTGATAGAGTCAAATTAGAGGTTCTTGCATAATTGGGGAGCATTAGTGAACCTATAACTACAAGGTGATATTGTTATTTGGCCAATAAGAAATGCATTTTCAAGTGACCAAGTACAAAACAAAACCAAGAATGTTATGAAAGAAGAATTTAATCCAAACTACTATACATTGTATTATGGTGTATACCTCGATTCTGAATAAGATACATAGGCATGAGATTGCAACAATGTTTCAAGATCAATGTGGTTGCTAGTAGTAGGGATGACATGAGGAAATTTTTCCAGCTAATTCTTATCAGTAGATGGTATGTTCACCAATTCAGATGTCAATTGTAACTTAGGGCCCATCTAGAAGTTTATAGTACTCAAACTGGTTTGATCATCGCCCTTATCCTCATGCCTAACTCTATCCCATTATAACACAGAGATTTTATACACTAATGGAAGGCGGAGGTTATGAATTGCATCATGTGTATCCAAGGTCTACCTAGAAGGAGGTTATATGATGTTCTACATCTACGACATGACAAAGGGTGTCAAAAATTTGGGGGGCATCTTGTATAGGAATGGTGATAGTACCAGAGGATTTTCGCTTGGTATTTTCATGACCACGAATGGTAATAAGATTGACATCTAAGTCTTCCTTTGTATGACCAAGACAATGTAGCATTTTCATAGAGCATATGTTAAGGGATGTTCCATTGTCTATAAGAAATATTTTGACCTTATGGTTTGTTATGTAGGCTTTGATGTATAAATATATATTAATAAGTTTGGGGTTTAACATATTCTGAGGGCTAAAAGATAAAATGGGACTTTTAAATGAAAGGTTGGAAACCATAGCTTGGAATTGTTGACCATTAAGAGTTGCAGGAACAGGTGTTTTGTGGAGATCATGAGTGAAGATGTCCTTAAAGTTAGGTGAGTCTTTTAATATCTCCATTAGAGATATATGTGTAGGTGTGGTTGCCAACTATTTTATTAATTCATATTGAGTAAAGGTTGAAGATTTAACTTTAGAGGCTGACTTCGAGTTTAAGGGAGTTGTGGGTTTAGAAACTTGAGGCTCTATAGAAGACATAGATGGTTGATTTTCTGTGGGAACCCAGAGTTTATTTTGATGTGTAGTCATGGCATTATCCGGAGGTTTAAATTTTACGGTGGCGATTGTAGGAGGTACTTCCTCAATAAATGAAATAATTGAGTTGAATTAACGTTATTAGAGGAGTGGCCTTTATTAGCATTTCACTATTAACACCGTGTTTAGGAAATTGGTTTGAAAACACTTTGAGATATTCATTTTGTGTTTTATTCATTGAAGGTTCTTCAATAGTAATATCCTTGATGTCGATGAGGTCCAGGATATAGTGATGTAAACATACACATCGATCGGTTTGGTGACCATCGATGGAATGAAAGTCACATTAAGTGTCGACTTTATACCAAGTTTAAGTTCTCCTTCAACCTAAGGTATTGTAATAGGATATGTCACCATGTTTGTGGTGGAAATCTGTCGTAGGACACTTGAGATAGGTTCTCCTAAAGGAGAGAAACAACGTCATTTGGAGTCGTAAGATGAGGAAGCCTCATTAGTTGAAACAACAAGAGTTTGTTTATCTTTATTAGGATTGTCCTAATTGTTTTGAACATTTTACACATTTCATTTATATATGAAATTATCATTGACAACGTTGCAGTTTCGATTAACATTTTTAGATATATTGTTATTCTTGTTGTGGTTCCCACTATTCTTTGAGTGAGGTTTGATCAAACCTTTGGTGAAAAGGGATTTTTTGATTTGTGATCCTTTCTTAGTAAATTCCTCAAAAGTATTGAAGCAGTGCATTTGCATGTGAAAGGATAGTTCTCCAGTGAGATTTGGAACAAAAATACTCACTAGTTTATTTTTAGGAATTGATCATGGGAATTGGCTTGGGATTCCATGCCATCTTTGTAAGAACTATGCAAAGGTTTCATTGGAACGTTGTTTAGCATTATAAAAGGTCATCATCATTATATCAAATTCTATATTGAATCAAAATATCTAATGAACTTCTTTGAGAGGTCCGTAAAAGTATGTTCCCACTGTTCTTTGAGTGAGGTTTGATCAAACCTTTGGTTACAAGGGATTTTTTGATTTGTGATCCTTTCTTAGTAAATTCCTCAAAAGTATTGAAGCAGTGCATTTGCAATGTGAAAGAATAGTTCTCCAACGAGATTTGGAACAAAAATACTCACTAGTTTATTTTTAGGAATTTATCATGGGAATTGGCTTGGGATTCCATGCCATCTTTGTAAGAACTATGCAAAGGTTTCATTGGAACGTTGTTTAGCATTATACAAGGTCATCATCATTATATCAGAGTCTATATTGAATCAAAATATCTAACGAAATTCTTTGAGAGGTCCGTAAAAGTATGGATAGAACTCTTGGGTAGGTGTAATAACCAGTCCAAGGTTTGTCCCCTAGACTAGGTAGAAAGAGACCCAATAGAAAGATATCACCATATTCCACTTATTGGAAATGCCCCCCACAAACTCCTACATGTGAGATCTTGGGTAATTCTTTCCCTTATATTTATCAAACTTGGGTGTTTCAAATGATTTAGGATAGGGTAAGTGTAAGATGTCCTTATCAAAGGGGTAAGGACACAATTTATCAAAGTTGAATTGTTTATGTTGGTTTTTCATACCTGAGATAGTGTCTTTCATTAGTTTCCATTCATGAGAAAATGGCGATTCAATTTGTAACATAGATGATGAACCATCATTCTTAGGATTTTTTTTCTCTTTATTAAGCACAATATGGCTCTTAGATGAGTCATCACTAGTTTTCTTGGATTCTTTGTCATTTGTGTCACTAGTGACTCTTGAAGATAGAAGGGTGAGTTATTTCATAATTGCATTGCTTTAATTAACTAAGGATTTTTTGGGATCGAGGTATAAATCATTAAGTTTTCCTTTATTCCCAGCATTTTATTTTCTTGGGCCCAATCCCACATCATTGTCGTTGTTTGAGGTGGATTTGTCTTTATCCTCATTATTTGAGTTGTTAAGTCTAGACCCATCATCATTGTAATTTAACATGAATGGGTTACCCTTTTTGGTTTTTGGTTTTCCAAGCAATTTTTACCTCAATTTCCTGAAAATTGTTCTCTGTCATAAGTTTTGCGAGGCCCAAACCTCTGACCAATTTTGTTGTTTGGATATCCATATCATACTCTTGCAATTTTTTTACCCATCGGCATATCTTGCTTGAGACCTTCATAGGAAGCATTATTGGGATCCTCAATGAGATGTAGCATCTTATTTTCACCATACAATTTTACAAGGATGCCCTCAATGGGTATAGTGGCAAAAGACATATCCATTTTCAAACTACCACCAACACTATCAGCCCATTTTCTTGACAACATAATTCCCCATTTGGCAGGGAAATAAAAAATAACAACATCTACTTTTAAGTTCTTTCCTGGGTAGGCTACAAGTTGCAGTATCAGACCCTTGACACATCCAACCACTAGAACCTCTCTATAATCCATGGCAGTGCACATCCCATAAGCTGTTGTCACTTTGATATCTAATTCATTCTTGACTTCAAGAGGCATAACATTGCATGATGCTCCAAAATCAAACATACAGTTGTGTAATAGCATGTCCCTAATAATCAGAGTAATGGAAAATGGATCTACATTCAATTGGGACTCAACCAAGGATATTCCCAAATATACTTCAAGTGGTTCACCTAGTTCTTCCACAACTTGGGTTTTTTTCAACTCTGCAATGGTAGGAGGAGTCTCAACATTGTTTACATTTCTACCTTGGGTAATCTTTTCTTATTTCAATCCCAAATGCTCAAAGGCCCTTTTCTTATGCTCAGGAATCCTAAGCAGCTCAACAATTGGAACAAGAATCTTGATCTAACTAAAAAATTTGGCAATGTCATAAGGAACATATTTGGGAAAGCCAACATTTGGAGGAAGACTGATAAACTCATATAATAGAAAAGGATTTTTCATGGTCTAAGCATGGGAAGGGATACCAGTTCTGCTTGGGGACACAAGGCTTTTTCTATATGTATCTTTCTTAGGAGTTTTTGGTTTGGCTTAAGGCCCTGCCCCTTTGACAACTTTACTCCTAGTGTTATATTACTTTTCATGGCTAGCTACAACATTCATTAACAATTTCCTATCCTCCTCAGAAGAAATTCGTCCATCATACTTAGTAATCATTAATGCCCTTAAGTATTCAAAATCATTACTAGGAAATTCAAAATCTTGTATCATATCTATTTCAAAAGTATGAGAGGGAGCAATGGGTAATACTTGGTGGATGCAATCCCAAAAATCTATAGTAGTTCTGACACTGATTAATTCAGTTGAAGTTGCTCCTTTTTGTGAGCTTGTCGAGCACCCCACCATGTACACATCATCATCAGTATCATCATCAGCTTCCTTAACTTCTTCGTCTTCATCACATGGGGCATGTGGAGAGAAACATCCATCACATGACTCAATTTCATTGGTTTCTTCCATAGAAACAACTCTGGTAGTCAAAGGATTAGGCACCAATTTATTTTCCCTGGGTTAGGGCTATCTATTTCTTGATCCCATGAGTGCTTTTCCTCTGTCATCAGATCTCTGATCACCCCTAGGATGATTTACAAATCTTTCTTGACCTTGTGCTTTATGATGACCTTGGGAACCTTGTCCAATCCCCTTCTCTTCTCTGGCCAGTTTATAGGATATTTCCTTAACAGCTCCAGCCAAATAATCTTGATATACAACAATGAAATCATTAATATAGCCAGAGAAAGCTACATCCATTTCTCTTTGGAAAGTGGCTCCAACATTCATTAGACTAAAAGGCAGAATGATGAAAAATCTGAAATATCAAAGTAAATTATAATATTAACATGACATTGTTACAATCTCACCCATAAGGTACTTCAAGTGTTATTGACTTCACTTGACTTTCACCAAGTCTATGGGAGAAACTTTACAATTACACCTCTTGATGGCTCCTTCAACACACCTTTAACCTGATGGCTTCCTTCACACACTTCCTACAATATTTCTCACTACTTCCTTCTATGCTAAATGAGGGGGTGGCCTCTCTATTTATACAACTTCCAGGCTTAACCATCTTAACTATAAGATAGGATAAGACATCTACTCTGTCGAATCATATTTCATGGCTTAACTCTTATCTGTACATGTAAGCTTATCCTTTAAGATAAGATAAACCTTATCATATTACATGGTTTCCACATTTTTAGACTTTTTACAAATAAAATACACAAAATATTTATGACCTCACTCCTAGTCCTTATTACCAATATAATATTTCTAATTCCTAATCATGTAGACCCTACTTCTCTAATTACCCAAACTTTGACATTTTAACATTACCGGACCACTTACGACAAATATTTAGTTTGTACAACATTCCTATTGTACTTTGACTGTTACCGTACTCCACATTATTGGCGACACTATACTGACGGCGCCGTTATCTTCTATCAGACGCTACTACTAACTATACTTAACAACATCCTCTTCCTAATGCATACATTCATGAAATAGAAATTATGGAGGAAAATGTTAGTGTCGACATCTTCCCCCTTCCTAGCTTCTACTCCGTCCTCGGACTAGACTCTTCTGTTGCTTGGCAGATATTCAACTTGTCGTGGTTGACCCATTTCGTAATGGGAGTGCCATCCAATTCATCCAGTCGGTACGTACCATTTTCATGCACAACTACTATTTTGTCGGGCCCCATCCATTTTGGAAGAAATTTTCTGTCTTCTTTTTTGTATCTGGAATCATAGTACTAGAACCCAGTCATTCACATGAAATGGAGACCACTGGATCTTTTGATCAAAGTATTCCTTCTGCTTCATTTTCTTCTTATGGCTTGTATCCTTTGCTATTTCTCTCATTTCCTCCAGCAAATGAAGATGTACCAACCTTTCTTTTACTGAATCACCTTCATCCATCCTTTCCTTTTTTATAACTCTCACAGTGGGAATATCAAACTCAATAGGTAGAACTGGATCAATGCCATAGGCCAACTGAAATGGGGAGCACCCTGTTGCTGACTTTGATGTAGCCTCTATATGCCCACAATACTGCATGAATCCTTTGGTCCCATTTATGTACCTGCAAGGCTGCATCTTTTGGTAGAATTTGACATAACACAAAAAAAATGGTCGTTCCACCTGTTAATTAGTGCTTGGCTTGTATATTGTTGCCTTCCTGTGCTTAATAAACAACTTGTTGACTAGGGCTTCTACTACCTCATTAATGAAGTGGCTTCCTTGATCTGTTACAATTTCTAACGGGCAACCAAATCTGGCGACAATGCGTTCATACATGAACCTTGCCACTTCATCCATGGAAGTTGTTTTCAATGGCCTAGATTCAACCCACTTGGTTAAGTAATGTGTGGCAACTACAAGATACTTATTTTGGTGTGATGTAGTTGGCAGTGGACCTACAGTATCTATTCCCCACTTTTCAAAGGGACCAAGGGGAAGAATTGGACATAATGGAGCTGATGAATTCTTACGGTTACCATGTGTCTGAAAAAGATCACATGTCTTACAATAATTATAACAATCTTTAAAAAGAGTGGGCCAGTGATAACCTACATCCAAAGATCCTTCATGCTATAAGTTGTCCAGTGAAGTGCCCTCCACATATACCATTGTGGAATTCTTCTAGCAGTTCCTTCCCTTGAACATGTCCAACTACCCTGTTGTATTATCCATCAGGTCCTAATCGAACATAATACTCCATACAGAATAGAATATGGATGACTGACTTGAGTAATCTTTCTCTTAGTCTTTGCAAAGGCACCATCAGGAAATTTGAAGTCATTCAGATAATTCCAAATATCTATGTATTCACTAGGGATTGTGTCAAGGGATAACAATGCTGCATCGGGGAAATCATCATCATCACAAGATGATCCTAAACCATCATAGGCTCACACAGAGTGCATCTGAATTGACATGCTTCTTTCCTGGCCAATCTATAATATCAAATTCAAATTCTTGTAACAAAATTCTCCATCTTGCTGTCCTCCCTGATGGGTTAGACTTATTTACAATATATTTTAGCAGCCTGATGGTCTGTTACATCTTCAAATACTTTCCCTAGCAAGTAATTTCTAACATTCTTTACAGGAACAATGATAGCCAGAGCCTCTTTTTCAGTTACAGTATAATTTACCGCAGCACTGCTCATTTGTATACTCCAAAAGTAAATAGGATGTTCATTCCCATTTTCATCCTTTTGGCATAAAGTACTTCCTAGTGCTGCATCTGAGGCATCAGTGTACCCAATGAATGGCTTGCTCCAATCTTGATTCTTCAAAACTAGGTGAAGACCCCTGTTCTTCCTTCAGTTGTCCAAAAGCTTCATGCGCCTTATTTCCTGGTTCATAAGTAACATCCTTCTTCAAGAACTGGGTTAGTGGCTGTGCAACCTTTGAGAAATTCTTGATGAACCTTCTATAGTAACCCACATGGCCTAAAAATGATCTCAACTTACTTCTATTGATAGGAAATGGTAAATCTCTGATTTTTGAAACTTTATCAGGATCAATACCAATACCATCTCTAGATACAACCTGCCCTAACAAAATGCCTTTAGAAAATCCGAAGACTCACTTTGTAGGGTTTAGCAATGCTTGTGCTTCATCTAACCTTTGAAATGCTGTCTCCATTTGGTGCAGGTGGTCCAACTTGCTCCCATAGATGCAAAAATCATCTAGAAATACTCTGATGAAGGTCCCAATGTAGAGTTCGAACATGCTATTCATCAAACTCTAGCAATATTGCTGGAGCATTACACAACTCAAAAGGCATGAGTCTATAAGCAAACGTTCCCCAAGGAGTGGTGAACGTGGTCTTCAGCTGATCTTTCTCTGCTATACGAACTTGGTTGTAGCCGCTAGAGACATCAGCAAAACTATAGCACTACTGGCCAGCTACTTCGTCCAAGATCTGATTTGAAAATGGAAGAGGGTAATGATCCTTCTTTGGTGCCTTATTGAGCTTCCTGTAATCAACACAAATGCGTAGCTTCCCATTCTTTTTTATTGAGATCACAATGGGAGAAACCTACTCTGAATTCTCCATAGTAAATATGAATCCTGCATTGATCAACTTATCAATTGCTTCTTTTACAGTCTTGGAAAAATTAGCATTCAATCCATATGGCATTTGCTTTATGGGCTTAGCACCATCTACCAGCTCAAAAAAATGTTATACCCAACTTACTTCACGGAGTTCCTTGTAAGCAAAAGTGAATTGGTGCATGTACCTTCGAATGAGCTGGATGTAGCATTCCTTCTCACTCTCCATCACAGTATCACCAATCTTTATTTGTTGGAGACGATCATCAACTTCTTCTTCAGATAATTTTATGGGGTCATGAGTTGGTGTGACTGGAAGGATATCCATGACTGAAACATCAACCTCGCATTCTTCATCTTCACTGTCCACTTCACTGGTACTAGACTAATCAGAGGATGTCCAATCATCAGTTTCTTGACTTAACATCCACAGGTTCTGCCATTATGATGTCGAGGGATCACATTTATCTTCACCCTCTCTCTACCACGTCCAAGTGTCATGAAACCTTCATTCCAGTAGTTTCTTACATGAAGTCTCCTTAGCCATGGTCTTCCTAGCAGCATTGGCTATGCAACAGTTGCATTTTTCATCACCTGAAACCCTACCACACATACAACACCACATAACAGATATTGCCTCATTTGTAACTACACCTTCTGGTTTAGTTTTTCCCCTTATTTAATGACCTTAACATAAGCTGTTGAAGGGCGATCGACTTTGATACCCAACATATTCATTACATACTTGGTCATTACATTAGACTGCAGCACCTCCATCAACTAAGACATGATGAATCCAAATGCCATTACATAATACCTCAAGTTGTGTAGCATAGGCATGTTCCTGATGCCTCCAGAAACAGTGGACCTCAACCTCCTTCCTTCATCGAGCATCTGAGTGCACTTCACAACTCCTGCCTCTTCTCAGAAGACATAGCCAAGAGTTGACCATATGTAATATTTGCAGGCCTTTTGGACATATCTTCCAAGATGGAGTATGGTCCTTGCCCCTGTGAAATCAGAAAATCTTGCACACCCAACTTGGGTCTCCTATGTTTCTTACTAGTTTATTCTTGCATCTTGGTAGGAGGAGTCTCCAACATTGTTTATCTTTTTCTTGCTTTCTTTTGGGTACAAACACATCTACTTCATTATTTCTGCTCTTATCTACTACATCAAAAGATTTCACAAGTGCTTTTCCTTTATCATTATCTTTTGTACCAGATGTAGAAGCTTTATCTAGACAATTATACTTATAATGACCCTTTTTATAACAACCATAACATACGACTTCAGAACATATTTCTTTTTGGACCTCTATCTCCTCCCTGAGATCTAAATTCTTTTCCTTGAAGAAGATTAATAGGCAACTGACCCATTTTTTTGAGCAGATCTTCATACTCAGTAGATGTACTAGGAGAAATATTTGTGCTCAACGGGAATGGTTGTAGATTCTGGACCAAAGGCACTGGTGTAAACTCATACTAATAGCCATAATTTCTTTGGGCTCCTCTTCCATGCTTTCTTCATGCCTTCTTGCAATCTCCTTTGCTTGTTCAATGGTAGCTGGGTGGTCATACTTCACTCGTTGTCTAATCTCTAGCTTCATCCCAAGAATGAAGTGCTTACAAATGATATTATCCACGCCATTCATCAACCCATCTGCTAATCCTTCCTTCCGGATCTGGGCATCAAGCTTCCTCCTTAGGTCTAAAACACTGAACATGATAATCCCTTATCTTCTCCTTCTGACCTTGGGATAGCTTTGTGATCTCGATCATGAGATCTGCATATTTCTATTGTTCACCAAATTTTTCATGAAAACTTTCAGCTAATAAATCCCATGAATTTTTCACATTATCACCTAGTGTTTCAAACCACCTAAGTCCTGAACCATCCAAAAAGGAAGGAAAAAATTCAGTCCATTGTTCCCTTCTTATAAGGCCATTACAAATACAAGATCGTTTAAACTCTTGAATGAAAGAAGAAGCATCTTCATTAGATTGAGTTGAAAAAACATGAATCTTTCCCATTTCCAAAAGTAACCACCGTGAAATACCAACTCACAAGTACAATTAACAAGACTTATGTGCACAAATAATTGGAATCACTATACTAGAAAGTGACTTTACACCTTTCTACAACAAAATAGAAATAACCATGGTAAACTATGGTCAAAACTTGACTTTCTACGGTAAAAACTAACATTACTGTGGTAAGCACTATTCATGATAAAAAGTGAAGTTACTGTGGTAAATACTATTCATGGTAAAAAGTGACTTTACTGTGATAAATACTATTCACCAGCAAAAATGACTTTATCATGGTAACTACTATTTACGGTAACACTGACTTTACCATGGTAACTACTATGCATAGTAAAAACAAGGTTACCCTCCAATTGATTTGTGAGCTAAGTGGGAATATCTCTCCAGAGCATCCACCAATGAGGAATGGTCCCGGCAACGGAACCAAAATGTCATCACCAATCCGGCACTATGATAATTCATCACTGGGAACTCCTCGTGCTATGATTATTTACTAATGCACAACCTTTAGTCTGGTGGATGTAATCTGGAAACAAAAAAACAACATAACACAAGAATACCATCGACTATGATAAGACGAAATGATGACAAATATGAAATATCAAAGTAAATTATAATATTAACATGAAATTGTTACAATTTCACCCATGAGGTACTTCAAGTGTTCATTGACTTCACTTGACTTTCACCAAGACTATGGGAGAAACTTTACAATTACAACTCTTAATGGCTTCTTCAACAGGACCTTTAAACTGATGGCTTCCTTCGCACACTTCCTACAATATTTCTCACTACTTCCTTCTGGGCTAAATGAGGGGGGTGGCCTATCTATTTATAAAACTTCCAGGCTTATCCATCTTATCTCTAAGATAGGATAAGAAATCTACTCTGACGAATCATATTTCATACCTTAACTCTTATCTGTACATGTCAGCTTATCCTTTAAGATAAGATCACCCCTAGGATGATTTACAAATCTTTCTTGACCTCACTCCTTGTTCTTATTACCAATATAATATTTCTAATTCCTAATCATGTAGACCCTACTTCTCTAGTTACCTAAACTTTGACATTTTAACATTACCGAACCACTTACAACAAATATTTACTTTTTACAACATTCCTATTGTACTTTGACTGTTACCGTACTCCACATTATTAGCGGCACCATACTGATGGCATTGTTATCTTCTATCAGACGCTACTACTAATTATACTTAACAACATCCTATTCCTAATACATACATTAATGAACTGAAAATTATGGAGGAAAATTTTAGTGTCGACAATCCATAGACTTACTTGATTGAGGATTCTCTAGATTGATTAGCATGATGCCTTCTCTCCTATGAGGTTTACCAATTTCCTTGATGTTATTTTAAATCTCCAAAGCCATGGTGAAGGTCTGCCTCAATGTTGCTAGGTTCTTATCCCTCAAATAATAGGTAGTCTTTTTATCAAAAACATCAAAGTATTTTATCAAACAAGAAACATCACTTGGCCTCAGGATCACATGTAGACAATTTAGGGTCTTATTGAACCTTGTATTGAATTCATGAATAGACTCATTAGGATTATTTTTTATATTTTCAAATTTTGACAAAAGAAACCTAGGGTCTATTTTATCTCCATACTGTAATCTAAAAGCATTCTTCATTTCTGTCCATGAATCAATGGAGTTGTCTGGAAATGATTTGTATCAGTCCCGTGCATCCTCTTCCAGAGTATGAATAAACGACTTTATGTACACATCCTAAAATTCATTCTCAAAGTCTTCCATCATATTGACAAAAAGCTTTAAGTGTTGATCCCTAGTAATAGCATTATTTCCTTGAAATTTAGGCAATCTACTTCTAACATCTTGGGGCACAACATTTGGATATCTAGCCATACCTTTGAAATCTATAAGACCAAAAGTGTTCACAACAAATGGAGGTCTGGGTGGGGGCTGGGCCATATTGTTTTGGGGAGGTGATCTTATAGGAGAAATAGAATGATAAGGAGTGAGGGGTCTATGAGGCACATGAATGCGATCCTCAGAATGAATATTCTCTAAAAGCTCAATTTCTTGGAAAATCCTATTAGCTTTGGAGAACAAAGGGACATAATGAGATCCAAATTTTTCAAACACAAAAGAAGGAACCTCTCTAGTTGGAGAATTCAAATCGAGAAAAAGACTACCCGATTTAGAAGCACTTGAGGAAGTATGGAAATATTTAATGACAAGTTGATCAGTTTCCACAATTGATAACTCTTTTCTTGATTCCTGATCTCCAACAGCTTTCCAGATTCTTCTTCCTTCAGAATTTGTCTTTCCTAGCTCTAAAAACAACCTTCTAGTAGGGTATTTAATGAAGAAAGATCTTATTCCTTCTAGATTTTCAAAGATTAGTGATAAATTTCAATTGATAGAGGTTAAGACACTGGCATTTATCAAAATTTCATTCAACACAGAGTCACCACTAAGGATTTTCACCTTAGTTGTGAAAATGCACTAAAATTGGTCTGTCAAATATATGTCAACACTAAATTCATAGATCTGACCTTCCTTTACCCATATTTAACATTTTTATTGTAAACTTAGTGCAAAAAAACACAGAAACTGGAAATATTACCCGCAGAACTTGTAACTTTTCTTAATTCTTATAAATCTACACACATGTTGACATTTCAACAACGTATTTGCACTTAGATTATGTAAGAAGCATTACCAGGGTCTATATGCACTGCTGATGAGGTTAAAACTTTGCATACAGCTTCATTCCTCGGTAGCGGTGCCATTCTGGTGTTGGTATCCAAATTGATTCTCCCTTAGAAACTGAGCAACACCATTGATTTAGCAAGACACTAAGAGACAAACATATCATATTATGAGTCGTTTTATAGCCGGGGAGGAGATTTGTCTGGCTCTTTGTCACTTGAGGCATCAGAGAAATGGATAGCACCTTCATTAAATATTTGATCTATCCTCACTGACTTTAGGCTGTGCCTTTTGACCAGGGTGAGAGGACCCGTTTTGTAACCTCTGTCGGTGAAGGAGAATGAAGATATCCTTCTCTACACAAATTTGAAAGGGGACCCTGAGAAAATATGATCAATGCACCACAATTTAACTCTCACGAGTTGTCACTTCTAAAGAGTGGTGATATTTTCTAAACAAGGGCTAAGGTTACTGAAATCACTATGGAATTTTGATTGGTTCTGCATATTTTGGCAATATAATTTTTTCATTTGTGGACATACAGGGAAAACAGGGGTAGTTCAAGTGGGATAAAATTGATTTTTGAATAGATTCTGGTGAGAGACTTCAAAGCATTTAGATAAACTTGATTTTGACAGAATGTTTCAGAATAGCTACACAACAATTCCTTCCAGTAGAAGCTTTTTAGCATTCGGGGATGGCAGCCCATAGGTTCAACGTTGTCGCTCAATCTTGGTTATGTGGAATTTTTCCGTACGAAGGATCAAGCCAAAGACTCAATTAAGCATCAAAGGCCCGTACGATTCCTCACAGCTGAGTTTCAATGGGCATTAGGATTACAGATTACATTTATGAATCAATTTGACTCCCCAAGGAAACGCCTTGAAATTGTTTAGGTCATTTCAGGATGAAGCCTCCCTCATTAAATGAAATCTCCCTCTCCCTCTAAAATCTCCCAGGGATGAGATCCTTTTTAATTCAGTGTTATTTTAACACATATATTGCAAGAGGAATTAGAAAAATTACTTGCAGTAAATGTAGACAATAAAGTAACCACAAACTTGGTCGAAGATTGACTACAGATTAATGTTTAAATTGATTAGATTCATCAGCAGGGGAAAGTATCTTTGAAAAGTATTAGAGCTTGTTAATGGCTAGACACTTCCGGTGATCAACTATGTTCGCGATTGAAATCTGAAACACATGATATCTAATAGGTTTCTTGGATTGCCATCTCATGAAGATGGGCTCTACGATTAAATTTTCTCCTAAGAATTCAAGGCGTAGAATTGTTTGTGACACGGGAAAATCATCATTGAATTCTCGACATATTACTTGTTCACTGGGATCCTTCAAATTCTGACCTCCATTCCTAAACAAGGCTGAATATTTGAGGGACCTTTGCTTGTTACCAATTCATCGGTCGGAATACATGAGCTTTTAAAAAATTTGCAACATACCAGTTACCAGTTGGGACAAATAATATGCAGCACCCAGGTAACATGTGGTACCTATGACCATCAACTAATGGTCTAGGATGCCATAGTTACACATCTTTGACCGACCTTCTAATGGTGCTCTATGTTCTGTCATGTGAGAAATCCCTAAGTAGAGAAGTACCTCATGTTGCTCTATATAGCTAGATCGTGCATATGTACCGCCCTCTTGTCGTCTTCGAGGCGACATTCCTTTTTCATCCTTTGCATTTGCAACCCTCACATCATTCTCCATCACTCTAACCCTCTCTTTCCTTCACCCCTCTGTCCCGCATCCAGCTTCTCTAGTAATCTCTACCTCTAATTTGCACTCATTTAAAAGCATTTCCAACTTCGGCGTTTCCATCGTAACAATCGTTGGACGTCACAATTTCTAGTTCTAAACCCTTCCGTTAAACTGGAACTTTTCAGACATAAATGACAAGTTCAATTTCATGGACATGATGATGAAAAATAGTGCATATTCACATCTTTAAAAGTCTTGTATATAATTTGGCATTGAAAATTGGTGCCCCCCAAAAAAATTATTTTGTTGTTTTTTATTGGTTTGTAAATTGTAACTATTATTTCTTACATTTGTTGTTCTTTATCGGCAACAACATAATATGTTAGGTAAACACACACTATTATTTTCTAAAATTAAGCATCCACTTGAGTGGTAGGTCATGGCCATTATACGGCACGTGTTAGAAATTTGAGCCCAATGGAAAATTGAAGCAATTTGAAACTTGTTTTACAAAAGAAATTTAAATTATAAAACCATGACTAATTAGCACCCTCATATGAGTCAATTAAAACCAAAATATATAAAAGGATCGAGTGGAGTGTGGTCCAACAAGGTTCCACTCCAAAAAGATACCAATAAATAAGGGATGAGACCGAGGTTGTTCCCCGAGTGAATTTGGTAGAATGGAAAGCTCTCAATCCTTCACAGTGAGTGGAAGCCTAAGAATTGTGTTCATCTAATCCATGCAATTTCATACTCAATCAAAAAATATGTAAAAGAGAGGAAACAATAGAAAAAGATGAAGTCATAATATAACTATTTTTTACAATATAAGTATATATAAGATTTCATAGTCATGTTAATTGTAAAGAGGAGCTGGTGGAATCCTCCACATGTATCCATGGCCGTAACTCTGAGATGGCTTTCATCGACATTGGAATGGTCATTAGAAAAATATGACATAACCTTTATTGCCCATTGGCACATTGTATTTATGTTATATTATTTTTTACACTTTTCGGTTATCTTCAAGTTAACACGACTATTTCACATGTCCAAAATCTGAAACAGATGCATCGGCTTTATGAATACAATGTCTAGAGTCTGAGAAAGGCAGTGGATACCTCCAATTGTCTCCTTGGTGCTTGTCCATTTTTATTCAATGAGGATAATTTTCAGATGGGTAGTTGGATATTTAAATAGATAAGTATTGAGAATGAATCAATTCCTTAGAGTTTCTAAATAATGTCCCATTTAAGAAACTCATCCAACCATGAAAGGGCCACATTTCTAAAGATACTGAGATATAAATGGTCGACGGGGAAATTTATACACCTGTCCAAATCGTATAATGCAGCAACATCACCATTTGCACCCATAATTTCATGAATCTATGGTCTTCAAGGATAGATAAACTTTGGAAATGATATTAGGCCCATTTTTGATCTATTTAGATGCATCCAGTTACAAATGACCACTTTTCCATAGGTATTGGGACAAATATTCTATTACTATATAAAATCACATATATGTGACATTATATAATAAATCATTTAAATATTTAAATCAATTATAGACCCAAGTAACAAATTCTTTCACATGGACAGCAGGAGCTTGCAAAGTACCTCCAATTAACTTAGACTAAACTAGTTACATTTGACCAATTGAAGTGACTAACCGTGGTTACCAAGATTACAAGTAATACCTATCCAAGCATTATAAAAATTATGATGGTCTACAACTTACGACTAGAGCCCGCAATTTGGTTTTATGATCTTAAATGATAAAAATGTGGCTAATGATCCAAAAATGATTACCAATACCTTGAATGTTGATACACAACAAGACACAACACTCAAAGTTGTTTTGGTCAACTAGGGTAGAATTTTATTATGTATTCATCTCAAGAGCGTGTAATGTGAGTACATCACATTTCCTAGAGGGTCTAATCATAGGACTATTACTCCTTCGGCCTAAAGGCCGCATCAAATGCATCATATAAATAATGGATTTACCTAAAAATGCATATCCACACATGACATTAAACAAAAAGATTTTTTGAATTAATTAGTGATGAAGATTACATAAAGGAAATGCATCACAATCTAATGACATTATTCAAAGATATATTTTGTCGTCATCCTCATTGATATGAGATCCTAGGATTTTACTATCTCTATGCTATGCTTGCAAAATCGCATAGATCTTAACTATATGTCCACTATTTTTTGGTATAGATGATGATTAAGCTCAATATCAAACTCATGCTCTAGAAGCATTAAAATTTCCTCAAAAACTCAATTTATAAAATCCAAGTGGGAGTATAGATAAATTTTCAATAAAGATAACTTTGTAAATATACATTTTCCATGCCAAATCATCTTTGGTTGTGATGAACTAGTACACAAATACTAAACATTCATTGGATCTTACTGTCAATTGGGAAGACTAATTTTTATATTATTTTATTATAAAGAAAATGGATTGAGTTACATGTAATTTGTAGAGAGATCATCCTCATTGTGCACTTTGATTAATGCATTGTGTGAAGAACTACTAATTATAAATTTATGTATCTATATAAATTGTCAATTTATTTATTAGATGCAAATTTTTCCATTTTGAAATATTGAATTTAAAAGTGCTAGACAAATTTCAATTAAAATATTAGATGAATGTTATTGGAATTATAGTGACATGATTAAGACTTTAAGTAATATAGTAATTATTGATTGTAATGTTTTCCTAGTGCACCCTAGATGTACTTACACTTTTGTGTAAATAGAAGGTAATTTAAGAGACATTCAAAGTTTATAAGATCCATTCTGAACAAATAATTCCATAGTAATTATTGATACTATATCATATATATCATATATACTATGGTCATATATATATATACCCCATATATGAGTATATCATATATATAGCTATATATATGATATATCCATATATATATATACACACATAGTTTACCCTTGCACATTGAAGTGATCATTACACATATTAAATTCAAATGGGTGCTTGTGGACAATGGATCCACTTTAAACATTTGCATTCTGAAGATTGTTAGATAGATAGGGCATATCTATACAAATCTTGAGCCTAATGTAATCAGTATTAAGGTCTATTATAATATAGAGATAGTCGGAAGGAATGCTTACTTTGTCAATCGAAGTTGGGATTCTCATACACGAAACTATATTTCATCTCATTTATTTGGAGCTTACTTATAATGTCCTCCTCTTCTACCTATAGATGCATGCCATGAAATAAATCCCATCCACATTCTACCAATGTATCGAAATGTATAATAAAAAATGTTGTGATATCATGATTTCGGGTGACTTCTATGCTTTTCCCATAATAGATCATTAGAAGGAAATTTAAAAAATGACTAACCCATTACATAAATTTCTATAAAAATTGAATTAGAAGGCCTCAAATATTAATCCATCCTAATATCCTTCAACACTATTAAGTTAGTACATCCACCTTTACATCCCCTTTCCCATATTGGATTCTAAGTTGAAAATCCTTAACACCATCTGCGGAGAGTATTACCTCCAACATGAACTCCTTATGTCCAATCTCTTGCTATCCCTGAAAAAATGTGGCAAATCCCAAGATTTTTACACAAAGAACTCAAGATAATTGTATCCTTGCAAACTTCACACTTGATGGCCAATTAGCAGATGAACATTTGGTCAGCACTTACACATCCCAATCTCCCGATGAGAAGATGAAATATTTCTATAAATCCCTAGAATATGTTATCACTAACAAGATGATGTTCTAGTATTACCCTGCTGCCACATCTACTCAAAAATATTAGTGAGGGCCAACACTTGTTAGTGGGTTCATTTTAACCTTGTTTGCAAAAAATATAAGTATCAAATAATTATAAATCCATTGTCTTTCAACCCTAAAAGACTAGTGGATGCCTTGCTAGGCACAAACCAAGGGTTCCAGGTCGTCTTGTTTGATTATTTTATTGGATCCATGATCCTATTTGTTTTGTGAATTCAAAATAATAGTAATGATATTAATCAAATCAATATAATAAAAGAAATTGAATAAAAGAGAAAATAACAAATAATATATAAAAAGTGTTGGTAAATTTGGTGGGTGGATTTGTATTCAATATACTTCTCCTCAAGGATGTCGACCACAAAATTTTTAGGGGGTGTACTGAACGACGCATTGAATGAGAATTACATGTTAAAAAAATGTTTGACAAAATGTCACAGGAAGTGTGACTTACAGAAATGCGTGTACCACTATGCATTAAATGGATGTTGATTAGGAGACCATCAAGGTATTTCCTCCTTCCAGGGGTTGAATTTGATGCCCACCTATGCCTCTCAATTTTTTTTGGGTGATGGCGATTCCACCCTTCAAAAACAAAAAATAATGATATTTTTACTAATTATTCTATATTTATTATATCTTTTATAATATAGATAGGTATGCAAAATGGAGATGCATGAACTTGGTCTATGAACTATTAAACCAAATGTCCGAAAGAAATGTTGGCCACGTGGTCGACATGATGGCAGGAGATGCACCAAACAATTTTATTTTTTCTTTAAAAAAGAACACGGGAGCTATTGAACAGGTCAATGGACCATCCTTTACAATGCATATGCTTTGACTTCACAGAGTTAAATCCAACTCCCACAACCATAGCTAGAATCTTCCATATATGTTTTAAATTATCATAAAGCCTTATGGAAGGAACTCTTGATAAATGTTGTAGTTTATAGTGTTAGGTATACATGTATAACTTGTTTAGAGGCATTTAGATCATATGCCATTCGAATGTTTAAATCCAATCTACTCAAATTTTATTGGCATCTTCTGAGCCTATGCTGAAACATGATATTTAGAACATTATTTGGACATCTATCAAACAATGATGGAAAGAAGATATTTGTTAAATGAAGAAAAAGGGTGGAAACGTACCAAAGGTAAAAGAATGGTTTGAAATACATTGTATGTTTTTAGCATGATCTTTTAAAAGAGATTCATGCAAAAAGAGGGGAGTTTTATAGAAATCCTAGAATATAAAAGAGCTAAAATATTCTCAATTACATGTAACCCACTCTAAAATAAAATGTATGGCTATTCGAGAAATAATAAATTGAAAAAGTGTGTCAGTGAAGGATTAGACTAATCAAGAGATAAAAAACAATATTTCATTAACAATAATAGCATTAAAATATTAGATGATTAAGTTACAATCCATATAAAATGTTAAAATGATTTATTGAACAAAATGTAGTTACTCTACTTCCTATTTTGGAGTTAGAATATTAAAGGAATATCCTAAAAAAAATAATATGAATGCATCCTATGATTTTATAAAAATCCACACATATTATTATAATATGTGAATTACCTTAAAACATTAGATAATGACATAAATAATAAAAATAAATATGAATTTTAATCTATCAATAACACATTTAAATGATAGTCATCTCATCCTAACCTACACTATAAAATTCTTATAAAGCCCTTTCCAAACAAGAGTACCCTTCCTCAAGATAAAAAAATATTCCTATAAATGTTGAGGACCAACAAGTTTTTTCTAACCATCATGTTATTCATGTACCTTGATGGTACACATTTTTAATTACCCCTTATCATGAATAGCATCAGATCATGACCTAAAATATTATAACCCTAAACCTTCCATGTTACCTCTTTTTACCAATGCATAACCCCACTATCACTCCCTCTTATATTGAGATCATGGGTAACTTGCACTATTTCTCATAAAGCCTTGTATCATTGACATGTTGGGTAGTAACAAGGAGCATATCACATTAATTAAAATTATCATACATTTGTGAAATTACTTTCATATAAAATATTGTGTAATGCACGGGTAACTGGAAAATATTCCTTCAATATGGATGTTCCCTACACTAAATGTTTAATATATCCTTATAATAAGTTGTAGAGTGAAAAACACTTTTATTATATCAAAAGAATCACATAATCATCCTAACATGTTGTAGTAATTGTATCATATTTATGTTATGTCAAAATTACATAACTCCTTGATTGGATTTCACGTGTGTTGGGTAATCGGTGTAATTTTTCTAATGGACCATCTCTCAAACTATGGGACCTACGAACGTGAGATGGTCCGTAGAGAAGGTCGACTTCCTCTTCCTAATCCTAATGCTAAACTTCTCCTAATGCAAGAAAAATGCCTAACTACACCTATCCTAAAACTTCCAAGGAGACAGGGAGAGAAAAAGTTCATGAAAAGGGAAATCATACACTTAGTGGGAAATAGCACCAAAAACTAGAAGAAGAGGAAAAATAAAGCTGGGAGAGGTTGAAACAGTAGTGACACAGACCTGAATCTCCACTCGCCATCAAATATCCATGAAACACAACAACCTGCACATAAAAATAAACACGAAATGGAGAGGCACAGAGATACAATAAAACATGAGAAAGGGTTAAAAAACCACAAAACATGACTTTATTTCTCTATAATATGAATAGACCATCACATTGTTGAATGGAGGCACAAATATGCTTTCCAGATGTAGGAGAAGGCTTACAACTCATTTGAGTTAAGGAAAACACTTGCAGAGTTTCCCCAACTTTCAAAATGTCTCTCAAAAAATGAGTGGGTCGACTACATTATATAGCTAATTTGTTTCACCAACCAACAAAATGCATTAAATACGTATGGGAAACTATAAAAATTGGTACTTTGCTTTTTTGGGAAGTCATGGGTTCCATACTTCATTAAAGGGTAAGTGCACAAAGTTGGGGGGCCAAAGAGCAGACAAGAATCCGAAAAAAGTAAAACACGTACGCGTTTTGTTAAAATGCGTACGCGTTTTAATTTTTTTGGATCGGGAATCACCAAAGAATAATGTGTACGTGTTATGCCTACTATAAACAAAAAAAATAGGCCCAAGCCTATAACATTTTACCTCCCTCAAACGTGAGTTTTAGAGCTTGTTCGTGCCCTCGTGTTTTTTCATTCAACTAGATCTCAAGCTCAAAGGATCATTTCTAGATCACCGGGAAGATCTGAATCAACGATGGCGCCATGGAGAAGAGGTAAGCACAATTATTTTCTCAAAATTGCATTGAAATATGATAATTATAGATTAAAATTTGAATTGAATACATATTTTTTATTGTTATAGTTAGAGGTCGAGGGAATCAGCCACAACCAAAACATGTTATTCCTGACATCCCTCCTGACACTCCCATAATTGCTCAACATCCCTCATGTAGTCAAGAAGATTTAGCAGCCCAAATAGTTGAAAACAAAATTGAAATTGAGGATTTAATAAAAATAATAAGGGATGCACAATCTACAAACCCCCACTGTGCCTCTCTTGCAAACACATTGGAGGCATTACTTGTTCAAATTGATCATTGAACAAATTACAGAGAGGGTTATAGGGTTTATTATTCCAAAAAATTGTCATATGTGGATGTAAAGATAAAATAAATTTCAAAAGAACTCATATGCACCTTATTCACGGACCCCCACACTAATTTTCCTGTTCCATTGACATGTAAATGATTTCCCATCAATTGGTGCAATAATAATTTCATTAAAAATAATTTTTGGGACCGATGGTGGATGGTGTTTGATTTTCCACCTTGTAATAACAACGAGGTGCCACTATACATTCTGAGGAAACTTTATTACGAGTTTATCCTCAACGAGATCCCAAATTATTTTAATTTTCAAGATTTCCAGGGTCGAGGAAAAGGATCTGCACAGGATTGACTAGGTGCACAACGTGCACCTATTCAACAAGGTAGATTTCCCACAAAAAATCCCCCTCACCCTGAGATTGTCCCTTAAGCAGTGAAGGATACAGTAGAGATTGATACACTCCACATGCTTTAGGGGCTATCTGTGACCCTTGTTTGACATACGAGGGAGATTTCTGAGCCAGATGCTCATGGAGGTACACAAAGTATTCCCTTAGGGAGTACTAGCATGAGGCCACATTTTTGCTTGTCATGTGGTAGCATATATTTGGGGCCCGAGGAGGACGATAATTTCATGCGTACTGATTTTGGTGCACTTGGTGCTAGGGGTGAAAATTATAATGTCACTATTTCAGATGCCCTTTTGAGTGAGACATTTGGATTACATTCATCGGCGTCACCTTCACAGGTAAATTTGTTATGTGTCTTACGAAAATTTTGGAGTACCTAATTTACTTATATATGTTTAATTTTTGGAATAATTGTATTTGTACATGTACATGCATTGATATTACAGCGCGCGGGAGGCACATCTTCATCCTGACCATAGGCGGCGAGCACCATGCATACACATACATTCATAGAGGTAATTTAGAATGTTAATTATGTAAAATTTTCACATACATGTGTGTGTGTGTGTGTGTGTGTGTGTGTGTGTGTGTGTGTGTGTGTGTGTGTGTGTGTGTGTGTGTGTGTGTGTGTGTGTGTGTGTGTGTGTATATATTTGCATGTGTACATGTATATATATATATTAGTTTTGAATTCAAATACATGTATGTTCTTGTATGTCCATCTAACTCACATGATATACATGTTTGATAAAGATGTTGACTTCACTAGACACCCCACCATCTTTGTGACAAGTAGATAAAGGTGTTGCCGCTGTGATTTCATCTACGCAGCAACTCTCTGAGGTATTCAAACAACACATAAATTTTGATAAATTTTTCGTGTAATTCATATTATGTTAAATTACATGTTAGTAATGTATTTCATTGTAGAATTATTAAATTATGTTAATAATGTCCTTCATTGTGTGTATGCAGGAGTTACCTGCGATATGTAGCAGACCTGTTCATTTCATTCACGGTGTGGCGAGGTAAAAACAATAATTCTATATTGATAAAATTAGTTAAAATATTGTCATTATGTAGATACATGTACTTAGATCTATTTTTTCTAATTTTTATGTTAGATTTTCTGATCTTATGTGTATGTAGGGAACTTTAACCCCCTCCATTTTGACTTCAAGGGCATGGACTCCTCCATCTCGTCGTCTTCGTACCCCCGTTCATATTGTAGGAGCTCCTGCTGACTCATCTGAGCGTGAGATGTAAATTTGACGTGATCGACAACTTGCCATAAGTTTGTGTATTTATGTAAATACTTTCATTCTAGCATGGTCTTAAATACATGTTCAAAACATATATAAATTAAGTTTTGACAAAAAAATATTGTTTTCATTTACAGGCTCATCTACAGGCGAGTATTCAGTGGAAGAGGACTTGAAGCATGGGCTCGAACGATCCAAATTCATCTCATGGATCTCCATCTTCATGTAAGGGAGGGCCTTCTTCGAGAAAGGCCAAAAAGGGATAGATTTTTATGAGTAGGAAATATGTATGTCTTACATGACATTGTTTTTGTATGCCTATGTGCATGACATTATATGTACATCTATATGGCATTTGAACTTGATGGTATATGACCTAATTGGGCATTTTTGTATTTATTATGCACATTAAAATATTATTTATAACTTGATAATTTTGTATGAGACCTTATATTTCTAAGATTATTTTCTCATGAATCTAATATGATGTGCACTTGACTATATTTAAGACATTATGGATTATTTTTTCATTTATTGGTGATGTACATGTACTAGCATTTTCAATGTATAATATGCATCAAACTTTGGAAATCAATATTTATATAATGTATGTATATAAAGAGTTACCTAATCTGAGTAATTATTCATTCAATTTATCAATGTGTATATGTGTATTTACCTTACTTGCGCTTCTTCTTGCTCATGGTCTCTTTGTACTGGTTCCTATCTTATCATGCACTTACTACATTCTTCTATGCTTTGTAGTCTTCTCCCCTGTTAAAACACCTGATAGTCATCACAATTTGATTCCTTTCATCTGTTGATATTTTGAGAATGTCTCTCCATATACATTACTCCAATGCTTGACAATGTCTCCAGATGCAATGAAATTCTGATTTAGACACTCAATGATTCTTGATTATCTAATCCTGTCCAATTTGATTTACTACCTTTAAATCTGTAGGCATTTCAAGTTATTTGGAAATCACATCACACCCTTCACTAGGCTTGATAACTACCCCTATCCTTTTTAAGGCACTTTTGAAAGCATCCATGGGTTTATCATAACATAAATTATCAATCAATGGAAGGTCACTAAGCCGTAGGCCAACTGACTCCCATCCAAATAAAAAAGAAATATTTACTAGCCGATTGATAACTCCCATGTGTTCTTAGACATACCCCTATAACATTCATTCTTAAGCCAATCTAGTCATTCAGGGCTCTTAAGTTACTACGATCGGACGAGGTAGCCCTACATTGACTCAAAATGCACTATTTCACACGTTTGCGAAAAATAGCATATCGAAAGAACTAGATGGAGACAGAGAAAACTATGAGAGACTTTCATATAGTGCCCTGACATGGAGGTATCAGATCTAACGAGACATGTCTAGGTGCCATGAAGTCTGAGAAATCACTCGTCGAAGATATGGCATGTTTGGGCCTCAGGGATCTTAAGCGACTACGCCCGGATGAGGTAGCCTGAAAGCATGGGGAGCGTAGGGAACCAAAAAAAAGCCTCCACTAGCATTCACCTGGCCACCCCAACATTTTGGCATAGTTTTTTTGGTCCCATGAGCTTCCGTTTGCAAACTACAGTGTCTGACATCCCTACACTGACTCAGACAACACTATTTTACGCGTTTACAAACAATAGTACAATGAGAGAACCAGATGGAGACGGAGAAAATTGCAAGAGGATTTCATAAAGGGCCTTAACATGGAGTTCTTGGATTTGACGAGACATCTTAGGTGCCATGGAGTTTGAGAAATCACCCGTCGAAGATATGGCGTGTTTTGGCTTTAGGGCTCTTAAGTGACTATACCCGGACGAGGTGGCCTGAAAGTACAGAGAGTGTAGGAAACATAAATGAAGCCTCAAAAAGTGTTCACCCGGCCACCCTGACATGTTGGTGTAGTTGGTTGAGTCCTATGAGCTTCCGTTTACAAACTATAGCCTCTGGCATCCCTACACTGACTCAGACTACACTATTTCACGTGTTTGCAAACAATAGCACAGTGAGAGAACCGGATGGAGACAAAGAAAACCATGAGAGTATTTCATAGAGGGCCCTGACATGGAGGTCTTGGATCTGACGAGATATCTCTAGGTGCCACGGAGTCTGAGAAATCACATGTCAAAGATATGGCGTGTTTGGGCCTCAAGGCTCTTAAGGGACTACGCCTGGACGAGGTAGCCCGAAAGCATGGGGAGCGTAGGGAACCAAAATGAAGGCTCCAATAGTGCTCATCAAGATACCCTGATGTGTTGGTGTAGTTGGTTTGGTCCCACGAGCTTTCATTTTCAAACTATAGCCTCTGGCAGCCCTACACTAACTCAGACTACACTATTTCGAGTGTTTGCAAACAATAGGAAAATGAGAGAACCGAATGTAGATGGAGAAAACTGCAAGAGGATTTTTTAGAAGGCCCTGATGTGGAGGTTTCAAATCTGACAAGACATCTCTAGGTGCCACGGAGTTGAGAAATCACTCGTCAAAGATATGGCATGTTTTGGCCTCAGGGCTCTTAGGGGACTACGCTAGGACGAGGTAGCCCGAAATCATAGACAGTGTAGGGAACCAAAAAAAATCTCCACTACTATTCACTAGGCCATACGGATGTGTTGGCATAGATGGTTCGGTCCCACAAGCTACCATTTGAAAAATACAGCATCTAACAACCTTACACTGACTCAGACTACACTATTTCACGTGTTTACAAACAATAAGACAACGAGAGAACCAGATGGAGAAGGAGAAAACTGCGAGAGAATTTCATAGAGGGATTCAACATTGAGGTTTCAGATCCAATGAGAGATCTCTAGGTGCCACGGAGTTTGAGAAATCACATGTCAAAAATATAAGGTGTTTTGGTCTCCAGGCTCTTAAGAGACTACACCCGAATGAGGTAGCCCGAAAGCATGGGGAGTGGAGGGAACCAAAATGAAGCCTTCACTATTATTCACCAGGCCATTTTGACATGTTGGCCTAGACGGTTTAGTCCCATAAGCTACCATTTGTAAAATACAACATCTAGCATCCTTACACTGACTTAGACTACACTATTTCACATGTTTGCAAAAAATAGGATAGTGAGAGAACCGAATGGAGATGGAAAAAACTACAAAAGGAATTCATAGAGTGCCCCAACATGGAGGTTTTGGATCTGAAGAGATGTCTCTAGGTGCCACGGAGTCTGAAAAATAACCCGTTGAAGATATGGCATGATTGGGCCTCATGGCTCTTAAGTGACTACACCCAGACGGGGTAGCCAGAAAGCATAGCGAGCCTAGGGAACCAAAACAAATCCTCCACTAGTAGTCACCTGGTCACCCTGATGTGTTGGTGTAGTTGGTTTGGTCCCACAAGCTTCCATTTACAAAGTACAACCTCTGACAGTCCTACACTAACTTAGACTACACTATTTCGAGCGTTTGCAAATTATAGGACAACAAGAGAACCGAATGGAGATGGAGAAAACCACAAGATGATTTTGTAGAGGGCCCCAATGTGGAGGTCTCAGATCTGACGAGACATCTATTGGTGCCACGGAGTCCAAGAAATCACCCATCAAAGATATAGCTTGTTTTGGCCTCAGGGCTCTTAAGGGACTATGCCCAGACGAGGTAGCCGGAAAGCACGGGTGGAGGAAACCATCAATGTTCAATGATTTTACCATAGGATGCAACTATGTAGACTATGAACTTAGTTTTGTTGGGGAGACCACCAATGCTCCAATAGTTCATTTTGAAAGAATCAATATCTTCAATCAAATAGAGAATGAAGAGCCTGAATTTTTTTGGACATTACAAAAGGTTGTTTGTGCCAAAAAAGAAGCCGAAGGCCATATAAATTTTCATTCTTCAACTTTAGATGACAATGAACATCGTGAAGAAAAACAATTAGGTGAAAATGTCACTATGATTCAAGAAGAAATGCCTCTTGAAAGTCATAAAGACTCAATTTGATTACCTAAAAACATCTGGAAGAACTTAAAGAGAAGATATGAGCAAAAGAAAAGGAAAAATGGGAAGTGTGGAAGGATCACAAATTAATTGGAATGGAAGATCATGTGATGTTGTCAATAGAATCATGGATAATCTTAAGGACAACATGCCAAGTTGATTATTTTTATTAATCCCAGCTACTTCAACTTCACAAATCAAACCAGGTAGTTCCAAAAGCAGCGTACTGGCAAGAAAAATTGCAATGAAGTATTGATAATTAATCTTAAAACTCGTTTAGGATTGTAATTTATTTTTTGATTGAGCATTCACCCATAGTTTCTTTTTTGAAGGAAGAAATTCATTTTATATGTGAGAAATATAATGTTGATTTAGTTTATTACTTTGACTATTTAGGTTAGATTTTTGTAGTCGTTCAATGAAAGTTTGAAGCTCGTCAGTACTAACATGGAAAATTGTCACGGCCCTATGAAAGCCTCACGCGGTTTTATCCATATCCATCCAGTTCTCTCGTTGTCCTGTTGTTTGCAAATGCGCAAAATAATGCAGTCTAAGTAAGTGTAAGGCTACCATATGCTATATTTTGCAAATGGTAGCTCATGGGACCAAACCATCTGGGCCAACACATTAGGATTGTGTGGTGACTACTAGTGGAGTCTTTGTTTTGGTTCCCTACACTACCTGTGCTTTCGGGCTACCTCATCCGGGCGTAGTCCCTTATGAGCCCTGAGGCCAAAACATGCTATATCTTCGACAAGTAATTTCTCAGACTCCATGGCACCTAGAGACTTGTCATTAGATTAGATACGTCCATGTCAAAGCCATCTATGAAATCCTATCATGGTTTCCTCCGTCTCCATCCGGTTCTCTCACTGTGCTATTATTTGTAAATGCATGAAATAGTGCAGTTTGAGTCAGTGTATGGATGCCAGAGGCTATAGTTTGCCAACAGAAGCTTGTGGGACCAAACCAACTATGCCAACATGTCAGGCTGGCTAGGTGAACACTAGTGGAGGCTTCGTTTTGGTTCCCTACGCTCCCCGTGCTTTCGGGCTACCCTGTCCAAGTGTAGTCGCTTAAGAGCCTTGAGGCCTAATCACGCCATATCTTTGACGAGTGATTTATCAGACTTCGTGGCACTAAGAGACATCTCGTTAGATCCAAAACTTCCATGTCAAGGCACTCTATGAAATTATCTCATGGTTTTTTCCATCTCCATTTAGTTCTCTCGATGTCCTATTGTTTGCAAACGCACGAAATAGTGTAGTCTAAGTCAGTGTAAGGCTATTAGATGTTGTATTTTGCAAACAATAGCTTGTGGGACCGAACTGTCTTTCCCAACATGTCCAAATGGCTTGTGAATGCTAGTGGAGGCTTTGTTTTCGTTCCTTATGCTCCCCGTGCTTTCAGGCTACCTCGTTTGGGCGTAGTCTCTTTAGAGCCATGAGGCCCAATCACACCATATCTTCGAAAGGTGGTTTGTCAAACTTTTTGGCACCTAGAGATGTCTCGTTAGATCCAAAACCTCCATGTCAAGACCCTCTACAACATACTATCGCAGTTTTCTCCGTCTCAATCTGGTTCTCTTGCTGTACTATTGTATGTAAACACACGAAATAGTGCAGTTTGAGTCAGTGTAGGGCTGCCACAAGCTGTAGTTTGCAAACGAAAGATCGTGGGACCAAACCAACTACTCCAACACATTGGGGTGGCTAGGTGAATGCTAATGGAGGCTTCTTTTTGGTTCCCTATGATCCCTGTGCTTTCGGGCTACCCCGTCCGGGCATAGTCGCTTAAGAGCCCCGAGGCCCAATCACGCCATATCTTCGACGAGTGATTTCTCGGACTCCGTGGCACCTAGAGACATCTCGTTAGATCCAAAACTTCCATGTCAGGGCACTGTACAAAATAATATCATGGTTTTTTCCATCTCCATTTGGTTCTGTCGCTGTCATATTGTTTGCAAATGCATGAAATAGTGTAGTCTAAGTCAGTGCAAGGATGTTAGATGTTGTATTTTACAAAAAGTAGCTTGTGGGACCAAACCATCTATGCCAACACATCCAGAATGTCTTAGTGAATGCTAGTGGAGGCCTTTTTTGGTTCCCTATGCTCCCCATGCTTTCAAGCTACCTCGTTTGGGCATAGTCTCTTAAGAGCCCTGAGGCCTAATCATGCCATATCTTCGACAGGTGATTTCTCAGACTCCGTGGGACCTATAGATGTCTCGTCAGATCTGAGACCTCCACATCAGGGATCTCTATGAAATTACTTGTGGTTGTATCTGTCTCCATCCGGTTCTCTCGTTGTGCTATTGTTTGTAAACATGCAAAATAGTGTAGTCTGAGTCAGTGTAGGGCTGCCAGACGTTGTAGTTTACAAACAGGAGCTCGTGGGACCAAACTAAATACGCCAAAACATTGGGGTGGCTAGGTGAACACTAGTGGAGGATTCATTTTGGTTCCATATGCTCCACGTGCTTTCGGGCTACCCCGTCCGGGCGTAGTCACTTAAGAGCCCTGAGGCCCAATCACACCATATCTTTGACGGGTGATTTATCAGACTCCGTGGCACCTAGAGACATCTTGTTAGATCTGAGACCTCCATGTTAGGTCCATCTATGAAAGCCTCTCACATTTTTCTCTATCTCCATCTGGTTCTCTCATTGTGCTATTGTTTGCAAATGTGTGAAATAGTGCAGTTTGAGTCAGTGTAGGGCTGTCAGAGGCTGTAGTTTGCAAACGGAAGCTCGTGGGACCGAACCAACTACGCCAACACATTGGGGTGGCTTGTGAACACTAGTGGAGGATTTTTTTGGTTCCCTATGCTCCTCGTGATTTTGGGATATCTTGTCCAAGTGAAGTCCTTGAAGAGCCTTGAGGCCCAAACACGCCATATCTTTGACGGGTGATTTCTCAGACTCCGTGACACCTAGAGATAACTCATTAGATCTGAGATCTCAAAATTGGGGCCCTATACGAAAGCCTCTTGTGTTTTTCTTCATCTCCATCCGGTTCTCTTGATGTGCTATTGTTTTCCAACACGTGAAATAGTGCAGTTAGAGTCAGTGTAGGGATGCTAGACATTGTAGTTTGCAAACGGAAGCTTGTGGGACCGAACCAACTACGCCATCATGTTGAGGTGGCTAGGTGAATGCTAGTGGAGGATTTTTTTTGGTTTCCTACGCTCCTCATCCTTTTGAGCTACCTCATGTAGGCATAGTTGCTTAAGAGCCTTGAGGCCCAAACACGCCATATCTTTGATGGGTGATTTCTCAGACTCTGTGGCACCTATAGACATCTCATCAGATCTGAAACCTCCATGTCGGGGCTTTTTATGAAAGCCTCTCATGGTTTTTTCTGTCTCCATCTAGTTATCTCGATGTGCTATTGTTTGAAAACACGTGAAATAGTGCAATCTACGTCAATGTAGGGCTGCCAAAGGCTGTAGTTTACAAACAGAAGCTCGTGGGACTAAACCAAAAACCCCAACACGTCAGGGTGGCCAGGTGAATGCTAGTGGATAATTCTCTTTGGTTCCGTACTATAGATCAAGAATTTTTGTGCTTGTTACCTGTCCAAGTTAATGCACCAAACTAAACATAGTAACCTTGAAAAACTCAAATGAAATCAATACCTGATAGATTGGATAAGATCCGTAGACATAGATGGAGAGAATGCCAATGGAGAAAAGACAGGTGCACATGAACAATCCCACAAATTGATCCAAGAAACCTGTAATGGACAAATCCTTTGCAGAAAAAGATGACGTTAGACAATATTTGGGTAAACTAACTGGAAAGCGGGTCCGGGAAGCAATGAGCTTCCTCGGCGGATGTCAGTTCACGTTTTCAATCTAGAATAAAGACATACATGATAAAAGATATAAGAAAATATTTAGGTTTTCTGATTAAAAATAGCAGACAGAAATGTAAAAACCACAGTAGAAACTGAAAGAAGGCAGGAAACTATAAAAACAAAGCTGAAATTATGTTACCTGAATTCTGTATCTTTCTGCAGACTAATCGGCGTCGATCAGACAGTGATCAGCGTTGATCAGACATTAATCGACATCATTTTTTTTGGTCGGTGTCGATTAGACAATGATTGGCGTCGTTTTTTTTGGTCAGTGTCAATTAGACAGTGATCGGCATCGATTGGACCGATAGGCAGACAAAAGGCTATAAAGTAAAAGAAGAAAGAAAACTAAGCAAAATGGATTGGACGTAAGACCAGATTACTGAAGATTGATCAAAAAACAAAGATTGAAGATGGAAAAAGAGGATCCGAGGTAGAAATTGATGGATTCTAACCCAGAAACCGAAGAAAGTCCCGATTAATGCCGATTTGGATAAACTGGCATTGATTAAAGACTAATCAGATTCGACCAGATTGGATCATTGTTGATGGAAAGGAGATTATAGAAACTAAGAAATAATAATACCTGAATAATGCTTGATTGATGTTTGATGATGACCAGGGTAGCTGTGGAGACCCGCAAGAGCTGTAGATATGCGGACATAGTAACAATGCACCTCTCAGGGATTAAACTACACAAAACTCACTCTCTTCTTCTGATAATCTCTTTAATCACTTAGATGAAAGAAATCTCTAGGCAACCAGCTCCTAAATCTAACTAGAGAGGATCTCAGGTCATAAATTTATAATCAGTGTTGACTGAGATAAAATTGGCACCGTTTAGAAAAATCGGTGCCGCTCAGAAAAATTGGCGTCGATCGAGAAATGGTCTGCGCCGATCAAGGAACAGACTCTCAAAGTGGTGAAAATGAATTATGGGGATAATAAACGTATCCCTCCGACTCAAATATAGGAAGAATCCCACTGCACAGTTCTAGGAGAGAAGAAATAGGTGGGATAGATGGATAATAATAGCACAGGAGGTTATAAACTGATATGGGGTAGATAAGTAGTTGAAATAAATGTAAAAAGTATAATTAAATAGTTAATATTTAATTATCCGTGAGTGAAATATAATGGGGTGAAATAAACTTACGATAGGCCTTTAAGTTAAATATTTAAGTAATACCCTAAGGGAGAAGTGGTGATCTAAAGGTGCCCTGGGTTACCTGAGAGGATAAATGAACCCAAGGGACACTAAATTGGGTAGCCAATTTTAGGTGTCTTTATTTGTCCCTTTTTGTCGAGTAACTTGTGATAAGTAATGTTATGAGACAAAAACAAGGAGTTGGAAGAAATGAAGAACAATAATGATGTGATCCCCCTCAAACTAGGGACGGGGTGGCTTGAAACAGGCCAACTGATCCCGAGTTTGAAAAAGGTAGATAAAATATAATAGAAGAGAGGATTCCCCAACTAGATTTCTTGAGTAGATTTGATCATTGATGACCCACGTAAAAAAAACAAAAAAGGTAACGACCTAAGGAACTCACATTGGTAGGGAAGACTAGACGGTCTTCATATGAGACGATGTAAGTGGCTACAGACTGGTGAGTTAATAGTGACTACAAAATAGCAACAACTAAAGAGTGACACATTGGTAGGGACAACTAGACGGCCTTTGAAAAAGATGAAGTTAGTGCCTACAGACCCACTATCTTTAGGTTGCAAAAACAAAATGCGAGTTACCCATGTACAGGGAAGAACTCGGAATGGGTGATAACACCGAAAATATACGCCAAAAGGTGAAAATAAGGTCATAACAACGATCAAATAAACAAGCCAAGCATTAATGCTTAGAAAAGAAGGATGAAGTGATGGCCTAGTGGGATAAGGGGATGAAAATATCGAAATATCCCTGATCGGCGCCGATTAGATCCAATCGGCGTCGATTACCCCTAATTGACGTCGATCAAAATAATCGGCGCCGACCGCTCCAAAAACCTATAAGTATAGAAAAGGTGAATGGTAATGATTCATTTGCACTACGATGAATGATTTAGAAAAAATTCAAAATCTTCATTTGAGCAACATGGAAGCCTCTGGAAGTGGTCAGAAGAGGAAGAGGACACGACCAGGAGTAAGTGAGCTTTCCTTAACTTTATACATTTAGCGTTTTATTATTTTTTTCATGTTTTTTGTAGTAGGAGGCAAGAGGGATTTTTTGGTGCTCTACCTCGTAATCGACATCGATTGAAAAAATTGGCTCTAATTAGGAAGCGATCGGCACAGATTAAAACACAATCGGCGTTGACCGTAAAGTAAACGGTGCTGATTGGCATAAATCGACACCTATTGGAAAAAAGTGACATTTTTTTATTTTTAGAGAAAGATTGCGATGAAAATTTAATGATGTGGATTCTAATAAATATGAAACTAATGACAATGTTTGATATGATGCAGGCATGAGAGGTCCTACACATGTGGGATGCTATTCCCAAGTTACTGGAGACCATACTACTAGATGTGATAGATGCTGAATGACATCATCTAGAGTTATCCGGACTATGGGGTTTCTGTTATTATAGGTGGGTACCATGAGATGTGGAGCTCATGCAAGCATTGCTGCAGCGTTGGGATAGCCAGACCTGTACATTTTGGTTTCAGACGGGTGAGATGACCATCACCCATGAGGACATCTATAGGATCCTCAGGTTACCG
Organism: Taxus chinensis; assembly: GCA_019776745.2. NCBI lineage: Eukaryota > Viridiplantae > Streptophyta > Pinopsida > Cupressales > Taxaceae > Taxus > Taxus chinensis. Next base: position 513,093,202 of record CM034155.1, read on the forward strand.
ATTATAGGGGACCTGATAGAGATCACCCCATGAGAGTAGAAGAGGAGGGCCCTGGTACGATTATATGGGGATAGTGCCAATGATGCAGAGATAGTGTCTGGGGTTATGAGGATAGCATCACAGTACTGACAGGATGACTCCAGGAGTAGATTGATAGCCCTGATCCAGATGGCTATCTCATACTATGCATTACCAGATTCCGCAGGTGGATGGTTCCCACTACTCCTTGTTTACTATGTCTATGAAATTTTAGAGTTCATGCAGGCGTTTGTATTTGCTAATGCCTTACTACCATATATATATATATATATATATATATATATATATCACGAGCTGTGGATGTATACCACAAGGAGGCGGACTGGGATATACATGAATTTTGTGCTCTATTGTTGGGCATATGAGAAAATATCAGTGATTAGGCCATCTAGGCTTCCATGGATGCCAAGAGTAGGGGGAGTCCTTGAGTATGGATTCCAACGATGGTGGACAGACATGGCCCTAGGAGATACAGGGAGATCCACAGAGTGGTACTCAGAGAGATTTAGGACTCTGACACTAGCACAGGTGATATGGAGACCATACAGGCTCTATCTGATATGGGCCAGACATGACGCCCATCTGGTGGAGCTGAGACGTAGTAGGGTAGTCAGGGGCCGTAGTCCAGAGCTCTTAGAGTGAGTCCCATTTATACGGGTGATGAGGCAGTTTGGCTTGATTCAAATCATCCCAACCATATACACACCATATAGATGGGATAGTAGAGAGACAGATCTGCCCATACTGATTCCCGTAGATCTGCTCAAGGAGGCACCACCTCCCATAGATTATGATGATGATGTAGGAGTAGATGAGGGCTATGAGGCATGGTACCACACGGAGCTGCCATGAAATCTCCCAGCAGTTACAGAGACAGGTGAGGAGGATCTAGCAGTAGCACTAGAGTGACTTGAGGGAGAGCATGTTTCCTTGACACATACACACCAGGATTCCCTCGAGGAGATTAGGGATTTGATAGAGGAGAGGGACAACCTGATATAAGAGAGAGACACTTCTTGTTAGGAGTGGGATATAGTTATCGAACAGAGAGATTGCTATCACATGCATAGGGAGGCTCTTAAGGCCAAATATGGTGATACAGGCACCACCTCGGAGTCACGAGTAGAGGGTGTGGTACCAGGAGGAGAACCACTAGCAGCAGTGCCATTGCGAGCACCTGGCATCTTGAGTCTGAGTACCTATCAGGCTCTCCTTGCCGAGGTGAGATATTATGAGGATGCCATGACACAGCATGCCCCAAATGTGCCTCCGTATGGAGCGAGGAGGAGGACAACGACAACTACTACTGGAGGTGCCTCAGAGGGTGCGAGCACTAGAGGAGATCAAGGAGGTGGTAGGGCCATGGTAGTGGGTATCTCAAGCTCTGTAGGAGGTGGTCAGGAGAGACATCCCAGACCTAAGGAGGGAGGAGGAGATAGTGTCTTCCACCTATCTGACTTCACCATATAGATGTGATATTCTGTAGATATATACTGATGTAGCCTTGAGTTGAAGGTATTTTTCTTATGGATACGATGTATACGGCTCGATTGGAAGCCAGACATTATTTTGTACAGACAATTTTATGTATATATATTCATCATTTTGTGTTATGTGATTGTACTCATGCATTTAATTTTGATAGATAGGGATGGATGTTATGGATAGATGTTATGTAATCTTGATAGATATAGATTAATTTTATAGATGATAGATGGTGTGATTTGATTGATTTGTCATGGTTGATTAAATAAACATGTTTAAGATGTTAATTCAATTAAATAATATAGATAGATGGATTCACATGTGTTTTTAATTCATGCATTTTTGATGATATTATAAATGAAGTAGATAAGATGAGCGTAGATAAATGATAGATTTGATTGAGTAAATTAACATGTTAAATGTCAATTTAACTAGATGAACAACAAATAATCATGGAAAATGTCCTTTGTGAAAGAAAGTGATGTAATGATATTATCCTTATAGAAATAAAAAGCACTACACCTAGATAGGAAAAAAATGATAAGTTAGGCCCCTAACCGACCATAAATAGAGACCTTGATGGTAAATCGAAATACAATGCACACAAGGCCATAGACGTGGATAAAACAAACTTGACACTAGTTAGTCGCAAACCAAATGTAGGAGGTAGATAAGGACAAGAGATAAGTATACATCTCATCAGAACACATGAAGGATTAAATACGTGCACATATGGGGAAAACAGGATCTCCATATGATCGAAAAGGTCTCATATCACAGCTTCATGATTTTTTTCTTTTGATAGAAAAACAAACTGATCAATGCGGGAAGTTTGCTAGATATAGAAAGACTGATCAATACGGGAAGTCTTTCAGAGGTGCTAAAAAGTGAACAAACTGGCCAATAGAGGTAGTTTGTTACTGAAAAGGCTGAAAATGCCATAAAAAAAACAACTTTCCTTCAAGGGAGCAGTCTGTATTTTTATGTTGATGATAGCTATCCTTCGAGGAATGGTCTATATTATTTATTTTATTTGATAAGGCATGGATAGTTGTACTTCGAGGGATCGGTCTATCTTTTGGGACTAGGATAACATCTCTTTTCCTTTTTTTATTTTTTATTTTTTTGAGCTTTGGAAGAAGCTGAGTTTAGACCAGATAGACCAGATAGAGGGGAAGAAAACGTATATAAGCACGTACTCATGCTCCAAAGTTGTTTTGATCAAGATGAATACCTAGGGTGGATGAAGTAGTGATTAAGGTATTCCTACCATGAGAAGGAACAAATCCATAAGGAAAATTCCATGAGTAGAGCCGTGGTACTCCTATTTAAGGTAGAAAAGACATAACGTGGAGAACCACATAGTTCCGAATCACTACAAAATGCATGACTGGTTGCAGATGGATGAAAAGATTTGTTTTGCAACTAAGATCGTGTAAGATAGATTTTAACAGTAGAAGGGCCTTAGATGCAAAGCATTAAGAGGCTCCATTTCAGGTATACCATCTATGGAAGACAGGTGATAAGCCCTGGACCCATACTTATGAGTGATAACATATGGTCCCATCTATTTAGGAGCAAACTTACCACGTTGACTCTGCTCCAGAGTAGTGATATTTTGGTTTTCTTTAAGAACAAGATCACCAACTTGGAAGTCAAACTACTGCAGATGTTTGTTATAAGCACGCTTGAAATGCTCAAGATAGACTTGATGATGTTCAAGAGCATTGAGATGACGTTCATCTAACAACTCAAGCTGTGCTAGACAGTTTTGATGATAGTCCTCATCAGAGAAAAACTCTCTAAGAGAGACGCAAATAGAGGGAATTTGAACTTCCAAAGGAAGGACAACCTCAGACCTATAGACGAGAGAGAATGGAGTAGCACCAGTAGGGGTACGAATGCTAGTTCGATAAGCCTAGAGAGCAAAAGGGATGTGTAAGTGCCAATCCCTACCAGCTCGACTAGTTACCTTTGTGAGGATATTACGCAAATTTTTATTAGAAGCCTCAGCTTGGCCGTTAGATTGTGGATAGTATGGAGAAGAAAAATTGAGTTTAATATTGAAAATGTCACAAAGGTTCTGTAAATCTTTGTTTTTAAGAGACTTTCCATTATCTATAATGAGTTTGTGAGGAACACCAAAGTGACAAATGATGTGCTGATAGACAAAATCAACAATAGGTTTAGCTTTGGTCGACGAAAGAGGAATAGCCTCCACCCATTTATTGAAGTATTATGTGGAAGTAATGATAGAGTGATGTCACTGCGAAGAGCGTGGATTGATGAGGCCAAGGAGATCAAAAACCAATTGTGAAAAAGGCCACAAATCCACTGCGGGTTACAAGGCTTGACTAGGGATATGTGTGAGATTAGTGTGTTGTTGACACTTGACACATTTCTTGACATAGTCATAGCAGTATTGATTAAGAGAAGGTTAGTAATAGCCTAAACGTAGGATGCGATTAGCCATGACCAAACCACTAAAGTTTCCACCACAGATACCATCGTGGACCTCGTGAATGGCTTTAGATGATTCAGGGGTTTTGAGGGACCGAAGTAAAATACCATCAAAGCCATGTTTGTAGAGGATTCCACCTAGAATAGTATAACGGTTAGCACGTTGGATAAAATATCTTTTTCCATTGGAATTCAAATCTGGAGGAAGCACTAAATGGGATAGATAATCAAAAATGTGCTGATACCACTCATCTTGAGTGTCAGTTGTGACAACGTTGATTGAGGTCAACTGCCTGAGATGATATGGTTGGTCTAAACACTGAATAACCACATAAAGTCAAGAGTCTTCGGTAAAAGGTGGAGTAAGTGAGGCTAAAGAAGCCATTGTATCTGCCAATTGGTTTACAGTGCGAGGAATAGCCTGGATAGTAAATTTATCGAAAGATTGAAGTTGAAAGAGAACGATATCGCAATATTTTTGAAGGATATCATTTTTGCACTGATAGACACCAGTGACTTGATTAACGATGAGCTCAGAGTCACCAAAGATGTCGATATGGGGAGGACTGAGATTAATGACATTTTGAAGAACTAAAACAAGAGCTTCATATTCAGCCATATTATTGGTACATTCAAAGTTAAGCTTGTGTGCAACACGGATAGGTGCACCCCAAGGAGGAATCATGATGAAACCTGCACCCCCCCTTGCTAACATTTGGATCCATCAAATAAGAGTTTTAATTTAAATGGAGACAAACCAAAATTGATTTGTTGGATGTACTCATCTAGGAATTGAGTGAGGGGGATTTGAGTATCCGGAAGAGGAGTATCAACTAATTGATCTGCAATGACTTGACCCTTGATAGATTTCTGTGAGATGAACTCGAGGTAAAAATCTATCATGAGCATGAGCCAACGAGTGATATGATCATTGTGATAAGGTTTCACATGCATTTTATTGAGTGGATTGACACTTGTAACAATGTAAGTTTTGTGATTAAGGAGGTAATGACGAAGTTTAGAAGTTGTGAATAAGAGAGCATAACACAATTTTTCAGCTTTGGAATAGCGTGTTTTATATTCATGAAGAGTGCGACTGATATAATAGATGGCATGTTCTTTACCATTAGCATCACGATGCGAGATCATGTCTCCCAGAGCATGGTTAGTCACAGAAATATAAATATAGAATGGTTCCACCTTGCGTGGAGGTGTAAGCACAGGTGGAGAAAGAATATAAGCTTTCAGATCATCAAATGCTTTTTGGCAATGGTCATCCCATTCAAAATGAACATTTTTATGGAGGAGATGATGAAAAGGTTGACAACAGTTCGAAAGTTGTGAGATAAAACAATGCACTAATTGAAGGCATCCCTTAAGACCATGGAGCTGATTTAAGTTGGAAGGGGGAGGCATCTCGAGGATATCTTTTATCTTTCTGGGATCGACTTCAATGCCCCTAATAGAAATGATAAAGCCTAAGAGTTTACCAGTGAGAATGCCAAACACACATTTAGATGGATTTAGGAAAAGACAAAAAAGAATGAGTCTCTCAAAGAGAGGTGCAAGGATGAGAAGATGATCCTGACGGCGTTTGGACTTACCAAGGAGGTCGTCGATGTAATCTTCTATAGTTTTGTGTAAGAGGTCATGGAAGATGTAGGTTATTGCATGTTGAGAAGTCACTCCTGCATTCTTAAGACTGAAGGGCATGACGTGATAACAAAAAGTCCCCTAAGGAGTTATGAAGGAAGTTTTATGTTGGTCCTCTAGTGCGATGAGAATTTGATTATACCCAGAGAAACCATCCATAAGAGAAAGCATCTCGTGACTTGCAGTTAAGTCCACGAGTTGGTCGATATTAGGTAGAGGAAAATCATCTTTTAAGCGAGATTAATATCCTGGAAATCGGTGCAAATTCAAATTTTCCCAGTAGCTTTGGTTACTGGTACTACATTTGAAACCCATTGTGGATGGTTAATGGGTTGGATGAAGTTGGTGGAAAGCAAGCACTGCAACTCTTCTTTAACAAGGAGGGCTACATGAGGATGCATCTTACGCAGTTTTTGTTTAACTGGTTTGATGTCTAGAAGAGTAATGATATTGTGGACCATGATACTAGGATCGAGGCCTGACATATCCTCATATGATCAAACAAATGCTTGGTGATGGTGGGAAAGAAAGGTGGTGAAGTCTCCTAACTCCTATGGATTAAGAGATTGGCCGACCTTAATGATGCGAGGGTCTTCAGAAGTCCCTATATTAAGGTCGATAGTGGCTTCATTGAAAAGCATAGATGTGTCAGAAGGAATGGTTTTAGGAAGATAAGAATCCTCTACCCCTAGATAGGTAAGGACATAATCATCATTTGCACAGTGGATAGTATTGATAGTGGGAGAGTCATCTCCAACTATTTCAGGGAAGACTAATGGTATGGAAGTGGATTTTCCATTATTCTTATAGGTTAGTGGACCTAAGGAAATGGTATTGACTAAAAAAAAGTTAGGCGGGATGGAAATGGTGTCGTCCACATCAAGTGATGCTTCTGACCTGATGGGAGAAGATGGTTCCTCAATGGAAAGAGGCTCATCGAGAATGGTGAAGGTGGCTTTTGAGAGAGGTTTAAACCCTAAACCAAATTTTTGATGTGGTTTAAGAGTTGGAATGGATGCGAGGTCATGCACACCCTGCTCATACTTTCCCAAGCCAAAGCCTTTACACTCGCATCGATATAGATAAGTTTTTGTGAACACGGGATTTTGTAGACAATCAAATCATGTCGAATAGGGTTTGGCCCTAGGAGGAGAATCTGGACGATAGTGAGGTGTATCAATACCATAGTAGGTGAAGCTAGTCTATTGATTGGGTAGACCAATGGTGACGATGTGACCAGGACTTGGCTGATATTCAGGTTGTTTATCTGACCTACCATACTCATTAGGTTTGAGATGGACATCAAAAGAGAGAAGAGGAAGCTCTCCTAGTGAAAAACATTGTAATGTTTCTTCTAGATTTTGTAGATCTAGTAGTTTTGTTGCAGGTATGGAAGAGGATGAAGCCTCGTCATGAGAACAAGTGTTCTCTTTTAGAGGGACAGACCTTGTGGTCATGTCACATTGTGTGGATGGAAAAGGGTCTCCTGGATGAGTATATATTTTTCCCTCATATTGCTATTTTATGCATCGATGGAGGGTTGATGGGACGTAGTGCATTGTATGAATCAAAGAGTGTCTGAGGATCATATTGTAGTGGAACTTCCCTTAAACAATGTAAAAAATCTCGTGAAGCTGTTTTTTGCCTACCTGAATGGGCAGGACCACAGTTCCTAAAGTAACTACCAGCTGAGTGTTAAATGATCGAAGGGCGAAAGGTGGTAATGACACTACGTTCTTTAGTAACTTAAGTTGCTCAATGTGTGGGAGGAAATGACGTTGAGTGCAGCCCCACTGTCGATCATTGTGCATTTTAATGTAGTGTTATTGATTTGAACTGTGATAAAGAGAGGAGCCTCTAAATCCTCAAAAGAAAGGGAAGAAATTTCAGAATCCTCAAAGGAGATGGTGGTTGACGGTCTATTCAATCCAACAAGCATCTCGAAAGGTTGGGGCTCATCTGAATTCATTGTGATACAGCACAGATTATCAATCAGAGCCTGGCGATGTTAGGGAGATGACCGAATGAGGTCAAAAAGAGACATTTTGACCGGAGAATGGGTGAGTTGTTTCATAACACTCTCCTCAACTGACACGGGAATCTGAACTTGAGGTGAAGCACGAATAGAGACCCAAGGTCTCAGGGCTGATGAGGAAGGAGGAATTTCTTCGGGGGCCATAGAAATGATGACCTGTGGTCGAGAGGTTGTAGAAGATGATGGATTATCATGCTATTATGCTCTAGTGGCGATACAAATTATGTCGATTTGAGAAGGTGGAAGATTATCCGGAGTGGTATCAATAGAATTAGATGCCTGAGTAGACCGTTTAGGCTTAGATGTAGTTGGGATGATAGGAGACACTTGTTCCTCCTCTTCTTCCAGCAGAAGATCACTTTCTTCCAAGAGGTTGTTAATGACAGATTGAAGGGCTTTACATCCCTCGATGTCATGACCTGGAGTGCGATGGTAAGCACAAATCAAATCAAAGTTGAACCAGGAAGGTTTTACTCCTTTGGGATTATAGGGTTTGATCAGAGGAAGAGATATATATGAATATTGGATGAGTTGGTGAAGGATTTCAGTATAGAATCCGGTAGATGAAGATGAGGACAGAGATGACGAAGGCACCTCTTTAGTCTTAGCAAACTATCGAGGTAAAAGAACCTACATATCTGGTTTAACAGTCTTTTTGGATACTGTTTTTATTTTCTGGAAATTGGGAGAAGCAACCTTAGGTGCTTGAGATGGAAGCAAGTGAGGCAAGATTGATTTTAGTGTAGGAGGAGCTCCTAAGATAGATTTTGAAGATGACGAAGATGTGACAAGTGTTTTGGTCTTCGGAGATGAAGCAGGCTGCTTGGCCGAACAGATGACGATTTAGATAAGACCGATTTAGATGGGGGAGGAGCTCCCAAAATAGATCTGATAGGAGGCACAAAGGGTGCCTTAGCTTTTGGTGATAAAAATGATGGTTCTGATAAAAGAGGTGACCCGTTTCTAGTAGGTAAATCCACTTTATGAGGCATTGGTGAAGATAGTGTTGTAGAAGAAGACACCTTTTCAGTGGATAAATCCAATCTTTTATGAGGCGTAGAGAGGGATTTTTGAGGGAAAGCACCAAGATTCTTGATGGTCTGAAGTAATGGTTTTCCCTTTTCAGGGATGGTGATGACTTCTACCGCATAAGGTGATTGTAACCATTTTGGAGGAAGTAAAGGAGATGATACTGATGATGTAACCTTAGGTTTAAACTCCAATTGTTTATGTCTGAGTCCAGGATTCAGAAGTATAGGTGTCGATGCTATCTCTTTAGATGTTTCCTTAATAGGTAATGAAGCATTGGTGGTGGAAAATATAGGTAATGAAGAGGTAGCCTCTTGTGAGGAAGGTACTTCAGATGTAGTAATTGTGGGTGTAGTTAATGTAGGAAAAGTGATAGGAAGGGTTAAGATTGAGGATGCTTCCAAAGGCATAGAAGTTGGTACAACTATGGGTACATTAACCAAAGGCATGGTCATGGCGAAAATGGGAGTGATAGAAGTAGAAGTATCCGTAGTGGAGATTTGAAGGGATGTAAATCACTCAAGCATCAAAAGAATATCTGATGACGAGACAGATGAAGATGACACTGTCTCAGGTAGAGGTGGAAGATCAGAAGGCGAGGTAGAGGGAGATGACTCTATTTATAATAAAGGAAGACTTGTAGATGGACCATCTAAGGATGGTGGAGTCTTAGAATTTGAAGGAGTGGAGGAGAGTTCAGATTTAGTTGACACATTTGTGGATGATTCAGAATTAGAAGAAGAACCATTATTAGAAATGACGCTGATAGTATGAGTGTTTGGTTTTTGAGACCCTGAAGCATCATTATTCAGGGAATGATTTGGAAAATGTTGTTTAAAAACATTAAGCACCTGATTTGGGGGAGCATTTGGGTTATCCAGAATGAGCTCACCTTTATCAATGAATTTTTGGATGAGGTTTTTGAAGGTCTAACATCGTTCAATGTCATGGCCTTTGCTTCTATGATAATGATAGAATTCATTTTCCCTATACTAGAATGGTTTTTCTTGGCTCTCATCAAAATTTCTAATAGGAGGAAGTTCGATCATGTGAAGTTCCAACATTTTTTCTAAGATAGAAGCATATGATTCCCCCAACAAAGTAAACTATCGAGATGATGAGGGTACTTTTTGAGAAGATGAAGAATCTCTCCGAGGTGTTTGATTAGAAGTGTTATCAGCCCGTGATGTTTTTAATATGATAGAGTTGGTGGACCCTTGATTCTTGTCTTTGTTAGAAGCAAAAGGGTTTGATTTTGTAAACTGAGAAAAATATGGTTTAGACTTAGAACAAAGTTTTAGCTTCCCTTGTTCAACGACATGGGACTCAATTTTATGTGCCATTGTAAAGGCTTCTTCAAATGTATGAAAGGTTTGAATCCTTAAAGTGGAAGAAATATGATTAGCACAAGATCGAGTAAACAACTATATTTGTTGAGATTGAGGGAGGGAAAAAGATAATTGATTTATTATTCCTCTCCAATGAGTGACAAATTCTACAATAGACTCATCATCGAGTTGATGAATGTTATGAAGATTTGTAATCGAGATCTTATGTGTGATGTTTATTGAGAATTTTTCAACAAACATCTGAGCTAATTGAGAGAAAGAAAACAAAGAATGTTGGGGTATGTTATTATACCAGTCTAAAGTGGGCCCTGCTAAAGACATAGGAAAGGTACGGAGTATAAGCTCCTGACCCTATACTATAAGGTAGCAAGCATGCTTGAATGCTCACGGGTGTTGTTGAGGATCCTCCCAGCTATGAAATTTTGAGAACTTAGGAAGTTCCCATTGGGGAGGATAAGGCTTAAAATCCACTGATGGATGAAACAGTTCATTACATACTTCTTCAAAAGAGTATGATGGGTGAGCCCCTTTGGTGGAGGCTTCTTGTTAAGTTATGGAGCCTGTTTTCATGTGTGAAAGTGTTGAAGACTGTATACTAAGAGTACTGTACAATTTTCATGTATCCTTGCTGAGGTATTTGGGGAGCTGAGTATAAATAGCCCCCGACAAAAAAAAAATTTAGGCGTAAGTGTTTTTTGGCCTCGGGTGTTTTTACGGTGGTCAAAAATTACACCCGAAATATCGGGAAATGTGCTTTTCTCATATGCGTGAGTTTTTTGACCCATAGGTTTATGGGACGGGTTTTTCCCATGGTTTTGATACCCATGGTTTTGTAAAACTGCTTAAACAGTTGTCTATTTATATGGTCTTATGCATATGATAGATGCACAAGTAAATGTATTACAGATGTGTTTTGAATTCGGGTGTGAATTATATAGAGTTTGTTGAGCATAGCTCCAAATGGATATGGGTATTGTATTGAGAGAGTGGTGGCTTGTAATAAAATCTGAGCAAGTGATTCTTGGTGGACGTAGCCCAAATTGGGTGAACCATGTTAAATACTGTCTCTTTGTTTTGTGTTATTTTATTCTGCAATTTTATTTGAGATCTGTAATAATTTTTGCATATTAGTTTCTATGGTTGCGATTCTGTGAGGGATTATTCCACATATTTTATCCCTTATTTCCTAACAATTGGTATCAAAGCCTGGTTTGGTTTGTTGAAGTGTTGAATCATAGGGAAAGTTTTTAGCTTGAGTGGGAGCTATGGTAGATGAAGGAAGATCTAGGGTTGATAAATTCAATGGGCAGAATTTCAGTCTTTGGAAGATGCAGATGGAAGATTACCTTTATCAGAAGGATCTTTATACTCCATTGTCTGAGAAGGTGAACAAACCCTCGAGTATGACAGATGCGGAATGGGATTTTCTGGATAGGAAAGCACTTGGGACAATCCGGCTATGTCTTGCATCTTTGGTATTATTTAATGTTTCAAAGGAAAAGACTACAAAATATCTAATGGATGCATTAGGGAAGTTGTATGAAAAACCCTCTACCTCTAATAAGATATTTTTAATGAAAAATTTGTTTAATATGAAGATGTCTTAGAATAGTTCAGTAGCAGATCATTTAAATGATTTCAATATGGTAGTGAATATGCTAGCTTCGGTTACAATAGAATTTTATGAAGAAGTTAGGGCTTTATTAATTCTGTGATCTTTACCTGAGAGTTGGAATAGCCTGGTAATGGCGGTAAGTAACTCGGTTCCAGCTAACTCAAAGTTGAAGTTTGAGGATGTTGTAGGGGTGACTCTAAGCAAGGAAATGTGAAGAAAAATCTCTGGGGAATCTTCTACTTCAGGGAATGATTTGATAGTGGAAATTAGAGGGAGACAGAAGAATAGAGGAAACCGTGGAAAATCAAAAGATCGGGCAAGGTCAAAATCCAAGGACAAGATTGTATGTTGGAATTGTGGAAAGCCTGGGCATGCAAAGAAGGACTGTTGGGAGCTACGGGATAAGAAGAAACAACATGAAGAAAACAAGGAGGAAAATGTGGCAACAGAGTAATGTATGTCAGGATGCTTTGATTCTTTCTTTGCACAATATTACTGAATCTTGGGTTTTAGATTCAGGGGTTTCTTTCCATGCTTCTCCACCTAGGCATTATTTTGTTGATTATGTTCAAGGGGATTTTGGTCATGTTTTTCTTGGTGATGATGAGCCTTGCAGCATAGTTGGAAAAGGTTCTATTTATGTTAAGATGTAGAATGGGAATACATGGCTATTGAAGGATGTCAAACGTGTGCCTACATTAAGGAGAAACTTGATATCAGCGGGGCAATTGGGAAGTGATGGTTGTACTGTGATATTTACAGCTAACTCTTGGAAGGTTACCAAGGGTGCTCTCGTGGTGGCAAGAGGTAAGACGGTTGGAACCTTGTATTTAACCATTGATAGTACTAATGATTGTAATCTTGTGGCTTCAGATGTAGATACAACATTATGGCACTATAGGCTCGGTCATATGAGCCATAAGGGCATGAACATCATAAAGAAGAATTTTCCTGGATATACAGAAATAGGTTTGGATTTATGTGAGAACTGCATATATGGGAAACATAAGCGAGTAAGGTTTCTCAAGGTTGGACCTACAAAGAAAGAGAGTAAGTTAGAGCTGGTACATTCTGATGTGTGGGGACCAGCTCAGGTATCATCTCTTGGGGGTTCAAGTTATTATGTTACTTTTATTGATGATGTAACAAGGAAAGTTTGGGTTTATTGTATTAGAAACAAATCTGATGTATTTGACACTTTTGTTAAATGGAAAGCCTTGGTAGAGAATGAAACAGGTCTTAAGCTAAAATGTCTCAGGTCAGATAATGGAGGGGAGTATTGCAGCAATGAATTTGATGATTACTGTTCTAAGAATGGAATCCGTAGGAAAAAGACGGTTCCAGGAACTCCGCAATAGAATGGGGTATCAGAAAGGATGAACAAAACAATAATGGAACGTGCTAGGAGCATGAGGTTACATACAGGACTGCCTCTTTCTTTTTGGGCAGAAGCGGTGAGCACAGCTGTGTACTTGATAAACAGAGAACCCTCAAGTGCCTTGGATGGAGGCATACCTAAGGAGACATGGTATGGTAAGAAATATGATTATTCATTTCTTAGAGTCTTTAGATGTGAGGTGTTTATTCATATAGACAAGGATGATAGGACCAAGCTAGAGGCTAAATCAGAAAAATGTACTTTCATTGGTTATGGTGGTGATGACTTTGGGTTTAAATGTTGGAGTATTAAGGACAAGAAAATCATTCGGTCTAGGGATGTGGTGTTTGATGAGAAAGTCATGTATAAGCAACAGTTGCAGGAAAATAGGGAAGAATCCAAGAAAGAATATGTAGCGGTAGAGGATCTTCTGGATGGGAAAGTGACCCATGAATCAGTTCAGGAACCTACTCAATAGGAACCCCCAAATTCCTACAGTGAGGAGGTCTTCTAGGGTAAGAAAAGAACCTGAACATTTTTCTCCTTCTCTTTATTATTTATTACTCACTGATAGTGGAGAGCCAGAGATATTTGATGAAGCAATGAAGGTAGATTCTAGTAAGAAGTGGGAGCAAGCCATGGATGAGGAGCATAAGTCTCTCATGGAGAACTAGACTTGGGATTTGGTGAAGCTACCAGAAGGCAAAAGATCATTGCAGAAAAAGTTGGTGTACAGAGTTAAAGATGAAGAAGGAGGAAAGAAAATATATAAAGCCGGGTTGGTGGTCAAGGGGTTTGCACATAAACAAGGTATAGATTTTGATGAGATATTTTCTCCTGTAGTAAAAATGAATTCTATTAGAACTGTTCCTGGAATAGTGGCAGCAGAAAACTTGCACTTAGAATAGTTAGATGTAAAGACTGAATTTCTCCATGCTGATTTGGAGGAGGAACTATATATGCAGCAACCAGAGGACTATGAGGTCAAAGGTAAAGAGGAGATGGTGTGTAAACTGAAGAAGAGTTTGTATGGATTGAAACAAGCTCCACATCAATGGTACAAGAAGTTTCATAGCTTCATGATGGAGCAAGGTTATATTAGATGTCATTCTAACCATTGTGTGTATACAAAGAAATTTTAGGGTGGAAGTTATATTATCCTGTGTTTGTATGTTGATGACATGTTGGTTACAGGTAAAAACATGTAGGAAATAAAAGTACTCAAGAAACAACTAAGTGAATCCTTTGATATTAAGGATTTGGGGGCAGCCAGACAAATCCTTGGTATGAGGATAACTCAGGATAGGAAGGAATGGAAGTTGACCTTATCTCAGGAAGAGTACATTAAGAAGGTATTGGACAAGTTTAACATGCAGGATGCTAAAATGGTTGGGACTCCTTTGGCAGGCCATTTTAAGTTATCAAAGGAGCAGTGTCCTAAGACAGAGCAGGAAAGAAAACCAGATGTCCAAGGTACCTTACTCATCAGCAGTTGGTAGTTTGATGTATACTATGCTGTGCACTAGGCCTGATATTGCCCATGCAGTGGGAGCTATGAGTAGATTTATGAGTGATCTAGGTAAAGAGCATTGGCAAGAAGTAAAGTGGATCCTTCATTATTTGAGAGGAACCATGGGGATAGTTTTGTGCTACAGTGAATCCGACACCACTTTATGTGGTTATGTAGATTCAGACATGGCTGGAGATGTAGACAGAAGGAGGAGCATGACAGGTTATATTTATACTGTAGGTGGGACAAGAGTGAGTTGGATTTCACGACTACAGAAGCTGGTGGCTTTATCAACCATTAGAGGCTGAGTGTGTTGCTACCACAGAGGTAAATAAAGAGATGATTTGGTTACAACAATTGCTTGTGGAGTTGGGGCATAAGCAGGAGGAATGTAAGCTACATAGTGATAGTCAGAGTGCTATACACCTAGCTAAGAAATTTGCTTTCCACTCAATGACGAAGCATATACATTTGAGATATCACTTCATTAGGAAAACTTTGGAGGAAGATAAGTTGAAGTTAGAGAAGATTAATACCAGTCAGAATCCTGTAGACATGAGGACCAAGGTTGTCACAAGGGATAAACTAAAGCTATGTTCAACTTTGGTTGGCCTTCGCAGATGACAGTGAAGGGTTGAGAAGCTTGCTCAGTGAAAATTAGTCTCCAAGTGGGATATTGTTATGTTTGTGGAGCCTATTTTCATGTTAGAGTGTGGTACACCTTCTATGTGTTTACACTTGGGTATTTTTATGGCGGTCCTACTCACCAGTGAGTGGGTCAGGGGGGTTTGGGGAGGTGAAGACCCCCCGATCGAATGGGGTTTGGGGGAGAAGCCCCCGTAGCAAATTTTCATGGGTGGTTTATTAACCCATGGGTAATGGGTAACCGTTACGGGCTGTTTTTAGGCCCATGGTTTTTTCGGTACCCATTGTTTTGTAAAAATGCCTCTTCAGCTACCCATAGGTTTATGGGACGGTTTTGTTTTTTTCCCATTGTTTGATACCTGTGGTTTTGTAAAACTGCTTAAGCAGTTGTCTATTTATATGGTCTTATGCATATGATAGAAAGAAAAGCAAATGTATTGTAGATGTGTTTTGAATTCGGGTGTGAATTCTGTAGAGTTTGTTGAGCATAGCTCCAAACATATCTGGGTATTGCATTGAGAGAGTGGAGGCTTGTAATAAAATATGAGCAAGTGATTCTTGGTGGACATAGCCCATATTGGGTGAACCACGTTAAATATTGTCTCTCTGTGTTGTGTTATTTATTCTACACTTTTATTTTAGATCTCTAATATTTTCTTCATATTAGTTTCTACTGACGTTGTGATTATGTAAGGGATTATTCCACATATTTTATCTCTTATTTCCTAACAATTGAATGAATGATGGAGCCTGTGATTGATGGATTCCAACATTTGTCGACTGAATCGGAACGGAGTGAGGAATGTGGGTGTTGATTGGATTTGATATGATTTGTGACATGGGAAACAACCTCTGAATGAGGCTTTTGACCACCATATTAGCTATTAAGGGTGCCGACACCAAGGGATGGGTAAAATCCACTATCACTGAGGAAAAAGGAACTGACTGACCTTCAGATGCAATAGACAGCATAGAAGAATTGACAGCAATTTGTGGGAATGTGGATGTAGCTACCATAGCTGAGGAAGAGGGCCTCTCGAAAGTAGACTGTGGGGTAA
The DNA here is from genome assembly GCA_019776745.2 of Taxus chinensis. NCBI lineage: Eukaryota > Viridiplantae > Streptophyta > Pinopsida > Cupressales > Taxaceae > Taxus > Taxus chinensis. Next base: position 513,109,458 of record CM034155.1, read on the forward strand.
CCGAGGAAGCTAATATACCAGGGATAGGCAACATCATTTGAGAACCACCCGACATGGTTGGTGGAAGATAAAAAGGAGGCATAGATGTGCCACCTTCTCTCATGGTTCGAGGTGAAAAGAAGCATGCTAACTTCTCTACAAGATCCTGGGATGGCTCATTAGGATAATAGTAAACCTGCTGGATTGGTGGCTCATAATCCTATATTCGAGTAGACTTGTGAACTAAGTAGTCCATAAGGGCTACCGGGGTTACAGTCAAGGAGAGCCTGAAAGTCAGGATCTCCGTGAGGGGCATACTCTATCTCAGAAACAGATGATGCCTTTGAAGGAATGGGGGGAAGCTGGTCATGATGGGATTGTTTTATGGTAATAGAAATGATTATACGACCAAGATGGGGAACCCATTGATAATGGTTCCAAAGAGGACCCGAGGGGTGTCGAAACATCCAAATTAATGGGGGTCCCAGATTAGGAAGAGGTCTATTGAGTCATTTTTCTAAATTGTGATCGGGTGATGACCGACATAAGCAAGCACAAACAATAAAATAAAATAAAGATTAACCTAATTAATGCACAGACAATTCAAGTAGCGTAGGTGATTATCTCTTTTAAGTTTTCATGCTTTTAAGAAATAATATATTAGGAAAGGCTTTTAGAACAGGAACTACTCAAATAGCCAAACTAAGGATGGTTTGGGGAATGTTTGGCTGAGGAGTCTTAAAGGCACTTCAGTAAGTGAAAGAATGATATGTGGCTTGATATAGGGGCCTACCCCCACACTTCACACACCATTGTGATAAGGGAGTTGGGTGCTTTGCCAAAGTATACCAAAACTTTCGTGAATTTGTAGCGTGACCTAAGTACCCACGTAGGCTCTTCCTCTTGGATATCACTTCCAAGTAGGTGAGACCAGGAAAAGAGTTTTTGTTTAAATTCTTTATACCTAGTGATTTTTAATTTGTGTGTAAGGGTGAAAAATAAAAATCAAATACTGTCACTACTGATTTTGATAAATTTTCCATCCTATTTAGAAAATTAGATGAAGAGCATACAACAGAAACGACAATGAAGAAGTTTTTTTTAAGCACTAAAAATGAAGTGTTTGATTTTGATGAAGACAAGTCAAACAAATTCTTTCCCAAATGTGATTAATTATTTTTAATCACTAATACCGAAATGTTTGAGTGTGATAGAAAACAAACAAACAAGTTCTTTTTAAGTTCTTAAAAAGGAGAAAACACCGTAAAAGAGAAATACCTGTATATTTAGCTCTCCAAGGTGTGTGGACTTCAAAAATCATTTTGTTGAGCTCTTCCAGTCAAACAATCCCATAAACAAGCAAATAAATCCACAAGAAAAGGTTAAGCAAACATGCAAACAAATCTAGAAAGATATATCAAGATAACTAGATATTAGTAGAAAGCAAACTTCTATTTAAGAAACTAGATAACTTTCAAGGAAATGCCAATTTTGCATAAAGAGATGAATCAAAAATGTAATCTTGAAATCAAATGAAAGATTTACTAATCTTAGAAATAGAAATTGGAATCTATATTTGCAAGAAATAAATAACTTTGAGTTTACAAATTATAAATGAAAGAAGTAAGACCAAAATGAAGAAAGGAAATGCTTAAGGAAAACTGATGAAAATTAGTGAAGAAAAAGAACAAAAGCTCAAAACTGGAAAAGAAATGAACTTACCAATAGAGGACTTTGGTAATGTCCCACCGGGGCATGCTAGAATGTAGATCAAGAATTTTCACGCTTGTTAGCTATCCAAGTTAATGCACCAAACTAAACACAAAAACCCTGAAAAAATTGGAGGAAATCGATCCCTGATAGATTGGATAAGATCTGAAGATGTAGATGGAAAGAATGTAGATGGAGATAATATGGGCCAACATGATAAATCCTACAAAGTAGATCCAAGAAACCTACGATGCACAAATCCTTGGCAGAAAAAGATGACGTTAGATGATAATATGGGTGAACTACCTGAAAAGTGGGTTTGGGAAGCGATGAGCTTCCTCGGCAGATGTCAGTTCACATTTTCTATCAAGAGTAAAGACATACATGATGAAATATGTAAATAAATATTTAGATTTTCTGATTAAAAACAACAGATAGAATGTAAAAACCACAGCAGAAGCTAAAATAAAGTAGGAAGTTGTAAAAAAAAGATGAACTTGTGTTACCTGAGTTCTATACCTGTTTGCAGACTAGTCGGCATCAATCAGATGGTGATCGACATCGATTTTTTGGAATGGTTCCGATTTTTGTAAATCGGTGTAGATTTATTATAATCAGCGTCGACTAGGCTAGTTCGGTGTCAATCGAGGGAAATTTGAAGAAACTTGATTGCTAGTTGATGTAGACCGGTAGAAATTGTGGAAACATACAAGAGCTGCAAAGATGTGGACAGAGTTTTACCTTGCCTGAACAGAGAAATGGAATCTCTAAGAGGCTGAAGATCCTTCATGATATTGATGCTGCGAGGGCAGACTGATGCTGCACCTCTCAGGGATTAATCTGGAAAAAATGCTCTTTCTTTTTATATACAATTTGAAGGCTCTAGGCTCAAGTTTTTCGATTTTCATCTATCTCTCTTTATAACCAGAAATAATTCTAGGTCCTGTATTTATAGTCAGCACTGATCGAGGTAAAATTGGCACCATTCTAAAAAATCGGCATCAAACTGAGTATCGGTCGGTGCCGATACGGGAACAAACTCCCAAAGTGGCAAAAAGGCTTGAATTGTGAGGATAAGAATATTATCCTCCCAACTCAAATATGGGAAAAATCTCGTTGCACAGTTTTAGGAGAGGAGAAATAGGTGGGATGGATGGATAACAATGATACTGGAGGTTGGAAATTGATATGGGGTAGATAAGTATTTGAAATAAATGTAAAAAGTATAATTAAATAGTTAATATTTAATTATCCATGAGTGAAATATAATGGTGTGGAATAAACTTAGGATAGGTGTTTTCATTAGATAATTAATTAATACCCTAAGGGATAAGTGGTGATATAAAGGTGCCCCGGGTTACCCGAGAAGGTAAGCAAACACAGGGGACACTAAATTGGGTAACCAATTTTAGGTGTCTACACCTACGCTTCCCGTGCTTTCAGGCTACCCCCTTCGGGCAAAGTCACTTAAGATCCCTGAGGCCCAAACACGCCATATCTTCAACATGTGATTTCTCTTACTCCGTGGCTCCTAGGGACGTCTCGTCAGATCCGAGACCTCCACATCGGGGCCCTCTATGAAATCCTCTTACAGTTTTCTCCATCTCCATTCAGACTGAGTCAGTGTAAGAATGTCCATTGCCAATCACCTAAATAATATAGGTGGTTCATACAATATAGGTGGTGAAATGAGAATTTTAATAAGATATTTTTACAATATAGTTGGTGAAATGAGAATTTATGTTTGTTGTTCCTTTCTAATATTTAATTTCTCTTAGCTTCACTTGGCTTCGAGAATAATAAATTCTCTACTGACAGTGCCAACCATGTGAAAGTGGAAGCCTTTTTGGCACCACTAACCTACATAAACATGTTAGTAAGCAATTAAATAGAGTTTTAAATCATACAAAATTTAAACAAAATCATTTAAGTAAATATTCAAATTAAATTCATGAAGAAAATACCTTTGTAAATTCAATCCAATGAACTGCAAGGATCAACTCTATTCTTGACAGTAGCAAGAATTGCTTCATGATCTGATTCATGAACCTTCCATAGATTTTTGTGTGATGGCCGACCTCGATATTTGATCAATTTAATATTTGTTGCAAGGACCAAATGTAAATAGTGAAGTATCTTCTGATGTACTTCATAGTCTTCAAAAAACCAAATATTTTTATTTTTTTAATATGATATCGTCAAAGCCAAGTTCCAGTGACTACCACTGATCCAATGGGATACTGAAGGTCTTCACCATCAATGACTGTGGAAGTCAATTTTTTTCCCCCTCTACACAACAAGATAAGAAGTAGTCTTTTCCCTCTTCATTAAATTCCGTCGCAATAACTGAAAAATGTGCCCTATGTATCACAAAGTAAAATTGTTCAGTCAATTTATAAATACATTAAGAGTTGAGCATTTAATAATTTATAAATCTAAAACATGGCATGTACATATATGTATGTACCTTGTTACACTAAATCAAAGACTTGGTCAAAGTCAGGAGATGTTGTCATTTGATATGAAGACCCTGCAAGTTGTAATGCTTGTGGAACTTGATGTGTGTTGAGCGGAATTAGAGGTCTATAAGTCCATTCATCCATCCACTACTATGACTCACATTCATTCCATGCATAATCAATGCATGATATACAAAAAACATGTCATGTACCTAGTATAAATAGTCCAAGCATTTGCATATGAACTACAGAATGAGTGCATATCACTTGATCTTGCAACTATCATACAATCTTCAAAGTTTTCCAGATGTTGTTGCTCTATCAACCAAAAATATAAATGAACTGTTGGTCTCTCTTGAGATTCATGGCCCATATTCTTGACACACTAATCAACAATGTTTTTTGCATCTGTAAATTTAGCACCATCCTTGAACTTTAACTCTTATCTTGCAAGTTCTCTTTTCAAACATACTCCTGCACCATCATGCTCTCCTTTTCCATGCCCTACCTCAATAAAAATCCAGATATGTTGTACATTTATTTCTTTGTGCATCTTGATTATCCAATAAAACATCTGTGCATTCTTAAATTGTGATGTATAGTTGTCCAACCAAATGTAATGTTGATCGAAAGCAATGTTCTCTCATTCAAGTTCACATAAAAGACCTAGAAACACCCTTGTACATATTTTGTAGAATGTTTCTGACCATCAATGATGTAGAAATGATACTCTCTTAATATTTTTTGATATTTCTCAGTACTTTTAGGAGAGTGCATGAATGTTATATGCACGAAAATACAAACTTGCATTGAGTTATAATATTGAGACTAAACCTCCATTTGTGGCTGTAATGTGTAATTCTCTGTGAATTCAACTACTGAAAAAATAGTACCAAGTGGGAATGTGTCCTTTTTTAACTTGAATTGTTCATCCAACCATCGAGATCTATGTGTGTGCCTTGCATATTCATAAAAAATTTTCTCTCTGAATTTGACCATATATTCTGATACAGGTAATTTTTTTCTAACAAGCTCACACCTCTTAGATTTTTTCCATCTTTTAATTGATATGCCATCGATTTATATTTGGTGAAATCAACCAATTATTTTCCTATTGAATATGTACTCTCCTCATGGATTCAAATTTTCAGATTTGGCAAGCCACTGCATACATTGCATGTTCCATCCAAACATAGTTTTTTATAAAAAAATTGTCTTGCTGATTTTTCACAATATATTGTCGGAATAAATTCCCTTGAAGATGTTTGTGGCACATTTATTCCACACTCTTGCAACATGATGTCAGTATGCAAAACACTACGTATTTCAGAAAAAAACATCATAATGCATTAAAAATTCAACATGATGCCTGCAACAAGAAGTGGTACGTGGGTGATTGATTTTCACATAAAAGGGTTTGCTCATTTCAAAGAATCTTTGGCTAATGTTAATTTGTGGATTTTCATTTTTAAACTTAGAGAAAAATTCTATTTGATTCATATCTAAGAAATGTTTTGCACATGATTCACGATTACGAGAACCTATTCTTCTTTCTAATGTATCTCTTCTACTCGGTGACACCCTTGTGTTCTCATTCCAAAATTTTACAATTAATTCTTTTAGAATATCATATGTATTCTTTTCATTTCATGGAAGTCTGCTAGAGAAATCCCAATAGTTAGTGTTATTGACTAACTCAAGACATTTACGTCTCTCTATTGCTTTCATTAGTGTTTTTCTGTTTAGCTTCAAAGCAATGCTTGTTTTTCTAATCAAGAGTTTATTAATTGTTTTATCACTTGCTATACAATTAGTTAGTGCACGTCATGTAGCATTACTATCTTTGGTGTGTCTTTTTCCACCTATAGTTTGGTATGCTTTATGTATGTTTTCAACAATTGACGCATTTTGATCAAAAAAATTAGATGTTCTTAACCCCAGGGTCTTCATTATAGGTCTCATATTAATTAATTTCATCAAAGAAACAAATAATTGACATCTTTGTGTGTCATTTAAATTCTTAAAGTAATTATCCCAGATTCTACTAGCTTTTCTTCTCGCGTTTATTTCAGAGATTTTGTTAGGCATTGGTTTTATAATGTTTTCATCAATTTCAATTAAGTGAACCGGTTTTCTTCATGAAATGAAAGGAGGTGTTCTTAGAGGTGAAGATTCATTTACAAGGTTACTTTCTTCATTCAGTGTTTTCATACAAATTTTGGGCTTAACATTTGGATTCTCAAGTAAGGGTTCAACAATTGGATTCATATCAATGTCTTCATCCATTCCAACATTATCATTAAATTCAATATCATTATTCATTGGAAAATAATTATTCTCTACATTTTCATTATGTATTTAATCCCAATTTTCTAATACATTAGCTACATTTGATATAACGGATGTACCTTGCCTTGCTCGAAGTTTTGGCATTCTCTTTAATTTTTTTATTCTCTTATCTTCTAATTGCTCTAGTGTCTTATTCTTGACTTTCATGTTGTCCTTAGCTCGATGTTTATCATCTATGATTAGAAAAAATCAACTAGTGGGGTAGGGGACAAAATGAAATACTAAAAAATCATGCAAGAATGTAGAGAATATTGCAGACAAAACATAATGTTTGTAGAATTCCCGTGAAAGAGATGAAAGGGACGTTGGGGGGCCACAATATATAAAACAAAGAATAATGTGTACGCATTATGCATTTTCTCTTTTACCAAGCCATGCCTCAAGGCTTGGGATCTGGTTTTGATCCCCAAGCCTGAGGCATGGACTTGCACAAACACGACAAACAACGAGTTTTTACAAGAAAATGTAAAAATGACACTTCCTATATGATAAATAAAAATAAAACAATTGATCCATTTTTAAAAAAATATACCACGACGTAGAGCAGAGTCTCTTATTTCTAAAAATATAATTTTTCAAATTTTCTGACTAATATAAGGTTTCCATATTATTTATTTTCTAACTATGCCTTTTTATAGCTATTTTTTGAAGTGTAAATATGTCTATCTTTCATGGTGTATATTTTTTTTGGGTGATTGAAATTAAAAAATATATATACTAGCCCGAACTAGGCATAATTCTATACATATTAAAAAAAAAATCTAATTTTTCGATATTTTTCGAAGTAGTTAAGGGGGGGCACACGGTCGGAGCTTCATTATTTTTCAAAACATAAAATTTCTGTAGTATAAAAATCATAAATAAAAAAATATTCTCAAAAAAAATCTTAAAAAAATGGAGCCCAAACTAGATGCTCCTAGTTATCTTTTTACCAAAGGGTTTTCAAAAATACTAAATGGTGCTCAAAAAATGGTGGGGGGCGTGAAAGTCACTCTATTATGTATTTTAACAAAAATAGGACCATTTGTTGGTATTTTGGTTGTTTGGCCCACTTAAACTTATCCGTTTTCAATAAAATTTAGTAGCTTAGAAACTAGACTCAAAATTCTAGGATTCATATTTCTACAACATCTTCCAATTTTGAGTGTAAATATTTCGAAAAACTTGTACAAGTTGAAGTTTTTTGTTTCGGAAAATAACGTCCACTTAAGACCCCCTTTTGGCCCCCCAACTTGGTGCACTTTCCCTAAAATTGGTTGTTGAGTTTTCTTTTGTTCCACCTACCCTCATCTGATATGTGATCTATGAGCCATATAGCCATGTTTGGTTAGATGACCGTCTATCCTGTCTGGTCGTACAATTTCGAGGTCATCCAACCATGTGACCCATCCAACCTTTGTTCATACAAATATTAGGCCATCCAACCTATTAACCCGTCCAACCTATGGTTGTATAAATTCCAGGCCTTCCAACCTGTTGACCCATCAAACCCACTGGTTGTCCAACCCAGCCGTCCAACCTTGAGGGTCCAACTTCCAAATCCAATATCTCAAGCTCCCAGATGAGTTTTGGGGTGAAAGTTTATATTATTTCACTTGAAAAAAAACCATTGAATTCAATATCAAGAATCATCTTTGAATTTAATACCTCCAAATGGCGCCTACTTTCTTAGGATTTCTGATTGTGCATCAGAAGAATGAGATGCCTTGGGAAGTGTGTGATGTTTGAAGATGTATTGTCTTTTCCACCATGTAGGACATGGAAAATGAACTCCATAGGCACTTTGATGGAATTTTAATTCCTCAGTTGGATTTTATAAAATTTATTTGAATCTCAGGTCCTCTTTCATGGTGCATTCTCCTTTAGGCCTGAAAGCTTGTTTCTAAGTTCAAAACCTCTGAAACTTCCTTGAATCACTTGTAATACTTCCTAAACTTGAAGAGTCACCTGAATTATTCAAGATTCATCCATGAATCCCTGTCATATGTGCAAACCCATCCTCCCAAGTTTTCTATTTTTTCCAGGGGTGAAAAATAGATAACAATTTCAACACTCTTAACATCTACATACACTTCCCAATTCTTGTTAAAACTTGCAACACTCATTTCACCTCATTGTAGTCATTAAATCACATTATTTATACTTATATAAGCACCTATAATTAGGTCATCATATGAATGATTCCTAAAGTGGGAAGACTTATTGACATTAATAACACTTGATTTACTATTTCATTGCTTTTATTTTTCCCACACTCTTATTATTTACTTTTCTAGAATGATTAGTTTACTTTTGGACACTATAAAATAGATGAATAACATATGTATTAATGGTTATGTTTTTTTAGAATCTTGGACACTGCTACCGATTAGGAAAAAGAGCTCCCCATGTCTCATTGTCGTCTTTGGGTGCTTCTGTCCTTTTCTCTCCTTTTCCTGATTTTCAAATGGTACATCATTTTGTACCTTTTTATTAATATTTCTTATTACATTAGTAGGATATTCTTGTATTTAATGTGAATATTCAAATAAGGAAATCATATATATAGATAACTTACTAACTATTATTAGTGGGTAAACAATTTGGGGCTAATGTTTGTTATCTACTACTTAGGCAATGAACAACATTCAAAGACTACATTTGGGCTACATTATTCAATTCATAGGAGGATCTATTTTTAAATTCCATCTCAAAAATTCATACTGGGAAAAATTAATTGTATTGCACTATCTTTGTGCAACTGGCACAAGGGAAACCTAGCTTCAAGGGACATAATTCAAATCAAATACTCACAAGTTGAACTACATAGAGTCTTAAATGTAGTGCAATGCTGGATGAAAATCACATTGGCATGAATATCACATTGGCGTGACCATCGATATTATTATAACTCATTCATATTCATAATATATTCCATATAATATTTTATTAATCCTTGTGCAGGAAGTTCGGGCTTATTTTGTAGGTTCAGGTGTAACACTAAAACCCTACAACAAAGTTGATATGAAAAAAAAAATGGAAGTAGAAAAACTAACAGACCAGGTGAAAAGAGAAGAAGAAAATAACCTAAAAATAAAACTAACACCTAGTTCGAACACTAATACCTAGGGCGGTACTATCCCACTTTAGGTAGTTCTTTGTGAAGAAGTTGAAGACTCTAATTACTTAGAAAGATCCTGCATAGTCAAGATCAAGCGTTCTTAGTCTTTTTCCCCACCTAGAATCATTCAAAATCTCCTAAAAATATAATTCAATATTATATCCTATCTTATACACTTTCTTATACTTTTCATGCTAAATCTTGTTTGTTGTTATATTCATTTGATCTCAATCCTGTAATAAAATTTCAATTTTGTTTAAAATCATTTTATGCACCCGTTTATTAATTGAAACCTAGCTTTCCTTATATTTAATGGATATCTCTATGAATTAATTTTATAAAACCCATCCTAAATGTAAACAGTCATTAAAACACACTATGGATCATACTATCATTTGTTCTAATGTTTCCCCTATTTACATCATCCATAAAGTATCCATTTCTCTACAAATCAATAACAAACCTATTACTTTTACTCAAGATGATATCCCTTACCAAGCCATTATTGACAATGCACCTCCTTTGTATATACAATTACATATTCATGATATACTATAGTAAAGTATTGTTTGATTCATAATGGATCTGGTTTTAATATATGAAACATTTATTTTTACAATAGTTAGGATTTTCTACTTTTTATGTAGCTCCATCTATTATATGTATTTTTAGTTTTCACAATACACCTAAAAAAGTCCTAGGAGAAATTTAATTAACCTTTTCCATACAGCTATGCACTCTTCAAGTTTTATGTCATGTCATGCCAAATAATATCAATTACAATATCCTCCTAGGTTGTGCCTAGTTACATTCTATACATGAAGTAACTTTCACCCTACATGCAAGACTCAAGTTTCTCTATGAGGGTGTTGTATTGGATGTTTTGTTCGATCCACCCCCCTCAAATTTTATGACATTGTTTTCCATAATCCCATTCGTCGAAATCACTCTTCTTGACTTATTTCTTATTATGCAACGTACAACATTGGTTATAAGTATTTGTTGCAACATGATTTCTAAGGATTAAGAATTGGATGTAATGGAGAAGGTAGTATTGATCCTATTATTATTCCTAAGTAAATTTTTAGGTCAAGCATATGATTTTCTCCTTTCTCATCCAGGGTTTTTCCTTCGAGAACTCATTTCCTTCCATCCAAACACCTATTTGAGCTCTATAGTACTCCCAATTCACATACATTGTAGTTACTCAATCCACATCTCATCGATGATGTTGCCTTACATGACTTATTATTCTTCGATTTAGTTCGCAATGATGAGACCCTTGTAGAGTACATCAAATCATATGGATATGTGCATGTAGATGGGGGACCAACAAGTGGTCAAATTTTGGTTTTGGGACATTTTGTAGATAACCAGAGCCATTATCATTTATTCACATTATAAAGCAACCATGTAATATAAAAATTACATTATAATGTGCTCATCTTATGGATTATAATTTCAAATCCATAATGCACTTGCGTTATGACACTTATAACACAAGAACATTTTTTACAATGTAAATTTGAATGTTTCACTAAGAAAATAAAAATATGAGCATGTTTTATTTTCTTTTGCTTTGAAACCACCCACCCTTTGGTATGGATATCTAGCTCCTAAATTTTTGACTCTGTAATCTATGAATAATGCTTTTTTTGTAGAAAAACATAAAAACCTTAAGTGTTTGCCCTAAGTTTTCATGTGTTCTAAAACAATATTCCAAAAGAAACATGACTATGACGTCAAGCTCTATTTTAGATTTGTGGTAATATTTTTTTTTCCTAAAATCTAATTATTTTAGGACATTCATCCTTCATTTAATTTACTCATGTATTCTTGTCTTTCCAAAACACAAGTATAATTTTTCATATATAATTTATTATTTTCTCACCCAAATTTCATTAAAAAGGCTTGATCTAAACTCCATTTCACACACACACAAAAATAATAAAGTCATTTTCGACAATTTTTTTCAAAATTAGGGGGGTGTACACACAAATTTTTTATTTTCAGGATGTGTTCACTTTGAAAATTAGTGAAAAATTAAAAATTCATCAACAAAATATGAAATATTAATGGTACCTCATATGTGGTCTTAGGTAACTTTATACCAAAGGGATTTGTAAAATAGTTTATAAAATTGAAAAAAATGGAGGGGGTGCACACTCACACAAAGTTATGGTATATTTTTGACAATAAAATAGCCACACTTTTTGTATGCACCACATTTTACCTTCTTAATCTCCACCACTTACAAATAGCAGTTTAGAAACTATATTATGAGAACTATGATTCTTATTCTTATCACATTGTCAAATTTTGAGCATATGTATGCAGAACTATTAGTTGAAGTTCATTTTTGTTGATTTCAGGACAAACTTGTCCACTTTTGACCCACTTTTTGTCACCCATTTCCTTGCACTTATCCCTATGATTCTTTCCCTTCATATCATTATAAGAGGTTATTTTCTCACTCTCTGCATCCTACTACCTAATTTTGTGAAAGTGATCCTAATAATGTTGATGCTCACGATACCATACCTACATAACCATATATTGAGGATCCATGTTACTTAATGCATAGACAACAACATATTAATTAGGCATTGATGATGGCCCACATATTGTTCTTTTATACACCTCTCTTATTAATGTCCAGTGCAATGATTTTTATAAATTCCTACAATATTGTTTTGAATTATTCACCTTGTACTATGATGACATGCCTAGTATTTATCCCTCTATAGATATGAAATTTTTTTTCTGTCATTATGGTGAGAAACTAGTGCAATAAAAATATATAAAATGTATCCATCTATGGCCTTCTTATTCAAAGAATAAATCCAATGGTTATTATATGCTAGGTTCATTTGCGTTGTCGATTATCAACAATGAGTCTCAAACATTATACCTATCATGAAATAACAGGAAAGTTCATTCTTTTAATAACTCTTGTGATCTTAATAAAAATTATCCTAAAGATAGTTTTCTCGTACCACTTATTTACTCTATTGTATATAATACTGTGGGTCATGACATGCTTTCATTTATGGATGGGTTTTCTAGCTATACTCGAATTAAAATCAACCTTGCTGACCAAGAGAAAACTTAGTAACTTTATGGGGTACATTTTTCTATACTATAATTCCATTTGGCCTTACTAATTTTGGCACCACATATCAACATGATATAATTCATATATGTAAGGATTACATCCATAAAATTATCAAATACTATCTTGACAATATTATTTCCAAATACAAGCATGACTGTCAACATGCTCAAGAACTTTGTAACCATGTTGTGTGATAATGACGATATAATAACTACCTAAATCATTAAACTGTGTTTTTGGGGTGACTACTAGTAATATTTTAGGTTAAATCATATCTCGATGAGGTATTGGGATTGATTCACAAAATATACTTGCTAATAGTTATACCTCACCCTCATAATCTTCATCATCTACACTCACTCGAAGGTAAAATTGAACCTATATAACAATTCATCACACAACTATCTGACAATAATCAACCCTTTACATGACTTATTATAAAAGATATTTCATTTATATGGAATAATAATTATCAATAGGATTTTGACAATATTAAAGATTATTAATTAATCCATTAGTTCTGACACCTCATTTTTTTGATTAGCTACTCTTATATATCTCAACAACTTTTCATGCCTTAGGTATCTACCTTTCTCAACATGATGCGACCGAACAGGAACATGCCATTTTATTTTATCAGTTGCACATTTATTTCTTCTGAATGCAATTACAGTTACTTAGAAAAGTTATGTCTAGGACTTATCTTTTTCAATTATAAATTAGGAAATTACATGATCAATACTGAGATCCACGTCCTTACTAAAACTTATCATCTACAATTGATGCTTTCTCAAACTTATTTATCCAGCTATCTAGCTTGTACAATTATGTTACTCACTGAATTAGATATTAAATTTGTTACATCAAAATTCATTAAATAACATGTCATTAGTGATCAATTAGATGAATCTCCTATAAATGATACTTTCAACATTTGTGACTATTTTTCATGCTAAATTCACTAGTTATACCATTGACGCTGATATTTGTAGCATGTATTTTCATGGTTTTCGATGCACCCCTAGAGCTAGAGCTCACATTTTATTTATCACACTACATGTGTGATGCCCACTAAAACAACCCTCTTAAGACCCAAGAACAACCTAAGATTAGTTAGGAAACTTATGAAATAATTTTTTATTTTTATTTTTAAAAGAATCTACAACCAGGTTATAAGACAACAGTTGTCGTAAGCAAGTTTCAAAGCCAAAAACTATTAATAGCTTATAGTTTTATTAATACAACAATTATCAAATTTACAAGGTCAATACTTAGGGTTAGAATAATCATAAGGATTAAGAGGGCAATTTCTCACTATACCACTCTCTAAAAGGCTTAAAAGGTTCAACCTCGAATTTTCTTAAAATTTATGCACTCGAAACTTCCCAAAAATATTTTCATTAGATAGGAAATTTCCTCACCTTTCTCTATTGATATAAATAGGTCCTCGTGAGTCCTTGTATTTCAAAAGTTATGGGCTAGACAGACCTTGGGTTGAAAATATTCGCCAAGAGCAGGGCCTGCGGGCTTGGGAAAGAAAATTTTCCCATGGGCAGGCTAGCAGAGTGGGGAGAGTTTGGCTCATTTTCCCTTTTGGAAAAAAATCATGATCTGCCTTCGCATGCCTACAAGCCCGAAGAGGACATGTGCCGGAATTTCTAAACTGTGTTGGAAAATCGAGCCATCAAAGGATTTTAAGAAAATGATCCTTTTTGGCTAAAAGGTGCTATGGAATCAAACAATCTGTGCCTCCACTGACACCCAAAGCACCACGTGTCAAGTGAAGATTGGTTGCGGGGAAACGGACTTGCATGGAGATGTTTTTGAAATTTTTCTGACTTTGGGATTTAAAGTGCAAACCTTTGAACCCATGCTCCCACGTACCTTCCGCAACTTCCCGTAAGTCTGCGATGGGACATGTGGCACCTCAAATGAAAAAATGAGTGGCCTATCAGTGCCATCAGAGGGGATTTAGTAAAATTTGAATTTTGCGATGCCCAGAATGGTGAAAAGGGTTAAAAAGCTTCACCCGCGCTTCATCCGACACCTCATGATGATACTTGGCAGCTATCCATTGGATGCAGATCTGACGGGCCGGCGGGTAGCTACGGAAGAATTTGGGAAAAAGTTCCCAAAATTTTAAGTTCATAAGCTCCAAGGTTGAAAGCTGTTATCCGCGCCTCTAACAGACGCCTTGTGACGCCATGTGGCAGCACTTGATTGGATGCAGGCCGGTGGGGTGGTAGAGAAAATTTATAATTTTTCCCAAATTGTTTTAAAGGTTAATCTAACTGTTGCGGGCCCGCTCGGCCGCGAAAAACAACCAAAAAGGTAAATTTGGGTCGGCAGGTCCGCGGGGGAAATTTTTCCAAAATTTCTTTTTTGAACTTAGGAATTTTTGACAAAAAGAAAGGATTGCGGCTCAGTGGAGTGGCAGGGGAATTCGTGCAATTGAGATTTTTCACCAAAAAGTGCTAAGGTAAAATTCAGGCCCACGGGTCTGCCAAGGAAATTTTTTCCAATTTTTTTTTTACAGTTAGGAATTATTTTTTATGGCAAATGAAGAAAAAGTTCAGAGGGCCATAAATTTTTATTGGGGGATTTTTTTTGGGAAAACAACGAATTTTTGGAAAGCTCTCGACATCCTCTTTTCACAAGAATGATTAATTTTTCATTTTCTTAACTTTTAAGGGGTCAATTTTACAAAAATGATCTGTAGGATTTTAAAAGGTAAGCTGGTAAATTTTAACTTATGAAATTATAATCAATTGATCTTCTTCCTCTGTCAACATGTTAATTAGACATGGATAATTGTTCTTAGATGGATTTAGGATGGATTTGGAAGGTAATTTTGTTTTATTGACTCCTAAATTAAAAAAATACAACTTTGATAGCAAAAAAGACAACAAAACAGTTTGAGCCTGATTTTGCTAAGTTTTCTAAGAAATTCCTTAAGTATTTTTTTCCAATTGAATTTTTTTAGGGCATAATACTTCAATTTAATCATTTAATTTGTTATTTCATTATTACAGGTTCAAACTGTGCATTTTTGGATAAAGTATTTACTGGTTTGAAAATACAAAACAAAGATCAAATTTTAAAGGATCTATTTGCCATTTTCATCTTCCAAGTATTAGAATTCATTCCAATTCTAATCTAATACATTTAGTTGATTCAAATCAAACTATTCAAAACCAACATGCAATTCTGATTTCCAATTTTACACATTTCAAAAGACAGAGTTCTGTATTTTCCTCACACGCATTTCTTCCTTTCAAACAGAGATTTCAAATACATTTCAAACTCATATTTTAAACAACAGTAGTTCCAATCATGGAAAAGAATGCAACTTTTATTCAAAAGACAAGATTTCCTTCTTTTACAACTTCTCTTTTCTGTTGATTTTCACAATACAATATACAAAATACATCTCTTTCTTTCAAACAAGAAAACAAAGTATATCTCTCCTTTACATTTCAAAATTACAACTTTCATATTCAATACAACATATTTCCATTACAAAACATATACAAGTTCATCCACTTCAAGTGGGAAAGGTTACAATAAGATTTCATTTCAACAAGGGACTGTCAAACTATTTTCTCTTTCTTTTTCTTCCTTTGCTCTAGAACAACAACATGTAGATTTATCATTCTTCCAATTATGATCACAACAAGAGCAGGGGAAAGGAAACGCTCTCCACCCAACCAAGACATCCAATGAAAGGAGAATCCATCCTTCTTCATTGGCCCCCAAGCCCCAACCATAATGCAATAGAAGATGTGATTCAACTCATGGCAACAAAGGCTTCCACAACACAAGCAATATTTTCACATTTAAAACACAAGTCCAAAACAGAATGTAGTTCACAACTACATTAAATCATGACAAACAACACTGAGGATTCATCAAGCAAGCCAAAGGAGCAAGAAACTATGGGGGATGCTACTTATGCCTCCCAAAGGGGAAATGGGTATCACCACCTGATTTCAAACCGCTAAAATATAGTATATCAAAGCCCTGACATGCCCTTATGCCTCCCCTCAAGTACCCCTTATTCCTCACATTTCCTTATGCCTCCCCAACCTCTTATGGCACCCCATAACGAGTAAATAAATGCAATATATATCTTTGTAAGGTGGAACCCAAATCCTAACTCCCTCCAGACTTATATCTCACCAAAAAACTTGTGCCTCCCACAAAATGAACCCCATAGTCTTCTCCTACACCATTCCTAGGCCATCTACCCAACATCCCACAAACATGCCAAAACATTCACAACAATAACAATTTCATAAACAAAAAATAAGCATTCCAAGAGCCAAGATCCTACCTCTTTATGATGGAGTTGTTCCAAGTTCCAAAACAAAAGCTTTATCCCAATGTAAGCAATCCAAATGAGCCAAGCACAAGCATGAAACAATCTTCTAAAAACTTCTCCAAAGCAAGAGCTCTAAAACAACAACAAAATTCGCCCCAAAATGAGTTTCCAAAAGTGAAGCCAGCAAAAGGGTGTAACCCCCAAAACAAGGAAAGCAATTTGAATCTATAGAAGAGGGAAGAGAAGAGGATGAGGTGGATCCATGTAGGATGTCGCATCACACATGCTCAACCCCAACCCAAAAGTCAACTTTAACCTCCAAGACATAATAAATAAGTAGGTGAATAATATGACAGTCTTACTTACACACTCAAATCCAACCCATATCCCATAGGACTAAAATTAATTTCAAGCAAGAAGTGCAAATAAAAATTTCAGCTAGGCTTACAAAAATGCATAATGAAATCTAGATTTCAACTCTCCAACCATAGGTGAGGTTGGTATGCAAATTTAAGAGGTATGGGACAAGTTTAACTTGTCCCACAAGCCTCTAAAATTAGTCTCCAAGGACAATTTCGAATTTCCAAAGAAGATGAAGTGTTTCATACTCCAAATTTACTTACATATATCTTACACATCACTTACACATTGCTTACACACATCTTACAATATTTAATACAAGACTCACCCACTCAAATTATTACTTTCTTGTGACACAATTTGATTAATTTATTTTAACAATATGATTACTCACATTATATACCAAAATTTATTTAAATAAAAGGGACAAACACATCACTTAGGAAACACATACAAACATCAATAAAAAAAGGAACCAACTAAATAAATACACATAACCCTTGGTCACGTTTAAAGGTGATCCCCCCATGGAATCCCTAACACAATCAAAACAAATACAAGTTGCCATGGTGACCTTGTTGAATTCATCTAGAATTCCAATGTGGTTGGTCTCCAATCCCCCAATGTTTGTTGTGATATTTTAACCTGCAAAAAACAAATACCTCCTTCGGCCTCGTGGCCATATCAGAACATCCAAAATAATATAAATAAAATTCCAAAATCATCTAGATATATGAATCACAACAACATCCAAGCAACCAACAAGATCATTTGTAATTTTACTCAACAACTATATCATCATCAAATAATTTCCATTTCTAGGTCTACTCACAATATCCAAATATCACATGTCCGAACAACTTCCATAATATAACCATGTCAAACAACATATCATCATCAATATATAAAAATATCTCTAATAATCATCATGCATCATAACTGAATCAAGGTCAACAATAATCCATGATCTAACATCTAACATCATACTATAATAAAGTCCATAATCATGTCTATAATATAATCAACAGTATCATGATTAGTATCAAAAGGTGTCAAAGGGAAGTGGGCACTACATCCCCCTCCCCTTAGACTCAACTTCCTCTTGGAAGTCACTGGAACAAATGTGGAAACTGAACTTGTAGTAATGTAGCATCCTCCCATGTAGCTGTAATCTCATCATATCTGTCCCACTGCACCCAAACTTGGTCAATCTCTCTACCTCAAAGGCCCAAGGTCCTGCGATCTATAATGTGAATGGGCTCCACCATCACCTGCCCCTGATCTTGCACCTGCAATGATGTCCAATCTAGCACATGAGAAGGATCTGTAACATATCTCCTAAGAACTAAAACATGAAACACATCATGTATGTGAGACAAGCTAGGTGGAAATGCTAGACGGTAGGCCAAAGGGCCGATACACTCCAAGATCTCAAAAGGACCAATGAATCTAGGAGATAACTTAGAACCTTTTCCATAATGGATAGGGCTCTTATGTGGCCTGACATGAAGGAACACCTTCATGCCCACATCAAAACTACGGTCGGTCCTATGTTGATCTACGTACTTCTTCTACCTGTCTTGTGCCTCCTGCAGTCTCTGTCTGATCAAAACCACCTGCTACTCCATGTCCTACAACAAAGCTAGTCCAAGAGAAACCCTGTCCTCTAACCTGTCCCAACTAAGAGGTGTCCTACACTCTCTACCATACAAATCCTGAAAAGGAGCCATGCCTATAAAATTTTGAAAACTATTATTGTAGGCAAACTCCACCAAGTATAGGTACTCCTCCCATCTAGACTACTGATCCATCACATACATCCTGAGCATGTCCTCTAAAATCTGATTCACCCACTCAGTCTTTCCATCTGTCTCGGGGTGATATGTTGTGCTAAAGTTGATTCTTGTCCTGAGGGCATACTGCATGGTAGTCTAGAAATGGGAAGTATACAAAGGATCACGGTCACAAATAATCTTCCATAGAATCCCATGCAACCTGACAATCTCATCAAGATATACCTGTGCCACTGCACTAGTTGTATAAGTGGTATTTCACATGGAGAAAAATGAGCCACTTTTGTCAATTTATCCACCGTGACCATGATGGCATCATGGTGGTATCTCAACATCGGTATCCCAACAATGAAGTCCATGGAAATAGTGTCCCATTTCCACTCTGGTATAGCATGAGGAAAGAAAAGGCCAGCTGGATGCTGATGCTCGGCCTTCACTTTCTAGTACTCTAAATAGCATGAAACAAACTAAGGCACGTCTCTCTGAATTCCTCTCCAATGATACAATTGTCTCAAGGTGGCGTGCATCTTCTTCACCCTCGGGATGGGCTGAATAAGGTGCACGATGTGCCTCTACCAAGATGTCCTACCTCAAGCATCCATCTCTGGGAACATAAATCCAACCTCTGTTCTTGAGAAGGCCATCTACCTCTAGAGAAAAACAATCAAACATCCCTTCTAGGGGTCCCTAGGACTCGATATCTACTCGAACTGCAATGTAGAAGTTGTCAAGAGGAAGCTACTAAAGAATCCTACTCTACAAATTTGTTCCCACTGAGGTGGCCATAATCACATGTCTCCATCTGCTGAAGAGCATCTACCACCACATTCTCCTTCCCCTTCACATGCTCTATCTCCATATCATACTCACAAAGTAACTCCATCCAAAACTGTTGACGAGCATTGAGATTGGAGCTGCGTGAAGAGGTGACGAAGACTCAAGTGATAAGTCCTGAGTGTGAATCTTTGACCAAGCAGAAAGTGCCTCCATCAAACCAAAGTGTGCACAACTGCTGCAATCTCAAGATCATGAGTCAGATAATTAAGCTCATAATATTTGAGTTTGTGAGACTCAAAAGCCACTACTCTTCCCTCCTGCATCAACACACCTCCAAGCCCTGCTAAAGAAGCATCCATGCAAATGAAAAACTCACCCTATGGATCCAACACTGCAAGAATAGGTGTTGTAGTGAGACATTCCTTCAGTGTCCTGAAGGCCTGCTCACACCTTTCTGACCAAACAAACTTCTTCCCTTTCCACTGAAGGGAAGTGATGGGGTGCGCAATCCAAGAGAATTCTTGAAACAAATCTCCTATAGTACCCTGCTAATCCCATGAAGTTGCACACCTCAGTCACAGTAGTGGGTGCTGGCCAATCCATGATAGCTCTAATCTTGGAAGGATCGATGACGATACCTTCCCTAAAAATGATATGACCCAAATACTACACCTCTATCTGAAAGAATGGACACTTCTCCAAGTTCCCGTAAAGCTTGTTGCTCTTGAAGACACTGAAGAACCTGGCAAAGGTGCCCCTCGTGTTCCTCATGCATACATGAGTAAATCAAAATGTCATCAAGGAAGATGAGCATGAAGTGATCTAAGAAGGTCCTAAATACCCCATTCATCAAACTCATAAACACTATAGGGGCATTCGTCAAACCAAAAGGTACCACTGTGAACTCATAGTGGCCATATCTCGTATGGAAGGTGGTCTTATGAATGTCCACCTCTGAAATCCTCAGCTGATGGTAGCCTGACTTAAGGTCTATCTTAGAGAAAGTTGTGGCTCCCTTCATCTAATCAAACAAATCATCAATGCGTGGAAGGGGATAACGATTCTTGATCATTACTTTGTTCAGCTGGAGGTAATCAATACACAACCACAAGGATCCATCCTTCTTCTTTACAAATATCACCTAGTGTACCCCAAGGGGACACACTGGGATGAATTAGGCCTTTCTCCCAGAAGGCCCTCAAGCTATAACTTGAGCTCACAGAGCTCAGGGGTAGTCATCCGATAAGGTGCTCATGAGATAGGCTCTACTTCTGGAACCAGATCTATATGAAAATCTATCTCACGTGGGGGTGGTAACCCTGGTAGCTCCCCTGGAAAGACATCAGAAAACTCTCTCAAAATGGGATGGTCATCTAGTGATGGTCCACTAGACCCATCTTCTGATCAGTCACTAACTGTGATAGCAAACATCTAACAACCTCATCACACACACCGCTTAAGCTACATAGCAAAGATGGTGTGAATAGAAACGAGTCTCCTGACCCCTGCTATCACTGCCTCAACTCCTAGATCATCTGTACAAGATATGATCTTGTGGTAACAATCCACTCTGGCTCTGTGTGCAGATAACCAGTCCATGCCCAAGATGACTCCATAAGATCCCAAAGGAAGGATACGAAGATCTAAGGTAGTGGTGAAAGGTCCCAAATCCACTACACACTCCTTGACTAAGGAGTCTATAGAGATCTTGGCTCCTAGAAGCCATCTCAACATCCCAACTATGACCCTGCCTAACTACCACCAGCCTGCATCACTCTACTAAAGATGGTGCAATAAAAGAATCAGAAGAACTAGAATCAAACAAAATGGAGGTAGGAATACCACCAATGTTACCTATAGTCTTCAATAAATATACTTTGATGCTTTGCCTGGTGGTTCTCGACCGCTACGTACATCCTATGACTGCGCCCCATGTCACCAACAGTAGGCTCTGAGATCTGTGTCTTACCCTTGTTATTAGGGTTATGTGGGTAGTCTCTCCAAAAATGTTCCAGTAACACCACACCCAAAACAACCACCTGATCCTCTCCCCTGTGTAGCAGGTCCGACCAGTACTCTGGAGGTCTATGGTGTGGATACTGATGATCCAGTTGTGGTCTGATGAGGTCTCTATTGGTGAGCTCCTATTGAGTGAGCTCTTTGGGAATCCTTTGTCCTGATGGGACCCCTAGGAGGAGACCCCATACTCCAACCTCTCTATGCATCAAACCTCTATGGAGGTCTATAAGGTGGGCGGGACTATTGCTACTGCTGCTATGGTCTAAAAGATGACTATGTTGAACCCTATCCACCACGAGGAAGAGGTACTAACCCCCTCGATCTGTTGTCCTACATCTGCTGTATGCAGCTCTGGACTCAGTCTCTAGCCTTCTGGGTCTTTCCCTGAGTCTCCTCTACTATATAGGCCTTCTCGACAGCCTCAGCTAATGTCTATGGATAATGGATCTGTACAGCACATTTAATGTCTAGATTGAGGCCTTGGACGAACCTGTGGATCCACACCTGCTCATCCTACATGTAATCAACATACTGGAGTAGATCTAGAAATCTACTCTCATACTCTGTTACTGTAAGAGATGCCTATTGGAGGTCATGAAACTCATCTATCTGCTATTGTATGAACCTCCATGACAAATATCTTCTCCTGAATCACTCCTCAAAGAGCTCCCAGGTAACTATCTCAGAATCAACATGGAGCTTCTGCTCCTCTATCCTCCACCATATGACCTACTCCATCCCTTAGAAGATTGATCGCAACATGAGATTTCATGTTGCTAGAGAAAGGGCAGAGCTTGAAGCACCCACTCAAGCTCACCAACCAGGCCTCTACCTGAAATCCACCTATGTCACCAGAATAATGAGTTGGCCGTAGCTTCAGGATCTCCCTGATATGGTCTATAGCGGTGGTCTGGCGACCCCTAGGCCTCTTTGCATGCTCATCCCTAAGCCTAGGGCTCCAAGACCTATCTTTGTGTCCTGAAACCCAGTCTCCCTATCCCCTCTATGGTGACTCTTCTCTAGCTGACTCCACATGGGAGTTCTCTGCTCTTTGATCATCACTGTGTTGAGAAGGTTCATGAGCCTCATCTGATGGCTCTCTATCATGTCTAGTGGCACATGCTCCCATGGACCCTCCACGTAAGGTGGCATTAACATCAATGAGTGTCTGTAAAATATGTGGTAGGATGGCTTGCTATAACATGATCTGGTGGTGGTAAGCCTAAGTCTATGTGAAAAGACCCCTCGTCCCATCTGCACCTCCTGCACAGACCAAGGTGAGAGTTAGTTCTTCTTTCTAAGTTTTATTCAGTTCTCCATGTTTACTAAGTATGCAATTCCAACAAGGTTTTTCTCTAGATTCAAAGTGTGCTAGGTTTAAAGTTCATGTCTCAAGTTTTCTAGTGTGCCCAATGGCCCAAGATTTTGAACCCATGGCTCTGATACCAAGTGTGATGCCTGCTAAAACAACCCACTTGAGACCCAAGAACAACCTAGGATTAGTTAGAAAAATTATGGAATAATATTTTTTTAAAAGAGTCTACAACCAGGTTACAAGACAATAGTTGTCGCAAGCAAGTTTCAAAGCCAAAAATTATTAATAGCTTATAGTTTTATTAATACGACAACTATAAAAGATCACAAGGTCCAAACTTAGGGTTAGATTAATCTATTAGGTTAAGAGGGTAATTTCTCACTAAACCACCCTCTAACAGGCTTAAAATATTCAACTTGATTTTTCTCAAAATTAACACACTCAAAACTTCCCAAAAACATTCCCATTAGATAGGAAATTTCCTCACCTTTCCGGTGATATAAAGAAGTCCTCCTAACTCCTCATATTTCTCAAGTTATGGGCCGACGGACCTTGGGAGGAAATTTTTCCCAAGAGCGGGTCTGCGGGCCTGGGGAAGAAAATTTTCCCATGCGCGGGCCGGCGGAGTGCGGGGAGAGTTTTAGCGCATTTTCCCTTTTGGAACAAAAACCGTGATCTACCTCTGCTGCCTCCGGACATGTGCATCTGTGAGTCAGGCCCAACAAGATCCCTTTTTGGCCACGTGCTAAGCACGATCTAATTGGTCGACACCCAAAGTGCCACGTATCAAGGAAATTGGTCGTGGGGGAAATGACTTGGGGAAACTTAGAGATTTTATACTTTAAGGCTAAAAGTGTAAAGGATTAAAATAGCCTGCGCCTCCGACTTCCAAAAACGATGCCACGTGTCACTCGAAGATTTTTTGCGGCTCATCGAAGCAATTTAGAAAAATTTAACTTTTGTGAGAAAAATGTTTAAAGACTTATAAATCTCTGCGCCTCTACGAACGCTTCGTGGAGACATGTGTCAGCCATCCATTGGATGTGGATCGGTGGGCCGGTGGGAGAATTTAGGAAATTTTTCCCAAAATTTTTTTGAAGCACTAAGCTAAAAAGGGGATCTACTCCTCCGCCGATGCCTTGTGATGCACGTGGCAACACCTTGATTGGTTACAGGGCGGCAGGGTGGTGGAGGAAACTTAGAAATATTTTCCAAATTATTTTTAAAGGTTAAGTTAACTGTTGTGGGCCCGCGGCCGCGAAAAACAACCAAAAAGGCAAAAGCGGGGGCGGGGTCCTGTGGGGGAATTTTTCCAAAATTTATTTTTTGAACTTAGGTGATTTTTGACAAAAATAAAGGCTTATGGGTCAGCGGAGTGGCAGGGGAATTCCTGCCTTTGGCGTTTTTGACCAAAAAACGCTAAGGGAAAATTCAGGCCCACGGGTCTGCCAAGGAAATTTTTTCCCAAATTTTTTTTGACAGTTAGAATTATTTTTGACACCAAATGAAGAAAAACTTCAGGGGGGCATAACTTTTGATTGGGAGATCATTTTTGGGCAAACGAGGACTTTTTGGAAAGCTCTCGATGTCCTCTTTGCACAAGAATCATTAATTTTTCATTTTGTTAATGTTTAAGGGGTCAATTTCATGAAAACGATCTGTAGGCTTTTAAAAGGCAAGCTGGTAAATTTTAACTTATGAAATTTTAATCAATTGATCTTCTTCCTCCCTCAACATGTCAATTAGACATGGAGAATTGTTCTTAGATGGATTTAGGATGGATTTGGAAGGTAAGTTTGTTTGATTGACTCCTAATTAAAAAAAATACAACCTTGACAGCAAAAACGACAAGCAAAACGGTTTGAACCTGATTTTACTAAGTTTTCTAAGAAATTCCTTATGTTTTTTTGTCCAATTGAATTCATTTAGGGCATACTACTTCAATTTAATCATTTAATTTGTTATTTCATTATTGCAGGTTTGAACTGTGCATTTTGGTTAAAGTATTTTCCAGTTTGAAAATACAAAACAAAGATCAAATTTTAAAGGATCTATTTTCCATTTTCATCTTCCAAGTATTAGAATTCATTCCAACTCTAATCTAATACATTTAGTTGATTCAAATCAAACTATTCAAAACCAACATGCAATTCTGATTTCCAATTTTACACATTTCAAAAGACAGAGTTCTGTATTTTCCTCACACACATTTCTTCCTTTCAAATAGAGATTTCAAATACATTTCAAACTCAGATTTTAAACAGTAGTAGTTCCAATCATGGAAAAGAATGCAAATTTTATTCAAAAGACAAGATTTCCTTCTTTTACAACTTCTCTTTTCTGGTTGATTTTCACAATACAATATACAAAATACATCTCTTTCTTTCAAATAGAATAGAGTATATCTCTCCTTTACATTTCAAAATTACAAATTTCATATTCAATACAACATATTTCCATTACAAAACATATACAAGTTCATCCACTTCAAGTGGGAAGGGTTACAATAAGATTTCATTTCAACAAGGGACTGTCAAACTGTTTTTTTTTCTCCTTTTCTCCAGAACAACAACATGTAGATTTATCATTCTTCCAATTTTGATCACAACAAGAGCAGGGGAAAGGCAATGCTCTCCACCCAACCAAGACATCCAATGACAAGGAGAAGCCATCCTTCTTCATTGGCCCCCGAGCCCCAACCATAATGCAATAGAAGATGTGATTCAACTCATGGCAACAAAGGCTTCCACAACACACAAGCAACATTTTCACATTTAAAACACATTCCAAAAAAGAATGTAGTTTACAACTACATTAAAGCATGACAAACAACACTAAGGCTTCATCAAGCAAGCCAAAGGAGCAAGAAACTATGGGGGATGCTACTTATGCTCCTCCTAAAGGGGAAATGGGTATCACCACCTGATTTCAAACTAAAAAATATAGTATATCAAAGCCCTGACATGCCCTTATGCCTCCCCCAAGTACCCCTTATTCCTCACATTTCCTTATGCCTCCCCAACCTCTTATGGCACCCCATAACGAGTAAAGAAATGCAAGCTATTTCTTTGTAAGGTGGAACCCAAATCCCAACTCCCTCCACACTTATACCTCCCCAAAACACTTGTGCCTCCCACAAAATGAACCCCATAGTCTTCTCCTACACCATTCCTAGGCCATCTACCCAACATCCCACAAACATGCCAAAACATTCACAACAATAACAATTTCATAAACAGAAAAGAAGCATTCCAAGAGCCAAGCTCCTACCTCTCCATGATGGAGTTGTTCCAAGTTCCAAAACAACAAGCTTTATCCCAATGCAAGCAATCCAAATAGCCAAGAACAAGCATGCAAAAATCTTCCAACAAAAAACTTCTCCAAAGCAAGAGCTCCAAAACAACAAAAAAATTCACCCCAAAAGGAGTTTCCAAAAGTGAAGCCACCAAAAAGGGTGTAACCCCAAAACAATAAAATGAATTCAAATATATAGAAGGGGGAAGAGAGGAGGATGAGGTGGATCTTTGTAGGATGCCACATCACACATCCTCAACTCCAACTCAAAAGTCAACTTCAATCTCCAAGACACAATAAATAAGTAGGTGAATAATATGACAGTCTTACTTACACACTCAAATCAAGCCCATATCCCAAAGGACTGAAATTAATTTCAAGCAAGAAGTGCAATTAAAACATTCAGCTAGGCTTACAAAAATGCATAATGAAAGCTAGATTTAAACTCTCCAACCATAGGTGAGGTTGGTATGCAAATTTAAGAGGTATGGGACAAGTTTAACTTGTCCCACAAGCCTCCAAAATTAGTCTCCAAGGACAATTTCGAATTCCAAAGAAGATGAAGTGTTTCATACTCCAAATTTACTTACATATCTCTTACACATCACTTACACATTCTTACACATATCTTACATTTAATACAAGAGTCAACCACTCCAATAATTACTTTCTTATGACCCAATTTGATTAATTTATTTTAACAATATGATTACTCACATTATATACCACAATTTATTTAAATAAAAGGGATAAACACATCACTTAATAAACACATACAAACATCAATAAAAAGGAACCAAATAAATAAATACACATAACCCTTGGTCACATTTAAAGGTGATCCCCCCATGGGAATCCCTAACACAATCAAAACACACAAACAAATACAAGTTTCCATGGTGACCTTGTTGAATTCATCTAGAATTCCAATGTGGTTGGTCTCCAATCCCCGATGTTTGTTGTGATATTTTAACCTGCAAAACACAAATACCTCCTTCGGCCTCGTGGCCATATCAGAACATCCAAAATAATATAAATAAAATTCCAAAATCATCTAGATATATGAATCACAACAACATCCAAGAAACCAACAAGATCATTTGTAATTTTACTCAACAACTATATTATCATCAAATAATTTCCATTTCTAGGTCTACTCACAATATCCAAATATCACATGTCCGAACAACATCCATAATATAACCATGTCAAACAACATATCATCATCAATATATAAAAATGTCTCTAATAATCATCATGCATCATAACTGAATCAAGGTCAACAATAATCCATGATCTAACATCTAACATCATACTATAATAAAGTCCATAATCATGTCTATAATATAATCAACAGTATCATGATCAGTATCAAAAGGTGTCAAAGGGAAGTGGGCACTACATCCCCCTCCCCTTAGACTCGACTTCCTCCTGGAAGTCACTGGAACAAATGTGGAAACTAAACTCGTAGTAATGTAGCATCCTCCCATGTAGCTGCAGTCTCATCATATCTGTCCCACTGCACCCAGACTTGGTCAATCTCTCTACCTTGAAGGCCCAGGGTCCTGTGATCTATAATGCAAATGGGCTCCACCATCACCTACCCCTGATCCTACACCTACAATGATGTCTAATCTAGCACATGAGAAGGATCTGCAACATATCTCCTAAGAACTGAAACATGAAACACATCATGTACGCGAGACAAGCTAGGTGGCAATGCTAGATGGTAGGCCAAAGGGCTGATACGCTCCAAGATCTCAAAAGGACCAATGAATCTAGGAGCTAACTTAGAACCTTTTCCATAATGGATAGGGCTCTTATGTGGCCTGACACAAAGGAACACCTTCATGCCCACATCAAAACTACGGTCGGTCCTATGCTGATCTGCGTACTTCTTCTACCTGTCTTGTGCCTCCTGTAGTCTTTGTCTGATCAAAACCACCTGCTGCTCCATGTCCTACAACAAAGCTGGTCCAAGAGAAACCCTGTCCTCTAACCTATCCTAACTAAGAGGTGTCCTGCACTCTCTACCATACAAAGCCTGAAAAGGAGCCATGCCTATAGAACTTTGAAAACTATTATTGTAGGAAAACTCCACCAAGTACAGGTACTCCTCCCATTTAGACTGCTGATCCATCACATACATCCTGAGCATGTCCTCTAAAATTTGATTCACCCACTCAGTCTGTCCATCTGTCTCGGGGTGATATGCTATGTTGAAGTTGATTCTCATCCTGAGGGCATACTACATGGTAGTCCAGAAATGGGAAGTATACAAAGGATCATGGTCACAAATAATCTTCTGCGGAATCCCATGCAACCTGACAATCTCATCAAGATATACCAGTGCCACTGCACTAGCTGTATAAGTGGTCTTCACTGGAGAAAAATGAGCCACTTTTGTCAATTTATCCACCGTGACCATGATGGCGTCGTGGTGGTATCTCAACATCGGTAGCCCAACAATGAAGTCCATGGAAATGGTGTCCCATTTCCACTCTGGTATAGCATGAGGAAAGAGAAGGCCAGCTGGATGCTGATGCTCGGCCTTCACTTTCTAGCACTCTAAATAGCATGACACAAACTGAGCCATGTCTCTGTGAAGTCCTCTCCAATGATACAACTGTCTCAAGGTGGCGTGCATCTTCTTCACCCCAGGATGGGCTGAATAGGGTGCATGATGTGCCTCTGCCAAGATTTCCTGCCTCAAGCCTCCATCTCTGGGAACATAAATCTGACCTCTGTGCCTGAGAAGGCCATCTGCCTCTAGAGAAAAACCATCAAACTTCCCTTCAAGGGGTCCCTAGGACTCGATCTCTGCTCAAACTGCAATGTAGAAGTTGTCAAGAGGAAGCTGCTGAAGAATCCTACTCCACAAATTTGTGCCCACTGAAGTGGCCATAATCACATGTCTCCATCTGCTAAGAGCATCTACCACCACATTCTCCTTCCCCTTCACATGCTCTATCTCCATATCATACTCACAAAGAAACTCCATCCAACACCACTGACGAGCATTGAGATTAGGCTACGTGAAGAGGTGGTGAAGACTCAAATGATTAGTCCTGAGTGTGAATATCTGACCAAGAAGAAAGTGCCTCCATCAAACCAAAATGTGCACAACTGCCGTAAGCTCAAGATCATGAGTTGGATAATTAAGCTCATAATATTTGAGTTTGTGAGACTCAAAAGCCACTACTCTACCCTCCTGCATCAACACACCTCCAAGCCCTGCTAAAGAAGCATCTGTGCAAATGAAAAACTCACCCTGTGGATCCGACACTACAAGAATAGGTGTTGTAGTGAGACATTCCTTCAGTGTCTTGAAGGCCTGCTCACACCTGTCTGACCAAACAAAACTTCTTCCCTTTCCACTGAAGGGAAGTGATGGGGTGCACAACCAGAGAGAAGTCCTAAACAAATCTCATGTAGTAACCTACTATTCCCATGAAGTTACGCACCTCAGTCATAGTAGTGGGTGTTGGCCAATCCATGATAGCTCTAATCTTGGAAGGATCGATGGTGATACCTTCCCCAGAAATGATATGACCCAAATACTGCACCTCCATCTAAAAGAATGCACACTTCTCCAAGTTCCCATAAAGTTACTGCTCCTGAAGACACTGAAGAACCTGGCGAAGGTGCCCCTCATGTTTGTCACGTGCACGTGAGTAAATCAAAATTTCATCTAGGAAGATGATCACGAAGCAATCTAAGAAGGTCCTAAATACCCCATTCATCAAACTCATAAACATTGCAGGGGCATTTGTCAAACCAAAAGGTACCACTGTGAACTCATAGTGGCCATATCTCGTACAAAAGGCAGTCTTATGAATGTCCACCTCTGAAATCCTCAGCTGATGGTAGCCTGACTTAAGGTCTATCTTAGAGAAAGTTGTGGCTCCCTTCATCTGATCAAACAAATCATCAATGCATGGAAGGGGATAATGATTCTTGATCGTTACTTTGTTCAGTTGGCGGTAATCAATACACAACCACAAGGATCCATCCTTCTTCTTTACAAAGATCACTGGTGCACCCCAAGGGGATACACTAGGATGAATTAGGCCTTTCTCCAGAAGGCCCTCAAGCTGTAACTTGAGCTCACAGAGCTCAGGGGTAGTCATCTGATAAGGTGCTCATGAGATAGGATCTGCTCCTGGAACCATATCTATATGAAAATCTATCTCATGTGGGGGTGGTAACCCCGGTAGCTCCCCTGGAAAGACATCAGAAAACTCTCTCAAAATGGGATGGTCATCTAGCGATGGTCCACTAGACCCATCTTCTGATCGGTCACTAATTGTGACAGTAAACATCTGACAACCCCATCGCACACACCACTTAAGCTACATAGCGGAGATGGTGTGAATAGAAATGGGTCTCCTGACCCCCGCTATCACTGCCTCAACTCCTAGATCATCTGTACAAGATATGATCTTGTGGTAACAATCCACTCTGGCTCTGTGTGTAGATAACTAGTCCATGCCCAAGATGACTCCATAAGAGCCCAACGGAAGGATACAAAGATCCGAGGTAGTGGTGAAAGGTCCCAAATCCACTACACACTCCTTTACTAAGGAGTCTACAGAGATCTTGGCTCCAGAAGCCATCTCAACATCCCAACTATGACCCTGCCTAACTGCCACCAGCCTGCATTGCTCTACTAAAGATGGTGCAATAAAAGAATCAGAAGAACCAGAATCAAACAAAATGGAGGTAGGAATACCACCAATGTTACCTGTAGTCTCAATAACTATACTCTGATGCTCTCCTTGTAGTTCTCAACCGCTGCGTACATCCTATGACTGTGCCCCATGTCACCAATAGTAGGCTCTAAGATCTATGCCTTACCCTTGTTATTAGGGTTATGTGGGCAGTCTCTCCAAAAATGTCTAGTAATACCACACCCAAAACAACTACCTAATCCTCTCCCCTGTGTAGCAGGTCTAGCTAGTACTCTGGAGGTATGTGGTGTGGATCCTGATGATCTGGATTTAGTCTGCTGAGGTCTCTATTGGTGAGCTCCTGCTTAGTGAGCTCTCTAGGCACCCTGTGTCCTAATGGGACCCCTAAGAGGAGGCCCCATACTCTAACCTCTCTATGCATCAAACCTCTGTGGAGGTCTATAAGATGGTGGGACTGCTGTTGTTACTGTTGTGGTCTAAAAGATGATTGTGCTGAACCCTGTCCACCATGAGGAAGAGGTACTGACCCCCTTGATCTGTTGTCCTACATCTGCTGTATGTGGCTCCGGACTCAGTCTCTAGCCTGCTGGGTCTTTCCCTGAGTCTCCTCTACTATATAGGCCTTCTCAACGGCCTCAACTAATGTCTGTGGACAATGGATCTGTACTGCACCTCCAATGTCTAGATTCAGGCCCCAGATGAACCTGTGGATCCACACCTACTCATCCTGCATGTAATCAACATACTGGAGTAGATCCAGAAATCTACTCTCATACTCTGCTACTGTAAGAGATGCCTGTCGGAGGTCATGAAACTCATCTATCCACTGTTGTATGAACCTCCGTGACAAATATCTACTCCTGAATCACTCCTCAAAGAGCTCCTAGGTAACTGTCTCAGAATCAACATGGAGCTTCTGCTCCTCTGTCCTCCACCATACGCACTACTCCATCCCTTAGAAGATGGATTGCAACATGATCTTTCATGTTGCTAGAACAAGGACAGAGCTTGAAGCACCCGCTCAAGCTCACCAACCATGCCTCTTCCTGAAATCCACCTATGTCACCAGAATAATGAGTTGGCCGTAGCTTCAGGATCTCCCTGATATGGTCTGCAGTGGTGGTCGGGAAACCCCTAGGCCTCTCTGCATGCTCATCCCTAAGCCTAGGGCTCTGAGACCTATCTTTGTGTCCTGAAACCCGGTCTCCCTGTCCCCTCTATGGTGACTCTTCTCTAGCTGACTCCACATGGGATTTCTCTGCTCTTTGATCATCACTATGTTGAGAAGGTGCCTGAGCCTCATCTGATGGCTCTCTATCATGTCTAGTGGCACGTGCTCCCATAGACCCTCCGCATAAGGTGGTATTAACATCCTGGAGTGTTTGTAAAATTAGTGGTAGGATGGTTGCTACAACATGATCCGGTGGTGGCAAGCCTAAGTCTATGTGAAAATACCCCTCATGCCATCTACACCTCTTACACAAATCAAGGCGAGAGTTAGTTCTTCTTTCTAAGTTTTATTTAGTTATCCATGTTTACTAAGTATGTAATTCCAACAAGGTTGTTCTCTAGATTTAAAAGTGTGCTAAGTTTAAATTTCATGTCTCAAGTTTTCTAGTGTGCCCAATGGCCCAAGATTTGAACCGATGACTTTGATACCAAGTGTGATGCCCGCTAAAACAACCCACTTGAGACCCAAGAACAACCTAGGATTAGTTAGGAAAATTATGGAATAATATTTTATTTTTAAAAGAGTCTACAACCAGGTTACAAGACAACAGTTGTCGCAAGCAAGTTTCAAATCCAAAAACTA
This sequence comes from Taxus chinensis, assembly GCA_019776745.2. Taxonomy (NCBI): domain Eukaryota; kingdom Viridiplantae; phylum Streptophyta; class Pinopsida; order Cupressales; family Taxaceae; genus Taxus; species Taxus chinensis. The sequence goes on from CM034155.1 coordinate 513,142,553, forward strand.
TTAATAGCTTATAGTTTTATTAATATGACAACTATAAAAGATCACAAGGTCCAAACATAGGGTTAGATTAATCTATTAGGTTAAGAGGGTAATTTCTCACTAAACCACCCTCTAACAGGATTAAAATATTTAACTTTATTTTTCTCAAAATTAATGCACTCAAAACTTCCCAAAAACATTCCCATTAGATAGGAAATTTCCTCACCTTTCCGGTGATATAAAGAAGTCCTCCTAACTCCTCATATTTCTCAAGTTATGGGCCGACGGACCTTGGGAGGAAATGTTTCCCAAGAGTGAGTCTGCGGGCTTAGGGAAAAAAATTTTCCCACGCGCGGGCCATCAGTGTGGGGAGAGTTTTAGCACATTTTCCCTTTTGAAAAAAAACATGATTTGCCTTCGCGCACCCGCCAATGCCCAAGTGCCACATGTCAAGCACTGATTGGTCGCGGGGGAAACAGACTTGTGGGGAAACTTAGATATTTTAGAATTTAGGGTTAAAAGTGCAAAGGATTAAAATAGCCCGCACCTCCGAATTCCCCAAATGATTCCATGTGTCACTCAAAGATTGGTTGCGGCCCGTTGAGCCGTCTGAGCAATTTAGCAAAATTTAACTTTTGCAAGAAAAAGGTTTAAGGACTTAAAAATCTCTACGCCTCCACAAACACATGATGAAGACATGTGTTAGCCATCCATTGGATATGAATCTACGGGCAGGTGGGAGAATCTAAAAATTTTCCCAAATTTTTTTCGAAGCACTAAGCTATAAAAGGGATCCGCTCCTCCATCGATGGCTTGTGATGCCATATGGCAGCACCTGATTGGCTGTGGGCCAACGAGGTGGTGAAGGAAACTTTAAAAATTTTCCCTATTTTTTTTAAAGGTTAAGTTAACTGTTGTGAGCCCACGCGGCCACAACAAAAAACCAGAAAGGCAAAAGCAGAGTGGCGGGTTTGCAGGGAAATTTCTCCAAAATGTATTTTTTGAACTTAGGCAATTTTTGAAAAAAAGAAAGGCTTGCGGGTCAGCGGAGCAACAAGGGAATTCATGCCTTTGGCATTTTTGACCAAAATGCGCTAAGGGAAAATTTGGGCCCTCGGGTCCGCCAAGGAATTTTTTCCTAATTTTTTTTAACAGTTAGGAATTACTTTTGACACCAAATGAAGAAAAACATCAGGGGGCCATAACTTCTGATTGGGAGATCATTTTTGGGAAAACGAGGACTTTTTGGAAAGCTCTCGACATCATATTTGCACATGAATCATTAATTTTTCATTTTTTAATGTTTAAGGGGTCAATTTCACAAAAATGATCTGCAGGCTTTTAAAAGGCAAGATGAAAAATTTTAACTTATGAAATTTTAATCAATTGATCTTCTTCCTCTCTCAACATGTCAATTAGACATGGATAAATGTTCTTAGATGGATTTAGGATGGATTTGGGAGGTAAGTTTGTTTGAATGACTCCTAATTAAAAAAATACAGCCTTGACAACAAAAATGACAGCAAAACGGTTTGAGCCCAATTTTGCTAAGTTTTCTAAGAAATTCCTTAAGTGTTTTTTTCCAATTGAATTCATTTAGGGCATACTACTTCAATTTAATCATTTAATTTTTTATTTCATTGTTACAGGTTCAAACTGTGCATTTTGGATAAAGTATTTTCCAGTTTGAAAATATAAAATAGAGATCAAATTTTAAAGGATCTATTTGCCATTTTCATCTTCCAAGTATTAGAATTCATTCCAACTCTTATCTAATACATTTCGTTGATTCAAATCAAACTATTCAAAACCAACATGTAATTCTGATTTCCAATTTTACACATTTCAAAAGATAGAGTTCTCTATTTTCCTCACACGCATTTCTTCCTTTCAAATAGAGATTTCAAATACATTTGAAACTCAGATTTTAAACAGAAGTAGTTCTAATCATGGAAAATATTGCAAATTTTATTCAAAAGACAAGATTTCCTTCTTTTACAACTTCTCTTTTTGGTTGATTTTCACAATACAATATACAAAATACATCTCTTTCTTTCAAACAGAAACATAGTATGTATCTCCTTTACATTTCACAATTACAACTTTCATATTTAGTGCAACATATTTCCATTACAAAACATATACAAGTTCATCCACTTCAAGTGGGAAAGGTTACAATAAGATTTCATTTCAACAAGGGACTGTCAAACTATTTTTTTTTTTCTCCTTTGCTCCAGAACAACAACATGTAGATTTATCATTCTTCCAATTTTGATCACAACAATAGTAGGGGAAAGGAAAAGCTCTCCACCCAACCAAAATATCCAATGATAAGGAGAATCCATCCTTCTTCATTGGCCCTCGATCCCCAACCATAATGCAATAGAAGATGTGATTCAACTCATGGCAACAAAGGCTTCCAAAATACAAAAGCAACATTTTCACATTTAAAACACAGTCCAAAAAAGAATGTAGTTTACAACTACCTTAAAGCATGACAAACAACACTAAAGCTTCATGAAACAAGCTAAAGGAGGAAGAAAATATGGGGGATGCTACTTATGCCTCCCAAAGAGGAAATGGGTGTCACCACCTGATTTCAAACCACAAAAGTATAGTATATAAATGCCCTCACATGCCCTTATGCCTCCCCCAAGTACCCCTTATTCTTCACATTTCCTTATGCCTCCCAAACCTCTTATGGCACCCCATAACGAGTAAAGAAATTCAAGCTATTTTCTTTATAAGGTGGAACCCAAATCCCAGCTCCCTCCACACTTATACCTCCCCAAAACTCTTGTGCCTCCCACAAAATGAACCCCATAGTCTTCTCCTACACCATTCCTTGGCCATCTACCCAACATCCCACAAACATGCCAAAACATTCACAACAATAACAATTTCATGAATAGAAAAGAAGCATTTCAAGAGCCAAGATGCTACCTCTCCATGATGGAGTTGTTCCAAGTTCCGAAACAACAACTTTATCGCAATGCAAGCAATCCAAATCAGCCAAGCACAAGCATGAAACAATCTTCCAAAAACTTCTGCAAAGCAAGATCTCCAAAACAACAACAAAATTCTCCCCAAAAGGAGTTTTCAAAAGTGAAGCCACCAAAAGGGTGTAACCCCCAAAACAATAAAATGAATTTGAATATATAGAAGGGGGAAGAGAGGAGGATGAGGTGGATCTTTTTAGGATGCCACATGACACATCCTCAACTCCAACTTACAAGTTAACTAGAATATCCAAGACACAATAAATAAGTAGGTGAATAATATGACAGGTTTACTTACACACTCAAATCAAGCCCATATGCCAAAGGATTGAAATTAATTTCAAGCAGGAAGTGCAACTAAAACATTCAGCTAGGCTTACAAAAACACATAATGAAAGCTAGATTTAAACTCTCCAACCATAGGTGAGGTTTATATGCAAATTTAAGAGGTATGGGACAAGTTTAACTTGTCCCAAAAGCCTCCAAAATTAGTCTCCAAGGACAATTTCGAATTCCAAAGAAGATGAAGTGTTTCATACTCCAAATTTACATACATATCTCTTACACATCACTTACACATTGCTTACACATATCTTACAATATTTAATACAAGAGTCACCCACTCCAATAATTACTTTTTTGTGACCCAATTTGATTAATTTATTTTAACAATATGATTACTCACATTATATACCATAATTTATTTAAATAAAAGGGATAAACACATCACTTAATAAACACATAAAAACATCAATAAAAAGGAACCAAATAAATAAATACACATAACCCTTGTTCATGTTTAAAGGTGATCCCCCCCATGGTAATCCCTAACAGAATCTAACAGGAAAACAAATACAAGTTGCCATGGTGACCTTGTTGAATTCATGTAGAATTCTAATGTGGTTGGTCTCCAATCCCCCGATGTTTGTTGTGATATTTTAACTTGAAAAAAACAAATACCTCCTTCAGCCTTGTGGACATATCAGAACATCCAAAATAATATAAATAAAATTTCAAAATCACCTAGATATATGAATCACAACAAAATCCAAGCAACCAGTAAGATCATTTGAAATTTTACTCAACAACTATATTATCATCAAATAATTTCCATTTCTAGGTCTACTCACAATATCCAAATATCACATGTCCAAACAACATATCATCATCAATATATAAAAATGTCTCTAATAATCATTATGCATCATAACTTAATCAAGGTCAACAATAATCGATGATCTAACATCTAACATCATACTTTAATAAAGTCCATAATCATGTCTATAATATAATCAGTAGTATCATGATCAGTACCTAAAGGTGTCTAAAGGGAAGTGGGCACTACAACATGGTGAATCTACACCTTTTTCTTACCAGCTTATTTTTTCTTGCACATATAATATTGCTTAATATGAATCCCTTATATTGGGCTTATATGTTTCCCATTCTTTTCGTATATGTCATCTTCACATTCTTGGTGACTTCAAACTCATTGTTAATAAGGTAAATGAAACATACCAAAAATAGGAATATAAAATCATCCCTTGTCATAGAATTATAACCAATATGTTCACCACATTTGACTTAAACACTATCACAACTTTTCCTCGAAAATACAATTGACACGAAGATGCAATGGATAATGTTTCTTCTATTATTCCCTTAGAAATTGTTGACGACCATGCTAGTGCAACATTCTTCATATCTCCAATCCCTATGTTGACTCTCCTGGAATAGAATATTTGCAATTCCTTTTTTTTACACATAGCACTAACAACCCAATATGTTATACTAATATATATAAATTCCTCTATTTCTAGAGCTTTCAACCTAGTATTTTTTCACATGAGGCACATCGATTACACCGTGATGCCACACGATATGTCATACTTAAAGAATATTTATTTTTTCATGATCATGATGGTAGTCTAATTTGATGCATAAGACTGAATGATATGCCACTTTCTTTATCCTATATGCACAACAATGTCTATGGTGGTCAATTTAGTGGTAAGGATATGACCCAAAAACTAATATGGAAAGCGTATTATTGACATACCATTGAATAAGACTACATAGACTATGTTAAATTATATGATAAATTCCACCACCATAGTAACTTGAACCATGCACTTACAAATGACTTATAACCTATCACCTCCCCATGGCCCTTCTCATTGTGGAGCTTTAATCTCATTAGCAAGGTAAATCCTAAATCAACTAATGGACACAAATTTATAGTCAACACTACTTAATATTTTACTAAATGGTTTGAGGCTAATCCTTTACACTACTACTAGGGAATATATCAAAATTTTTATCAATACACATATCATCACATGCTTTAGTGTTCCTTCTACAATCGTGTCTAATAATGGATGAACTTTTAGAAACTATGATGTTCAAAAATTAAGTTCCAAATATAAGATTACAAATAAATATTATATTGCTTATAACCTCTATAGTAATGGATAAGTTGAGGCCACAAATAAAAAATCATTAAGGTTTTACATAAAACTATTAATCATTGTGGTGTGGATTGGCATAATCAAATTTTATACATGGGCCCACCATAGAGGCATGCATACACCCACCGAATCCACACCATTTTATCTAGTATATGGTATTGAAGCAGTCATTCCTTTGGAACTCAAGATCCCATATTTACGTGTTTCTCTCTAAAATATTCTCCAAGTAAATGAATATCTGGAGTGATACTTACTCAAACTAGAAATTCTTGACTCTCTCCATGTAAAGGCCTTAGAACACCTTCACGCTTACAAAGTGTGCATCAAGGATGCATACCATACAAAGGTACACCCACAAGAATTTATGATTGGAAATTTGGTGCAAAAATAAAATTAAAAGAACACTAATGTAAAGCCTTCCCTTAAAGGTAAATTAAAAACCACTCTAATAGGCCCAAATATTGTCACCAAAAAAATGTGTCTAGGGTGTTTATCACCTTACTACTCTCCTATGAAAACCTCTTAAAAATACAACGAATGTCATTCATATTAAGTAATACTTTTCCTAGCTATACCCTTTGTTACACATTTGGGGGTATATTCTCCCCCCTCGTACCCAATGAAACACTCTTCTTTTAGGTCTAAACATTACTGTTGCAGTTATTTTTACTTATACGGACCTTACTTTCCACACATACACTAAATTTAGAATCATTTACCCCTCCTAGTTGTATTGCATGTTCACATATATACAAAAACACTAAAAAATAATAGCTTAGATATTGATTAGATGTATCCTTTTTTTAATTCTATTCTATGTTACATATTTCTTATCATGTTACTTGGATTCATAATATGATATATAACATTTCCATACACACGTGAAATTTCACATGGTACTTTTTGAGATGAATGTAGATCACTTACAGGCTCTTACATGATGTATGATTCTTGGTTATGTACTCTACCAGTCCCATTGAGGCTCCTATGGTCATATACCTTTCCTATTTCTCTATATTCATGTTCTATCATTGCAATATATACTACTTTCATTCCCATTTCAATTTGTATAGATTTCATCATACTATAAATTTTTCTAAGATGATAATAGGAGCTTCATGTGTATCATTTTTATTAAATTCCTACTTCCAATCATGGTTCTCCACTTTTATTATATATTTTCTTCTTTTCTCGTGTCTTAATTTTCATTGTTTTTACTCTATGTTCTATGTTCTTTTCTTTTTTCCTTGTACCTCCTTGATGGATTTTTTCCCTTTCTACAGTCTTAGTGGTGTCCCATGTATTAAAATAACCACTCTTTATGTATTTTGCAATGTTACTATATGTTATGACTTATTTCTATTACATCATGTATACTAGTAGAAATCTCAAGCATAAGATTATCAAACAAAGGAAATATTCAAGGAAAACATGCATACATGACTTCAACTGTGTATGAAAAATTTCAACCCTTGGACCATTAACCTCTTCTATATTCCATGATATACATTTCACACTCTCCATTTAGCAAGGTATCAACCACAATCCTCATTCAAAAACTTATGACGTACAACTCCCTTCGCATCTTTACAAGATATTCTCTTCTTATATAATTTATGATACCTAATATTCAATGACCACCATAAAGTTAGGGAAAATTTAGTCAGGAAATGATTCACATTTTACTTGCATCATTTCCTCTAAGTATTTCATTATATACATGATTCCAAAAATAATATTACTAGACATTAATAACACTAGTATTACTCTTTCATTCATTTTATATTTCACACACTCTTATTATTTAGTTTTCTCCAATGATCACTTTAATTTTGGACACTACACAACATATGACCAATCTCTGTATTGATAATTCTATTTTCTAAGAATTCCAAACATTATTTTCCATTAGGGAAAGGAGTGTCCCAAGCACTAATGTCCCCTTTGGGAGCTTATGCCCTTTACCTAATTTACAAATGCTACATCATTTGTTACCTTTTTACAAATATCTATTATTATTTTTGGGCCATATTTTCTTATTATTAATGATGAAATTCAAACAAGGGAATTATATGTATACATGACATAGTAATTACTATTAGGGGTTGGACGATTACAGACTAATAATTACTATTTGTACTACTTGGACAAGGAACAATATTCAACAACTATATTTGGTTTGCATTATTCTCTACATAGGAGGGGCTATTTCCAAATTCCATCTCACATATTCATCTAACGAGAAATGTATTTCTACACTATTATCTTTGTGTGAATAGAATAAGGAAAATCTATATTCAAAGGATACAATTCAAATTAAAAACACATACAAGAACTACATATAGTATGAAATATAGTGCAATGCTTGTTGAATATCATGTTGTGATGAATTTTTAGGTCATTCAAGCTCAATAATATGTGTTATTTATTCCACATAATGTTTTCTTAAACCTTGTGTAGGTATCTAGGGTTTGTTTCATAGGCTCAATTGCGACACAAAAGCCCTAAATCATAGTTAATGTGATATAAATTGATAGGAAGAAGACATTGACAGTCCCTGAAAAGAGCAAAAGTAGATCACCTACTAGCACCCAGATCAAACACTAGCACATGAGCCATTATTGTCCTCCTTTGAGAAGTTATATCTGAAGAAGTTCCAAACTCCCATTTATCAGACAAATCCTGTATAGTCAAGATTCATCCATCTTAGTTAATTTCCCAACTTAGAATCAACCAAGATCTCCCATATACAAGCTAAGTAACTCTTATCTCTTATCTCACACAAACTCTTGTCATTTACATGTTATATCTAGCTTGTTATTATAATCTTGATAAATATTTTCATTTATTTAAATCACTTACAACACTTAACATCACTTTTCTTATCTTATAGCACTTGTGGAACCTTGTAGCACATTATAACATAGATGATACATGAGCACGTAAATAAAAAATCAAATTTTCAAATTTGTTTCTTAAATAGGTTTAGGAGTTCATATTTTTTCAATAAGATGCATTGGGATACTTCACCTTTATTATGTTTTCTTTGAATTTCATGTTTTTTACTTTCTCACTAGGATAATCATTTGAATTTTAAAACTTGTTAAAGTGATGTTTTAAACAATTATCATCTTATAATGCAACATAGGGTATTATCACATATGTTATGGTCAAATGAAATCTTAGGTCACAATTAGAGCAATGCTAATATCCAAATCAAGGTTTAATTAGTAAAATTCATTTAAGTATTAAGGATTAGTTAGAGTGAGGAAGTTTGTTATGAGGTTAGGAATGAAAATTCTAAGGGGAGATGTCTGCAGAGATTAATAATTATTTGGTGAAGTCATAACTAGTCTAGAAGACAAAGAACCAATTAAAGAAGAGGATCAAATTACGAGATAAAAATAAAAAAGACATACAAATTCTATTGTGCAAGCATGAATTCTATGATGCCCACATTTTCCAATGTCAAACCACACCAAAACTATATCACATTACTTAGAAAATTATGATGATTTTTTTTAATGATAAAACATTAGTATACATTAATTGTGCTTATTTAATTTCTCGTTTATTAAATACTATGCACCCCTAAAGGAGTCGGAACCAAATTAATAATTAAATAACATTATTTAATTACCTAAAAAATATTATGGAGTTAAATCCTCCTCCTAAGTTCCTATTAATTTTATTTAAAATATTTCCTAATTTAATTTCGTTTATTTTTCTCTACTTAAATTCCTATTAAATTTATTAAAAATCATTTCCAAAGTTAAATTTAATTTTATTTCCCTAAGTAAATAATACCCATGCCACTCAATCATTTATTTAGCAACACATTTAACTTTATTCATTTTAATACCCTTAACTAATTTATTTAAAGCACCGATGCACAACATTTGTTTATTTACGCTAACTAAAATTTCACAAGATGACCTAAACCCACTATTACTCGTGAATAAAATACCCCAGGATTCCTTATTAATTAAATTTACCCATACACTTAATAAAACATCAATTTATCATCTTCTTTAAGATTGGGGCTTAAATTTGGGGTATTGTATATATTTAATCCTAACCTTAGATCCTAGGAATTAAAAAAAACAATAATCCTCCGTTATCTCTTCCTTTTATTCTTTCGTTTTCTCTAATGTGCCTCTATTTTCACAGTTTAGGTTTGCAGGAAGGAGAAGATGGAGGCCATGGAAGCTTGTGGAGATCTATGGTGATTTTCTTTTTGATCCGGATTTTGTAGCCAACGAGAAACTCTTCCCATATTACCTTTACTCTCCTTTTTTATTTCAACCGTAAGGATTGATAAATGTACATTTATGCTCTAGTTTATTTTCCAGGACTCTATGGTTATGGGTATTGTATTTACCTTGAAATATTTTATTTATTTATTATTTGATAGAGATAGGTTTGAATTTTTTTTTGTAAAAAAAAGGTATACTTTGGCATTACTTTGGTATTATATATATATATATATATATATACACACACACACACATATGTATATGTATATATGTGTGTGTGTGTGTGTGTGTGTGCGTGCGCGCACATGTAATATAATATTTTTTTTTGTTTTTCAAAATGGGGTACACAAATTGGGTTGGGCACAGGTTGAAGGCGCAGGCTAGAGGGGTCTCGCTGTGACTTTTAGTGAGGGGCACCGTGGTGGGGGAGTATGGAGTGTGAAGGTGGGCGTAGGTCATGGCCTATCTTCCCCCTCTCACTCCATTCTTCCCATTTTAAAAGGCGTGGGTAGGTGGCTACACAGCCCCTCCCCACAATTATATATATATTTTGTTTTTATTTATTCCTAAAAAGTATTCAATACAAATCAATTCCATCCTTTTAATAACACACTTCCTTTTTTTGGTGTTACACACGCGCGCGCGCACACACACACACACAAAGATATATATATGTTGGACTTATTTTCATAGAGAAATAGAGGAAATAACACATTTTTACATGCATACACACACACACACACAGATGTTTACATCTTCACAAAGTATTTCAGGTAGAACCGGGTTTATATTTTCATAAGAAGGTACAAAAATGAAAGAGCAAATTTCTTTTTAATTAAACAAGAAATATTTAATGTGGATATTTGTGACATTATATAAGTATAATAGTGATAATTTATCCTAATTTTTGCCTTATTACACAAACATACAATGAAAAATTATTCTAAGGTCTGCTATGGAAAAATTAAAAGGTAGAACTATATTACAATAACCATAAATCCACCATTCCTAACAAATGATTTCATATTTAATTGAAGGAGAACTTGCAGCCCAAAAAAATACTTCCACCACTTTGAAACAACATTACAAAAGAGAACAAAATATAAAATTTCAACACATTTGTATTTCAAGAAGAACAATTTCTGATTTTAGCCTAGAGTATGATGCAGATTTCAAATAAAATACAGAATTTCCGATTAAGTTGCAGAATTACATTATGAAGCAGATTCTAAAATAAAATAAAATGCAGAATTTCAATAGAATTCTTCAACCATCTATATTTCATAAGTCAAAATAACATAACAAACTTATTTATATTTTTTTACAATGAAGAATGAAAATAAAATACAAGTGTACAAGCCCTCCACCTAAAGGTGGAAAAAACATGCCAATTTTATAAACTTTTCCCTAACTTCATCCTGTAACTCCAATTCTCCAAGATAATTATGCAATTAAAATCTTCTCCATCTCCAACACATAAAGAAAGGGTAGGGAGCTAGTCAACACTCACCTTCCAACCAAAATCCAATCAAAAGGTGAAGCCTACCTTCTGATTGGCCCCCAAGCCCAAAAATGGAGTAATGGGGGATCTTCACAACCATAGTAGCCCTCACAAGAATGGATTCAAAAAACACATACAGTAATATAACAAAATCTGACCACACAAAGAACCATGAAAAGAAAAGATCCACATTAAATATACACAATGATAGTTTCCTTTTAACTCCACATAGGTGGATTTCCCTTCTAACACTCCTTACAACAAACCTCACACACTCCCTTTTACCACCACAATGGCCCCATGGCCCTCTCCCTACACCATCCCTATGGCCAATGCTACTGAAACCCTTACAAAATCACATGCATTCACACAATTCAAAACTCAATACACAAGCAAGAAATACAAATACCAAGTTTAAGATCCTACCTTGCCAATGATAGTTCCTTCAATCTTCAAGCAACCAAACTCAAACTTATTTCCACAATGCCAGCTAACACCTATGCAAGCTCTCCAAAAATCCCCAAGCAAGTAACCCCAAAAACAACTAAAATACTCCAATAAATAGAAAATTCTGGAGAGGATAGTGATGTGGCCTCATGTAGGATGCCACCTCATTTCTCCTCATTCCACCCAAAAAATGCAACACACAAACCAAGGCTCCATAAATGGGGAAGGTGTGACATGACACATTCCTTCTCATACACAATCCCTCACTCCACATTTCAAGAATTAAAATTTAGGGAATTAAGAAAAGGGTGGCATTAATTGCCTATTTTCCCTCAAAATCACATAATAGGGGCTAAATTTGACCCCTCATATCATAGGTTGGGTTGATAGAAGCATTTAAAGAGTGTGGGATGAGTAAAACTTGTCCCACAAGTCTCCAAAGATGGGCTCAAATCCCAAATCCGAGTTTTGGAGATGGGTATGGGCACACAAACCAAGATAAAATAAAATCCATCCAAGATCATGAAGAAAATAAGGAATATCCAACACATTCATGGAACCCATTGCCACATCACCCAATTAGTATAATTCACATAGTTAATTAACTTAATAAGGGGGCACACTCATAACACAAGGACATCAATAAACATTAAATTTCAATTAAACCACATAATCAACTAAGACAAATAAATAGAAGGAAAAATAATAAATTTACACCCATGACCACTTGTGAGGTTATCCCCCCTTGGAGACCTCCTAGCAAACATGACAACACACACACATGACTGCCAAGGTGACCATGTTGTAAACACATGGTAGTAATCCATAGTTGATCTTCCTAGTACCTCTTTTGTTTTGTGTGATTTAATTTCCTACAACAACAAAGATAATACCACCTTCGGCCTCAAGGCCATATCAATACGTCAAGAAACCAAAACACATATATAATTTATCAAATAACATCATCATAAAACATAGCTGCGTCATTATCATGGTTAAGTAATTTTACTCTAATTCATTTATTTACTATTACTAATCATCACAATTATTCCATATCCATTAACATTTACTATCACCCTACGCCTATACATAACCATCTATCAAAATTCATATTTTGTGATAACCATGCATTTCATACATCCACTGTAACCTATATCTATTTAGATGCGTTCAACAATATACTACTAATCACCTATTATCATCACATTATTAATAAATCATAACATCAATGTTTTCACATGATTAGTCCAATGGTCTAAAAATAATCTCCACTGTCAAGAGTCCAAGATGTCAGTATATATCAAAATAACACTAAATCATCATCATGTACTGAAATATCTATCAATTTCCTCTATGTACCTGTATTGTCCATAATCAGAGCCAAAAACAAATGATAATAATAATTTCCATAATTTCTAACAATAGGATTTCTAAAATATCAAAACAATGTCCATCTTATTAAGAAAATAATAATCATGATCCTAGCATAAATAGTTGTCGAAGAGGAGTAGACACTACATCCCCCTCCCCTTAGATGTGGGAACTATGCTCGTAGCAGTGTGGCAGCCTCCTATGTAGCTGATGACTCATCATATCAATCCCACTATATGTGTACCTAGTCAATCTCATGCCCTCTAAGGCCTGGGGTTTGTGCTCTAGGATGTGCACAGGATCCACAATCACCTGTTCATGCTCTTACACCTACAATGGATTCCAATCCAAGACATGAGATGGATCTAGTATATATATCCATAAAACATAAACATGAAAGACATCGTGGATGTGAGACAAGTTAGGTGTTGAAGCTAAGCTGTAGGCTACCAAACCGATCCGCTCTAAGATATCAAATAGACCCACAAATCATGGAGCTAGGTTAGAGCCTTTTCTGTAATGGATGGGGCTCTTATGAGGTCTAAATATCAGGAACACCTTAATCCCAACCTCATAACTGTGGTCTATCCTCCTCTGATCCGCATACTTCTTCTACCTATAATGTGCCTCCTTTAATCTTTGCATGATCAAAGTGACCTATTTCTCCATATCCTGTAACATAGCTGGACCAATAGTAACCCTATCCTCTAATTTTTCCTAACTCAAGGGATCCCTCCACTCTCTACCATATAATTCATGGAAAGGTGCCATTCTGATAGAACTTTGAAAACTTTTATTGTATGTAAACACTACTAGATACAAGTAATCCTCCCATCTTGACTGATGATCCACAATATGCATCTGATGTATATCCTCTAATATCAGGTTCACCCACTCAGTCTAACCATTTATCTTAGGGTGATAAGTTGTACTAAAATTGATCTTTGTCCCAAGTGTAAACTACATGGTGGTCTACAAGTGTGAAGTGTATAAGGGGTCACACTCATAGATGATATTTTGTGGAATCCCATGCAATCTCAATATCTCATCTAGATAAATACGTGTAACTACACTAGCTATTTAGATGGTCTTAACCAGAGAAAAATGAGCCACTTTTGTCAATTTATCCACCATGACCATGATCCTGTTGTGGTGATATCTCAACATAGGTACCCCAATAATGAATTCAATGGAAATAGTGTCCCATTTCCACTCTGGTATAACATGAAGATAAAAAATTCTAGCTGGATGTTGATGCTTGGCCTTCACCTTTTGGTACTCCAAACACTGAGACACATATCGAGCTATATCTCTCTGAAGTCCACTCTAATGAAATAACTCTGTTAGTGTAGTGTGCATCTCCTTCACCCCTGGATGGGATGAATAAGGTGCATGATGAGGCTATGCTAGAATGTAATGTCGTAAACCTCCATCTCTAGGCACATATATCTGAATCCTATTTCTAAGAAGCCCATATGACTCTAATGATAGTCCCTCAAACTTTCCCTTAAGGGGTCTATGTGACTAAATCTCTGCTCTGGCTGAAATATAGAACCCATCAAGTGGAAGTTGCTGTAAAATCTTGTTTCCGTAAATCTTTACCCACTAATGTATCCATGAAAGGATATCTCTGTTGACTCAAGACATCTACTACCATATTCTCCTTCCACATCACATGCTAAATATCCTTATCATACTCACACTTGAGATTGGGCTATGTGAAGCGATGTTGTAGGCTCAAAAAATCTATCTTGTGTGTGAATCTCCTACCCAAAATAAAGTGACACCATCATACTAATGCATGCACCACTGCTACAAGGTCAAGGTAATGATTCGGGTAATTGAGGTCATAATAGTTGAGTATTTGATACTCAAATGTGAAAACACAACCATTTTGCATAAGTACTCCTCTTATCCTTGCCAATGAAGCATATGTACAAATCAAGAAGTCCCTTTGAGGATCTGGTACTACTAGGATAGGTTATGTAGTAAGGCATTTCTTAAGAGTTCTGAAGCTTTTCGCACATCTTTTTGACCATATAAATGTATTCCCTTTCCACTCCGTGGATGTGATGGGATGATAAATGCATGAAAAGTATTACACAAACCTCTTATAATATCCTACTACTCCAATAAAATTACGTACCTCGGTCACATTGGTTGGTACCAGATAATCATTGATAGCTCAAATCTTGGAAGGATCAACTGAAATACCTTCCTTAGAAATGATGTGACCCATATATTGAACCTTTGATTGAAATAGTGCACACTTCTCCAAGTTCCTGTATAGTTGCTACTCCTAGAGACACTTTAGAGACTTTCGAAGACGCTACTCGTGCTCCTCATGCTTGTGTGATTATATTAATATATAATCAAGGAACACAAGTATAAAATGGTCTAAGAACATCCTAAATACCCTATTTATCAAGTTCATGAACACTATAGGGGCATTCGTTAGTATGAATGAAAAAACAATGAACTCAAAGTGATGGTATCTAGTGCGAACAAATTTCTTATGGATATCTGCCTCTGTAATCCTCAACTAATGATACCCTGACTTAAGATATATATTTGAAAACACATTAGCCCCTTCATTTAATAGAACAAAGAATCAATGTGTGGAAGGGGGTAACGATTCTTTATCCTTAATTTATTTAGCTACTTGTAATAAATGCACAATCTCAGGGATCCATCCTTCTTCTTCACAAAAATTAGTGGTGCACCCCAAGGAAATACACTAAGACAAATTAGGCCCTTCTCAAGAAGGCCCTCTAGTTGTAGCTTGAGTTCACAAAGCTTAAGAGTAGTCATCCTATAAAGCATGCATGAGATAGGATCTATGATTAAAACAAATAATTGGTTGCCTAGGGACCTAAATGGAGGTATAAGATATTAATGTTAATCTAACTAGGAGGACTAAAATGCTGGAATAAAAGACTGAAACAATATAAAATAAATGTAAACAAACAATTCTAAGTACTGTTATCCAATTTTTTACACATGACAAAATTTGACAACGAGGTCCTATTACGATCAAATTACAACATTGGTCCCAGGGACCCACTTTCGGTCATCACGGATATAACACGATTAAAATAATTAATAAATTATAAGTGAGCTCACCTAGCACAACTCAGTATCAACTTGGTGCCAAATCTATGTGTAGCCAAGTGCAACCTTGGTGCTAGCTCAAATTAGGCTGGGTTCACAAAGTGAGTGAGTCACAATGGTTCGATGCAAGGGGATCAAGATCATTAGAAAAATAAATTACATAACTCAGAGGTTCGAACTAAGGGAGACTAGGAGGAGCTTGAGTAAGTCAGTCATTTTGGAACTCGAATGGGATCTCAGAAAATTGTTCAACTCAATTCCCAACTCTATACTAACTCATGGAGGTAATTGGTTGCAACGAGTCAAACTAGTCAACAGAGCTTGATGAAAGAAAGGTGAGTCAGGTTTGGATGATTGCTTAGTTGATGTAACTGATGAGTCAAAACTTCAGAGCTCACTTGAATGTTATTTTTGATGTTGATGTAAGGATGTTGGTGTATCGGATCATGTTAAAAAATAGTCAACTTAGTGAGGAAAATGATCTGAAGTGTGCTCAAGCATGATTTGATGTGTGGTAATACCTTGATTTGGCGAGTTCGTTGTCGTAAGAGTTCAAAGGGGAAATCAAGCCGAGCTTGTATTTTGGCCTGATTTAGGAGGGAAAAGAAGATTTCAAACTCGGTCGTAGCAATGCAAGGACCACAAAGAGTAACTAATTTCCAAGCCAAGGAGTATCTCATGATTGAGATCAATAGAGTTACAAGAGTTGATTGAAGAGGAAGCTCAGTTTGGGCTCGTTGTGGGACATATTACCACGACATGTGTTTTAGGTTAGGATTAGACCTTCAATTTCGGGGGGAGATTTTTTTATTTTTGTCAATACATTGACAAGTCGGGTTAGAGATTCCACTTCAGGTTTTAATACGTAATCTACCAAGAAGTTGGGGAATTTGGAAAATATAATCCATATAACCATGTCAATGGATGAAAAGATGGTCTTTGTGTTCCGAGTTTCATTATGCCAAATAGGTTGGTCTAGGTTGCTCGAGCCAGGAGGTTTGAATATTTTTTCCCGTAGGAAGTCAGGATGTGGAGTAACTAGTTTTCTAAGTCAAGTGCCAATCCCAAATGAATCAGAAGAGAAATCCATAAACATGGGATGTTGTCCTAGCATGATGTGTTGAGATATTCAAATGCCGAAACATAAGGTAGTACGGTTGAAGCATGGAAATCAGTTGGAAGAAACAAATAAGAGAGATTATAATAATTCAAGATACAGTTGAATGGATCACACACAATGATGTGACTTGATAATGTAGGAATGAATAGTGGCAGATAGTTCAAATGGGCTTGATGTGTAGAATGAAATTCAAACTGATTGAACGTATAATCGAATCACAGGGGGTCATTGGCGTGGAGGCGTGTAAGGGAATATGGACCTGTCGAGCCTTTTCATGTAGTACCCTAAGGTGTGGAAAAATATTTTTGGGTCAAGGATAGTCACATGGAAAGTTAGCCAAACCTACATAAGGATGTATACTACTCTTTGAGATAGGAAAATTCAAACCGTGTTAATGGAGCCACTCAATGCTATTAATATGTCGCTCGCATAGTGGATGGATCAGATATGGAGCTTGGTTGATTAGATGAGTGTCAAGCTCAGTATATAGTTACAGGTAAGGTCTGGGTTGAGCTATTTTAGAAGAAAAAACATAGTTAAAACATTAAGGTGGAATGGTGAGTCATGGCCATAAGCAATGAAGCTAGATTCAAGATGTAAACAAAGTAGATGAAGTGAGCTTACAAGCAGGTAGGCTAAGTTGGACATAGCTTGGGGTTTTTCAATCTGACGAGCATTGGAGTCCATATAAATACACAAGAGGCCCGATAAAGAATGAACATGTATGATATACAAACTACTTAGAGGCTTCGTGTTGAAATGGAGCAGACACTGGCTGGGATCTTCACATGCATTAGGGATGAGTTATGTCCCATGATGTCGATGCACTAAGGTGAGTATCGTTTGGGCTCATTGGTTTGGATGTGTGAATGTAAAGTAGCTCAATCAATGCATGTAGATAAGAGGATCTCAGTTCGTAATTGGATCTCGATTCAAGTGAGATCAGTTGTGGTGAAGGCTAAAGTATCTCAACACCAACTCGTGGAGTTGTCTCAGTGAGCCAACCACTGATTTGGTTTATTTGGCCATTTCTCATAAACCCCATTCAGTGCAAATCAATCCTAAAGGGGTCCCACCATTATTTTTTAATTAAATTAGTATTTTTATTTTAAATATTTTATTAATAATATTTATTATTATTATGAAAGTATTTTATTTAAATATTCTTTTAATCAATAGAGAAGACTAGGTCAACAGGAAAGTAATGACACATGATGGATCCTTCTCAAGAGGTTCAACCAATTGTAATAAATGAACAATCATGTTCCTTCAATTTAGGAAGGGAATTTATGAATTCTTCTCTCCTCTCTCATTCTACAAGTTGTCTTTGTATTTTGAGCAAACTTTTAAGCCTCCTTTCAAGACTGTAATGAAAACTATAGCCTCTTTCGAATAGATGATGCATTGTGTATGTTGTTGAAGTAATAAAAGTGCGTTTTTTGTGACTAATCTTGGTCCTTTCATCCTTCTATACTTCTTTGTGCTTTTCTCATGCTTGCAGGGACACTGTGCAAGTTCAAGTTTCTATTACAGGTTCTTAGAGTTTTGTGCTTATCAAGTGGTGGAGTATTGCATGAAGTTGAGTTGTGGTGCTTTTTAACCCTTCTCAATTACATCCTTCTTCACTAGAATACTGATAGATTTTTTTTTTATCAAGTTTAAAAAAGGGAACACGTGCTTCATGGTCTGTGGTATTTTATACCATCTGTAAGTTGCAGTTGGTGAAGTTGACTTGTGGTGCACAAACCCTCTTCAAATCAAAACTTCCCGAGTCTTAAAAAACCCTTTATTTGGTGCATCACCATCATTAGTATAGTTTCATTGATTGTAAATCTCTTTCCCTAAAACCAATGAAAATGTTAGCATAGGTCTAGATAACCATTTTATTACATTAGGTGTAGTATAACACTTATTTTAGGAAGATGAATTTGGCCTTCTTTGGAGGTTCACCTCATGCCCAAGTCTCATAGCTTAAGAGGTGATATCATGTGTCCCAATCAAACTGAATGTCCTATTCACATTCTAGTTATTTAGAGGGTGTAGTGATTTGGCACAAAAAAATTTGGCATGCCTGGTGGAAAAAAATTGGTACTTCTCTTCTCACTTGCAAAAATAAAAGAACCTAGCGACTCTGTATGTCCATAAGAGAGGAGAATTCCTTGATTCACAATGGAAAGATAGTTCCATGACTGCCAATGCCATTATCTCCGGATCTTATGAACAATCAACCTACCATTTCTCCTATTCCACCAGCCTCTAAGAAACCAACTTATTCTACCCCTTACTCTTCAAATGATTTATTTGAAGTCAATTCATTGGTGCAAGCTTTTGGGAACGAGATTGTTGCACTCAAGAGGCAACAATTTCAATATAATCATCCATCCTAGCCACAAAATTATAATTATCAGGCTAACCATCCTATTTTTCAAGGGAATAGTCAACCACAAAATAAAGCTACAAATCAAGCTGCGAATGTCAGGACTTTGAACTTTCAGAACCCTTTTGCTACTAGCTCATCTAGAGCCATAATACCTGTCCAAAATAATCTAGTTCAAGAATATGAATGGTTTTATCCTTGTTCTCAACCCCACAATCAAAATATTTGTCCTAATGGAGTTCTTATCCAGGCCCATATGGTTCAAAGTATATCTTCCCCTTCAAATCTAACATAAAATTCATCTACGCAGGAGATAGCAGATAAACCACAGGAACGTGAAGAAACAACTTTGCTAAATTGGCAAGAAGAAGATTTTTACGGGTTGAATACAAATTAATCATCAATGGTGGAAAA
This sequence comes from Taxus chinensis, assembly GCA_019776745.2. Taxonomy (NCBI): domain Eukaryota; kingdom Viridiplantae; phylum Streptophyta; class Pinopsida; order Cupressales; family Taxaceae; genus Taxus; species Taxus chinensis. Next base: position 513,162,596 of record CM034155.1, read on the forward strand.
CACGCATTCTAAAAAGAGAGAAATGAAACCTCAACCTTACAAATCTGATCAAGCATCCACTTGAAAACCTCAGCCACAAGTGGTGGTTGATAAAGATGCAGGAATGAAACCACTAGAAACACCTACTACTCGAGCTGCAAGGAAAGAAGTTTCTTCACACATCATGTTGCCAAACAAGAACTTTCCAAAAGAGGATTCTAACACCCAAAGAAGTTTCAAAAAATTTGGAGCAATTCCGTTCAACATAGTAAAACAGATGAAAATGACTAACTTGAGTGTTACCATGTGGGACACACTCTCAATTCCTTCTCAAAGAAATTTCTTGCGAGAGGCTCTGAACAATTTTGTTACAAATGACATATCGCCAGGTTGTGAAACAACAACTACTACGCATTTGTGTTGACTGGAAGGGAAAATAATTCCTAAGGAAAAAAAACCACCACCATTCTATATTTCCCTGATTATTGGCAACCACCTGGTACATAATTTCATTATCGATTATGATACCAGTAGCTCGATCATGCCCAAACAAATTACAAATGTACTAGGCATACAATATGTGTCAGTTATAGGAGGATTTGTTCAGCTAGATGACACAACCATTAAAACTATTGGAATTATAAAAGGACTTAAACTTACCATTCATGCATGCTTGATTTTTTTGTTCACCCAAGACATATGAGTCATTGATCTCCCTCCTCTCTTTGCCATCTTCCTATCACGATATTTCCCTACCAAGATGGGAGGTTATCTATTAGCCTATTGTTAACATATGATTCTCAAGACTCGATACAGAAAAAAATTGATTATAAGGGTGGAACCAATCTGCCATAATCATGTAGAACCATACACTGCTAGTCCTATAAATGGGAATTATACCATCGGTGATTTAGAAGAAGAAGATGATGATCATGAACCAACCATTCTTGTTGAAGAAATTCCCGATACTATGCTGGATGAAGTAATTAGAGATCATCAGTATGATCCCTATGTTGATGTGTTCCAAAGGAATAAGTTTCATTGTTGTTGTTGGAAGATATGGGATTGGGTACATATTGCATTCATGAAGAAGATATGATCATACCACAACTTGTTAATACACCAAGCAATTCTAAAGGACTATGGAAATTTTTATTTAATATCTCAAGAAGTAAGAATGGATCTGGTGCTAGTGTTATGTTAATTTATTAAGAGGGAGATAATTACTTCTCATCTTTTTGATTGCAATTTAGTTGCACTAATAATTTTGTTGAATACAAGGCACTTGTGTAAGGAATTCAACTAGCCCAAAAGAAGAGAACAAAATCCTTGACTATTTTTGGGGACAGTGAGTTAGTATTTCATTAAGTAATGGTATGCAATGCATCCAAAAATTATCTTTTAAGATCATACAATAACCAAATATGGGATTTGATTGAAGATTTTGAATCTTTTGGGATCCATTTAGTTCCTAGAAATCATAACCACGATGTTGACAGGCTTGCTACAATTGGCTCACAATACACCATACCTGTTGATATCATGAAATAAAGGCAGTAATTTATCAAAATGGTGGTTTCATTTGTAGTCCATGATAATGTGAGTAGCTAGAAAGTATTTGATAGTGACAAAGAAATTTTCCTTTTCCTAAAAGAAGAGGTAGATTTTGCTGCAAAAAATAAAGATAAGCTGCAAAAATCATATGGTGATTGTTATCCAATTTTGCCCCTCAAGCAAAATCGATCAAACACAACCTTGCATAGGAGAAACAGATAGGTTGGCTCAACTGTGCAAGCTCACACTCGATCCCAAAAATCAAATTTGCGGGTGGGCTCAAAGATGGAGGAGTAAGGTTGGAAAATGAGGCCAAACAATGTTAAAGGAGATGAGAGCTCAACATGAGAAAAATGGAGAAAGGAAGTGTTCACTCGAGGCCCTAAATCGGATAATTATAAGAGAGTCCACGGAAACCCCCACATGTCTAAATGGAGCACATTTAAAGGTCAAGTCCAAAGCAAGGTCCCCAACAAGTGTTGTCTCGCCACATGGTCAGAGTCCAAAAAGTTACACTAATCATTGAAAAGTCTCAAAGGACCGGTGGAAGGAGCCACATGTCAGCTCGGTGTAACTTCAGAAGTGAAATACAAAGCGGGTCTCAAAGTGAACACCATCCCTCCATGTGGTTAGGGTATAAGAAGTTGCAGCAGCCATTGAAAATTCCAATCGTTAGCTGAATCCATCACGTGCCTCATCGACACAACTTTAAAGGCAAAATCCAGAGGTAGGCCCTAAATCTGCGTTGGCTCTCCACATGTCTCAGGTCAGACATAGTGTCTTCACCAAGTAGAAGGGACTTGAGAAGAACATAAAGAAATCAGAGTAGGCCCATGGACAATGACACATGTCATTTCAGCACAACTTCAAAAGTGAAAAGAGGGGGTGAAATCTTAAGACGCACAGGGCTACCACGTGGATCTTGTGTGAATAGACTCTAAACCCAAAACACCTTCAGATGGCCATATATTTTGACTGAAAGCTTTGTTTCAGTGGGAATTTTTTTTTTGGAAATCTCCCAATGTCTGATACTCACCTATCACCATTATTGAAAAATGATAAATTCAGTCCACCATTTTTTAGGCTATCAGGCTTCTCATCTACTACCATAATGAGGTTTGGTCTTCCTTTCTTTCCCAATAAGAAACATTAATGAAGGCATGAGTTGTGTCATGGAACAAAAAAATTTCTTTTTCTAAGGTATTAAAATGAGGATGTTACACATGGAACCCATTAGTTTTGTAGGTCAATTCAATGCATGTTCTCGGGTAGTTGGACTAGGATCCTCCTTTCTCTCTTATTCTTTATATATATTGTAAGGAGGGGAATTTTTCTAAAAGTTAGACATTTCTGCTTTGCAACCTCCCTTCTTCTCTTGTTTGTAAGTGGATTCATGGAGTCCAAGCCTCCCATTCAAATTGTAATGTAAGTTTTTTCCTCTTGGCCATTGTAATTCACTGTATCAACTTTTGGAGCAATAATGCATGTCTGTGGATAATTTTCAGCCCTCTCTTGCATTCATTGTCTCCTTCCTAATCTCTCATTGCGGTCTTGGTTATTTGTGCATGGTGATTGTACTACATTTTTATGGTTTGTGTTTATTGCAAAGAAAGTGTTTTAACATTCCTTTGGTGCATCAGCTCTGTTATTTTAGGTTTTATTTTTTCAATCTCCTTAATCCCTGTCTCCTTGGTAAGCTAGAGTAGGTTTTAGAGTAGATCCTTTGCAATATAAATGTGTGCACCTGAATAGAGGAATAGGAAATGGACTTCATCCAAAGAGCTCTCCCACTTTGCAAAGTCCAATACTTTGGGAGAAGCTCCATATTATGTAATCACACTGAGATTGTCAACCTATCGAGTTGCAGACATTAAAGGGTGCTGTGATTATGCACCAACAATTTTGGCATGCCCGGTGGGACAAGAAGTCTTCATTTTTATTGCAGCAAGATTGATGTGCACTTGTTGTGAGTTCCTAGCTTGTAAGAAACTCTTAAATTACACATCTGGTGACTCCAAAAGAGACAGAATCCACTAGTTTCAGTAATCCAAGCTTGTGAAGTTCATGAGAAGAACACAAACAAGGTCAAGAACAAGAGAGGAAGGGTTATTTGTCTATCTATATTTATCCCCAGATAGAGCAAGAAGGGGAAGAAGAGCTCAGAGGTCTCCATATCCACCAATCAGAACCTTATCAACACCTCCACCTAGTAGGCCTTTCATTCAATCGACTAGAGTTCTTCGATCAATCAGGATGGCACAACCCAACCCCTACGTCAACTTCACTGGTAGCAACCCGCTAGCTCTCAATGCACAAAATCCAGTTCTAGTTGCAACATTGAAGAACGTTCCATATTTCACCAGAGAGAACCAGACAACTCTAATTGACCACATCCAATACATTACAAATGCATGTGTATTTCATGAGATTGTTGAAATCAAAATTTTTGTTAAGTTATTGACATCCTCCTTTAAAGGTAAATATTTGCAATGGTTTAGGATTTTAACAGAAGGGTCTATCCAGAATAGGGATCATCTGTGCACAACTCTTCATAATCAAATTGGAGAAAATGGGGATAATCTATCCTTGTTCTAACAACTGACAACCGTCAAGAGAGCTCCTAATGAACAGCTGACAGAATTCAACATCAGATTTGAGATGACGTAGGATAGGATTTCGGTGGTCGTGAGACCAACAGCTGAAGGTACTTTTCTATACTTCCTTAAAGCTTTAAATTCTGATATTGTTATGATGATTCAATCAGTGGGAGGTATAACTATAACCATAGCCTATAATATTTCTATTAGATATCAAATTTTTTTAATTCAGGCTAGTAAACTTGGACCTAGGCCACATATGCCTCTATATCAAGAACTAGGAAATCCTACAACTAGCCAAACAAAAGATTTGAATCCCATTCCATCCCCTAGGAATCAAAGAAATAGTGAGGCTTCTATTTCTTCAAGCACTTCAAAAGAGCTACAAGAGGTTATGAAAAAACTGCAGAACCTTGGAAATGAGTTAGTGACTATTAAGAGACAGCAAGCCCAAAGTTCTAGACCGTATCAACCTCGAAATCAGTACCAAGCTAGACCCCCATACTAGAAAATAGACCACCAATTCAGGCTAGAAATCTAAATCAGAGCCAAGGACAACCTCAAGCTGCTAGGCCATTCCATCCATATGATCCAAACATGGCTTCAACATTGAGGGCCTTGGTTCCAACATAAAAAAACATGACACATGAGTACGACTGGTGTTAGCCCTACAATATACCTCACAATCAATCCATATGTTTCAATGGTGTGTTGAATCAGGTTTTGATGGTAAAAACCATCAGTGTGTCCCAAAAACCAAGCTAAGAAGGAAATTAAAAACAAGAAAATCAACTAGAGTAACCTCCAACAGAAACCACGTTGCTGAATTAGAGCACAAAAGACTTCTATGGAGTTAATCAACCCCCTTTTCAGGGTGTAGCTGCCAACACATGGTCAAAGAAGAGAAAAATTGAGGAGGGACAACCATCTAATCTAGTTATTTCTCATCGTACTCCTACACAACTAGGAGTTAGTAGACCAAATTAAGCCCCAAATGTGTAAAATGAGACCAAGATACCCTATGCAGCAACACATGTCCTTGTTCAAGCTCCCGGGAAGATTGTGCCAAGTAAGGGGCAACATAAGGACAATTCATTACCCTTCAACATTCTTGATCAGATGAAGAAAACACATGTGAAAATTTCCATGTGGGATTCAATGGCAATCCCAGGACAACGAGATTTATTGCAAGCTGCAATGCCCAATTGCTCTACCTCGAATAGATCAAACTAAGTTCAGGAGAAAGTTCTCACTAATGCAGTGTAATAGGGTGGTCGTCAACCAATTGAAAATTTGAATCCTCCACCATTCTATGTGTCATTAATTATCAGGAACCACTTGGTTCATAACTGCATGATTGATTCAGGTGCAAGTAGCTTAGTGATGCTGAAGAAAATAGCAGATCAATTAGGTCTAAAGTATGAGCCACTATTGAGAGGAGTAGTGAAAAATGATGGGACAATAGTAGGAATGGTCAAGGTCATCAAAGCGTTAATCTTAACACCACATGCATGCCCAAATGTCACAGTTCTACAAGATGTGTTTGTAATCGACCTCCCACCACTCTTTGCATTATGCTTGTCAAGAGACTTCATTGCCAAAATTGGGGGCTATATTTCTACTGATTTGTCACACATGCTATTCAGAACAAGGTAAGGAGCTAAGGCTACAATCAACTCTGTGCCCATAGCAAAATTTCACATAGAGCCTCACACACCAAGTCTAATCAATGTGAATTGTTCAACTTTTGATCAAGAAGATATTCCAAGCACCCATGAAGTAGATACCAAAATCGGATGCATTCTAGACTTGACCCTTGATGAGTGGGAAAAAAAGAGACATGCTTTTGACCCTTACAAAGAAATGAAAGAATCTGAGTTGGGAGTCTATTGTTTGCATGAAGAGAGTCAACCTCTTCCTAGCATCACCAAGCTACACCACAAGGATGATAATGAAGTATGGAAATTAATTTTTGATGCCTCGAGGAGTAGACAAGGTGCAAGATGGGGAGCCATGCTCATTTCACCACAAGGTATGAAATAATACTCAACTTTCTATTTCTAGTTTTCTTGCTCAAACAACACAACTGAGTATGAAGCCTTAATCCATGGATCGCATTGGGCAAGAAATAGAGGCATTAAAAACATACAAGTCTTTGGTGACAGTGATTTGATTGTGAATCAAGTCAGAGGACAGAATGCTGCCAAGAATGACCTACTCAAGAGCTATAAAAAAGGGTATTAGACCTAGTTGAAGACTTTGAAGCTTTCAACATTGTGTCCTTACCTAGGAAGAGGACTGAAGCTGCAGATAGGCTTGTAGCAGTTGGAGAAAAATTTGATGTGGTCAATAATATCAAAAGAGATAAAACACAACTACATATCCATGTGATTGTAAGGCCAAAAGTTCTAGACAATAACGCAAGCTGGCAAGTGTTTGAGAATGATCAATAGATCGTAAATTTCTTGCAAGAAGAGTCTGAATTCTCAATTAGGAATCAAAATAAATTAGAGCAGAAGTATGGGGATCAAGTAGTGTAGTTGCTAACTAGTAAGCTTCCTAAAGGTTTGGTGACACTGGAGTCAATATTCAATCCTAATGACCAATTTCGTAAAGAAAAAGCAAATTATAAGGTCAAGGGAGATGATTCAAAACATTTTTTTGTTGGGGAAGGAAAGTCACTCCAAATTGGTAAGGTGGCCACTGAACAAGAAAGATACGAGTTTGCACAACTTTTCCAAGAGTTTCCAGAAATCTTTTCTTGGAGCTATGATGACATGTGATGGTTCAATCCTAATTTGGCACAACATACAATAGAGATGGATCCAGATGTCGAGCCCATTAGGTAGAAGAAAAGACTAGTTAACCCACACATTGATCCTCTTCTGAAGAAAGAGCTGAACAAGCTAATAGAGGAACATATTTATTTCTAATAAAGCACTCAATCTAGGTTGCCAACTTGGTCCTGGTCAAGAAAAAGAATGGAGAAATAAGGTTATGCGTGGACTTCTAAGACTTGAATAGGGCATCACTCAAGGATCATTATCCACTTCCATCAATGGAGAAAATCTTGCAGGTTGTAGCCAGTTTTGAAAGGTTTTCATTGTTAGATGGATACTCAGGCTATAATCAGATAATGGTGAAATAAGATGATCAACTCAAGATGGATTTCACCACTAAGTGCGGCACCTATGCCTATAAGAAGATGCCATTCGGATTGTCTAATGCCGGAGCCACTTTTCAAAGGGCAATGGATATGGAATTCAAGGGGTTGATCAACAAAATAGTGCTATTATATCTGGATGATATCACCATGTTCTCCAAGAATGCAATGGATCACCTCTTTCATCTGAGATAGGTATTTCAAAGATGTAGGAAATTTGAAGTATTGTTGAATTCCAAAAAATGCATATTCCTGGCTCACGAAGGTAAGATCCTAGGCCATGTTGTGTCAAAGAAAGGATTGATGATCGACCCAGAAATAGTTGAAGCAATTCGAGAATTTCCATTACCAAGCCATAAGAAGGCTCTTCAGAGCTTTTTTAGGAAGGGTCAATTTTGTCCCCAAGTTTGTACCAAACTTTTCCACTCTTATGAAGCCAATAACACTCATGTTGAAGAAGAGCATGGCATTTAGGTGGATAGTTGAGGGAAAAGAATTTTTTAAAGCCATCAAAGAGGCTATATCCCAAGCTCCAACTCTTTCAAATCCAGACTTCTCTAAGGACTTCATGCTCTATGCATTTGGCAGTGGGGACACAATTTCTGCAATCCTAGTGCAAAAAAAACAAAGAGGTATGTGAACAACTAGTTGCCTTCATCAGTCAATGTTTAGAGGACTATGAAGTGAGATAATCCTTCATTGAAAATCATGTCCTTGTAGTAATAAAGAGCTTGAAGTAGTTTAAGCACCTTGTCTCAAACAACAAAATTCAATTGTTGGTCTCTCATGCCAGAGTCAAGGACTTCCTTTTGAACAAAGATCTAAATGAGAACCATGCAGGATGGATCACTTGTGTCATGGAGTATAAAATTGAGATTAAAGTCACTAAGCAGGTCCATGGAAAGGGGTTATGTAAACAGCTGCCATCAAGTCAACAAGCTGAAGTAGGTAATTAAAATAGGGTTGTTTTGGTACTATAAGATGGTCAAGAACAAGAAAATGATAGTGTTTCTATCCCTTGTTGGAATGAAATTATGATACAATTTCTACAAACAAGCTTGTGCCCTCCAGAAATGAGAAAATCAAAGAGGAGATATTTCAGATTACAAACCACTCCATATGTGCTTGTTAATTGTTTTTTGTTCAAAAGGGACATCAATGGTGTTCTACTCAAGTACATCAGAATAGGTCAAATTGAGAGGGTGTTATAGGAGTTTCAAGATGGAGGAGCCGGAGGTCATTTTTACCCATGGGTAACAACTCTCAAGATAATGAAGGTGGGATATTATTGGCCCACGATATTCATTGACTGCTATACATGGTTCAAAAAATGTAAGTAATGTGCATTCTTCATAGGAAAGGAAAGACTAGCAACACTTCCATTACACCAAATTTCATTTGACCGGAAATTCATGCAATGGGGATTGGAATTCATTGGGGTCATACATCTAAATTCAAGCCAAGGCCACAAATGGATTCCCACGGCAAAAAATTATTTCACCAAGTGGATCGAGGCGGTAGCACTCAAAGAAGTAAATGAGTCTAGCATACTAGACTTTTATGAAGGGATAGTGACAAGGTTTGGGGTACCGGCCACTATCATATCAGACAATGCATTGGCATTCTTGGGTTCCAAGATCACAAAATGGGCTATCAAGAATGGAATCAACTTGAGTACCTCTTCAAATTATTACCCACATGGTAATGGGCAGGCAGAGTCCATGAATAAGAATTTGCTAAGAATCATCACAAGGACTCTAGATGAAAATCAAAGGACATGGCATACCAAGCTCAAATCAGCATTGTGGGCTGACATGACCACACCAAAGAGGTCAATAGGTAATTCTCCCTAAAATTTAGTCTATGGGAAAGAGGTAGTGGTGCTTATATCATTAGAGCTCCCCACATTAGAGCTCGTGAAGTAGTAGGAATTATTTGAGTTTGAACCAATGGAGGCTAGGTATGCAGAGTTGATGGAATTGGAAGAGATCAGAGAACATGTAGTTTAAACAATGGAAAAGGATCAAGCTTTAATCATGAGATGTTTTGATAAGAGAGTGAGAGCAAGGACCTTTCAGGAAGCAGACTTAATTCTGAAGTGGGATGTAGATCGGGAAAAACCAGAAAGGCGTTCAAATTTTTATGCCATTTGGAGTGGCCCCTACATGGTCATAGGATGTAAAAGTAGCAATTCCTTCTAATTGTCTACATTGGATGGAGAGGAACTTCCAATTCCAGTCAGCGGGATCCATCTTAAACATTGCTACTGAAAATGAAGGTTTCACCCCTGTAAATATTAGCCTAATATTTTAATTCCTCTAAGTGCGTATGCACATTGTCTTATTGTAGTGTAGGTTTCAATTTCCATAAGTGCTTCGACACAATTTTTTTTTCTCCAAATTTGTATCATGGTACATTCAGTGTGCCTCAGAGTGAAGGTGTTCCTATAGTCTATTTCTAGAAGCAGGTGAATGCTTTAGGTCAAGACAACTTTCTACTCTTAGAAATATCACCTTCAAGATTTTCTTATGGAAATTGAGAGTGCAAGCAGTGGATCAAGTTAAGGGCCAACATGTTGCAAGCATTCAGGCTTGAGGTTTCGAGAACATGATCAATACCAGGCTATCATTCATGACTCCGTGTCCAATGGATACTTCAAGGCAACTGATTCATTCACCTAGCAAGCAGGTGATCCCGCGAGTCACCAAATTGTTATCCAATTTTGCCCCTCAAGAAAAATTGATTAAACACGACCTTGCATAGGAGAAACGAAGAGTTTGGTTCAACCGAGTGAGCTCACATTCGATCCAAAAAATCAAAGTTGTGGGAAGGCTCGGCAATGGAGGAGCAAGGCTGGAAAATGAGGCCAAACAATGTTAAAGGATATTAGAGCTCATAAAAAAAAATGGAGAAAAGAAGTGTTCACTCGAGGCCCTAAATCTCCTAAGTATAAGAGATTCCGTGGAAGGCCCCACATGTCTCAACAACACACCTTCAAAGGTCAAGTCTAATGCAAGGTCCCCAACAAGCGCTGGCTTACCACATGGTCAAAGTCTAAAAATTTGCACTAGTCATTGAAAATTCTCAAAGGACTGGTGAAAGGAGCCGCTTGTCACGTCGGTGTAACTTCAGAGGTGAAATACAAAGTGTGTCTCCAAGCGAGGGCCATCCCTCCACATGGTCATGGTTTGAAAAGTGGTACCAGCCATTGAAAATTCCAATCGTTAGCAAAAGCCACCACGTGCCTCATCAATGTAACTTCAAAGGAAAAATCTAGAGGTAGGCCCCAAATGTGTGCTGGCTCTCCACATGTCTCGGATTAGACATAATTTGTTCATCAAGCAGAAGGGACTTGGGAAGAACACAAAGAAAGCAAAGCAGGCTTGTAGACGACACCACGTCTCATCTAGGTGTAACTTCAAAAGTGAAAAGAGGGGGAAAAATATAAAGATGTGTGGGCATACCACGTGGATCTTGCGCGAATAGACTCCTAACCCAAGGCACCTTCAAATGGCCATATCTTTTGAATGGAATCTCGGTTTTGAGTAGGAAAGGACTTTTCAGAAAGCTCCCAATGTGTGCTACTCACCTGCCACCATTATTGATTAATGATAAATTCAGTTTTCCATTTTTGAGGCTGTCAAGATTATCAACTACCACCATATGCCCAACAAGAAACATTAATGAAGGAATGGGTTGTGTCATGGAACCCATCAATTTTGTAGGTAAATTCAATGCATTTTCTCAGGTAGTTGGATAGGATCTCGAATTCATCCCTCCTTTCTCTCTTATTATTCCTATATATTGTAAGGAGGGGAAATTTCCTAAAAGTTGGAAATTTTTGCTTTGGACCCTCCTTTCTTCTCTTGTCTGTAAGTGGGTTCATGGAGTCCAAGCCTCCCATTCAAATTGTAATGCAAGTTTGTGCCTCTTGGCCATTGTAATGCACTGTATCAACTTTTGGAGCAATAATGCATGTCTGTGGATAATTTTCAACCCTCTCTTGCATTCATTGTCTCCTTCCTAGTCTCTCACTGTGGTCCTGGTTATTTTTACATGGTGATTATATTTCATTTTTATGGTTTGTGTTTATTGCAAAGTAGGTGTTTCAACATTCCTTTGGTGCAAAACCACTGTTCATGTTTAGGCTTTTTAAATCCTTGCATCATCCTTAATCCCTGACTCTAAGCTCATCATTAATCTAGAGTACGTTTAAGAGGAGATCTATCAATGCAAAAATGAATGTGTGCACTTCAACAGAGGATATAAAGACATTGTTGAATTTATGTCTTAAAGCCTCTCGACTTCTATACGCTAAACCATCCCTCACTTCATCTGGATAAGCTCCATTTTATACAATCATGTCATCTCTCGCAGTCTCTATCCCATGGAGAAAAAAGGAATTCTAATCTTTTCTGATTTTTTTTCATCATCAGTGATCAACCATCTCATGTCCATTGAAGCTTCAACTTGCTATCAAATCATATTAGATACTCTGGAATCCATCAGATCTCTGGTATTCTCAAAATTTTAACTATCTATCTCAATCCAAAGCTTCTAATCTGACCTGGTCAAAGAAGAAATTGGTAGGAGGTCGATAGTCGTCAAATGAAAAGTTGCTGAACTATTGACAATGTGTGTCATCCTGAAGCGAAATAAGCTTTCCTCTACTAATTTCGTGGGTTTGATGGTATCCTATCTTCGATGGAGCTAAAAATCCTTGTGAATCTATTTGTGTTATCCAAGAGTCTACCATAACATGACCATCAAAATGCAGTGGTAATTTTAGTGGTTTGGTTCATTAGAAACACAGTGTTTTCTTAACCCAAAAATTGGGTTATCTAATTAGAAAGGAGCTTTAATAAATACTCATTGTAATTATGTGTAAAAATTCCCATTAAGCATTCCATCATCATGGGTAATCTAATCTACGTGTCCGTAAGCCAGTCCTTATAACCAACTCATGATCTCATGTCCTGTGTATCGCATTTGAGGGGTCTCAACCTCATTGGCATCATTGAAACACCATTATTTTGTTTGTCATCAGTGGCCATCATTCTATCATCACCCGTGGAACTGAGCTCAAATATTCACCAAGTTTGGTGGAAGCCATTCCACGTGCATTCCACTAAATTCTGGTCTAAGAATCTGATCAATTCAAAATGGCTTTCTATCAACACATCATCTTCCACTTTATGCATTCACCATAAAATGCTATTCACATTGTCCAATGTTGGGGCAATTCCTTTCCAAAGAAACATGAATATCTTAAGAATATTTAAGTGACTCTTTTTACATCAATCTTAACTTCTCTGGTCTACCTTGATTATCCTAGAATTGCTATATGGCCAAGCATGTAGAATTCCACTAAAAAGAATCTTTGTAACATTCTTGCTAAAATCATCAATAGATCAGGTCATAATTTGAATCTTCACATTAACCCTTCACCCTTTGGTCTTATCAGTACTGCATCCAGGGAAATTCTATAGGCGTGCATGTCCCTTTCTCCCTCATCTATGGATCTGAAGTCATTCTTCCCCTCAAATTCCATCCAAGATCCCATCAATTGTGTGTTTATCTCTCACAACTTCATCTTTGACGAGGAATACCATCCAGAGAATTATGGGAACCATAGATTGAATTATGTGGATATTCATAACATCAATCTTAGTAACATCTAGATAACATCAATCATAGCCATGCTTAAGGGTGCATCAAACATGCCATTCTCATGGACAAACATCTCAAGGATGACATGAGCTTTGAAGCCATCGATAATGGCCATTGTCTCAAGTTCCCACACTAGTGAACCCCAATTTTGATAAAGAATTCACTACTCTATGATTTTACAGGTCAAGCCAGAGCATTGGACATAGTCCTGTCTCAACAAACTGGATTAGACCATACATGGAGTCACACACAAGTACGGGTCTGGAGTCTATCATTTAGCATCTCAAGATGGTAAACTAGACTATGAAACCTCTCAATATTTGTACACTTAACAAACAAGTCTTCTAACTTATTCAACATATCTGACCTAAATGTCAATCCTACATCATATCCAACAATCAGAATCTCCCTCATTATGCCTTTCCATCATCTCAGGTGTCAATGATTTTTTTGTGAACTATGTGGTTCTACCGAAAACTTTCTTGTCCATGGATCTTGAAGGTGATGGAGCACCCCGGCTTTGCCCATAGCAATTTTTCCTTATAAACAAGTTCCTCCTTCTAGGTTTGTGTCAACAACTTGCTACAGATCATGGACATCCATCACCCTCCTTATCTACACTATGCTCTGAACCATTGATTAGGGTGATCTATCAGGTGTTGACTTCTACATCTTCAAAATCCCCTCCCCCAAGTGGGTCTACTTGTCTATCCCTAGGAGTCTATCCTAAAGTCAAAATTATGGATGCTCCTATCAAAGACACTTTCCTTGACTTTCTAAGTCAAGCCATGCATTGAGGGAGCGTGTAAGATGCGTCGCTAGGGTGATCGAATCAAAATGTACAGATTGTATGTTGTAAATAATCGGTTATGATTGGAAAATATACAATTTGAAAACCTACATGGTCATTTAATCTTTATTAATGGATTAAGGATGATTTAAGTCCCATGATGACAAAGCACTTACCTCTTTTTCTCTTACCTTGCAGTGACTTGGGGACTGAGAAGATGTGATGAAACAGAATTGCAGATCCATATTCAAGTGATACCAGTTGCAGAAAAATGATAGCATAGGATCTGGAAACAACCAAACTAGGGCACATTTGAGCTCGGATGGAGGCAACTTGGGGCTCGACTTGGTATTGATTATTGGTGCATTGGGTTTACATAAACCCCATTATGTGCAGAATCTTTGTTTTGATAGGGGCCCCACCATTAGGGCTTCACACTAAATTCACCTATTTGTTGTGTGTATGATGCACTTGGATTGCTAATATTAACTTGTATTACCTGCAATGAAGAATATTTCACCTACAAAACCCTCAAATAGACATCAAATCCTAAAAAAGAAAGATGCAAAATGAGGGGTCATTCTATCCTCATCTGCCACAATGGTGGAATAAACAACCAAGCATTGGATTACATCTCAAAACCAATGTATTTTTGTGTGCTTGTGTGTGAAATAGTTCTCCTTGGTCTCTCTCACACCAATGACGCTAATATAGGGGTGATAACTAGATAAAAATGCAAAACTTTTGAGACATGTGTATAACTTTCAAGAAACCTCTTTTTTCTGCAAGTTGTCCTTGTATGTTGAGGGAACTTTCAAGCCTCCTTTCAAGACTGTAATGAAAACTATTTCATCTTCTAAATGTATGATGCATTGAGCATGTTTTTGAAGTAATAAAAGTGTGTTTTTTGTGACTAATCTCGGTCCTTTCATCCTTCTATACTTCTTTGTGCCTTTCTCATGCTTGCAGGTACACTATGCAAGTTAAAATTTCTATTGCAGGTTCTTGTAGTTTTGTGCTTATCAAGTGGTGGAGTATTGCATGCAGGCTAGTTGTGGTGCTTGATTACCATTCTCAAGTTCATCCTTCTTCGTTGGAAGACTAACAAATTGTTTTTTCTGATCAAGTTTAATAAAGGGAACACATGCTTCCTAGTATGTGGTATTTTGTACCCTCTCTAAGATAGAGTAGGTGAAGTTGACTTGTGGTGCATAAAATATCTTCAAATAAACCCTTCCCAAGTCTCGAAACACCCTTTATTTGGTGCATCACCATCCCTAATGTAGTTTCATTTCTTACAAATCTCTTTCCCTAAAACCAATGAAAATATTAGCATAGGTCTAGATAATGATTTTATTACATTAGGTGTAGTATAACACTTAGTTGAGGAAGAGGAAACCCTCCTTCTCCAGAGGTTCACCTCAAGCCCAAGTCTCATAGCTTGAGAACTGATCCCATGTGTCCCAATAATACCGAGCATCTTGTTTACGTTCTATCCATTCAGAGGTTGTAGTGATTTGACAACAATAGTTTTTGGCATGACTGGTGGGACAGAGGTCATACTTCTCTTCTCACTTGCAAAAATCAAAGGACCTAGTGACTCTATATCTCTGGATTCCAAATATCTGTGTGTTAAATTATGGAACGATTTAGACAAAAGCTTCTTCAAAGAAAGGATATTATCAACATATTGAACTATCCCTATCTCCTCCAAGGAGAAGGAGAAGAGGCATCTCAACATCACCAGCTATGACTTTACCTCTAAGGGGTCATTAAAATCCTCCTTACGGATGGTTTCCTCCACCCAGGAATAATCAACCTTTCGTTGCTATGGGGAGGACCCAATTTTTTACCCCTTTTAATGTAAGCAGTCCTCTTCTATTTCTCAATATGACCCTGTACTTGTTGAGGAAATCAAAATTTTACTCTTCTACACAGGGGAAACTCACATTACCCTAGTGGAACATATTCTTGATGTAGCCAAAATTTGTGTAGTACATAATATCACAAAGGACAACGTTACGGTTAGGATTCTTGCTACCTATTTTAAGGAAAAAACACTTCAATGGTTTAGAGGGTTAAGTGTTGGTACTACAACCACTTAGGATGAGTTAGGAGAAAATATTTGTAAATAATTTGAAGACCAGAGTGATCACCTGTCACTCTTGGAAAAAATCACTAACATAAAGAGAGATACCCAAGAATACATGAGTGATTTCAACTTCTGATTCCACAAGACCTAGAATAGGATTCTAGAGCTCATAAATCCTTCTTCAAATAATGCATTCTTATACTATTTGTGATCCTTGAATAATGATGTAGGAGTTATGATCCATTCCATGGGGGGGAATACACTACCTGATGCCTATGACATTTCCATAAGAGAGGAGAATTCATTGATTGAGGATGGAAAGATAGTTCAATGACTGCCAATTCCGTTGTCTCTAGATGTTATGAACAATCAGCCTACCATTTCTCCTATTCCACTAGCCTCTAAGAAACCATCTCAGTCTACCCCTACTACCTCTTCAAATGATATATTTGAAGTCAATTCACTACTGCAAACTTTTGGGAATGATCTTGTTGCACTCAAGAGGCAATAATTTAAATATAATCATCCATAGTAGCCACAAAATCATAAGTATCAGGTTGATCGTCCTCCTTTTCAAGAGAACAATCAACCAAAAAATCAAGCTACAAATTAAGCTTCAAATGTTAGGACTTTGAATTTTCAGAACCCTTTTGCTACTATCTCATCTAAAGCCATAGTACCTATCAAGAATAATCTAGTTCAATACTATGAATGGTGTTATCCTTGTTCTCAACCCCACAGTTAAAATATTTTTCCCAATGGAGTTCTTATCCAGGACCTTATGGGTCAAAGTGTATCTTCCCCTTCAGATCCAATAGAAAATTTGTCTACACATGAGATAGTAGATCAACCACAAGCATGTGAAGAAATAAATTTGCTAAATTAGCAAACAGAAGATTTTTTGTTGGTTGAATAAAAATTCCTCATCAGTGGCGGAAAACAATCATTCTAAAAAAGTGAAATGGAACCTCAACCTTCCAAACCTGATCAAGCATCCACTTTGCAACCTCAACCAAAAGTGGTGGTTAATAAAGATGTGGTAAAGAAACTGCCAAAAACACCTGTTAGCTAAGCTACAAGGAAAGAAGTTTCTTCAAGCATCACGTTACCCAACAAGTAGTTTCCAAAAGAGGATTCTAAAGCCCAAAAAAGTGTCAAAAAAATTAGAGCAATACCCTTCATCATAGTAGAATAGATGAATAAGACTAACCTGAGCATTACCATGTGGGACACGCTCTCAATTCCTTCTCAAAGAAATTTGTTGTGAGAGGCTCTGAATAGTTTTGTTAAATATGACATAGCTTCCTATAACATCCCCATTTTAAGATACTAGAACAAGGGAATATATATATATATTTATATATACAACGTTCTCTGTTCTGAATTATGTAATTCAAACACACGTTCAAGTTTTAATAATTGTTCTCTGTCCAATTAATGTAATTCAGATCACACAATTTCTTTTTAAAACCAATTTTCTCTGTTCGCATATTTACAATATGGAACACACATTTAATGCCATTCAATCATATAACAGATACCATATGTTGTTGTAAATGACTCAAAGAACTACTGATCTCCCATTTTATGGCTCAGAGTTTCAGCGATCTCTCATTTCATGACTCAGTGACTTACCGATCCTTCATGTTATTCCATACATTGTATACTATGTATACAAGGTTCTCTGTACCATTTCTGGTTATCAAAGTTATCCATTTAAGAGGCCTATCTGAATATATGTTACTGATATTCATCTGATATCCTACTTCTTAAACTAGGTGATTAGGACAACGCAATCAACAACTTGCGATACTTTGGCCAAATATTTTCACATGCTTTGCATGATCATATTCCCAGATGTCATACACATCATTGGAATACATCCTTCACCTCACTTCTTCTGTTATCTAGAATGGTCTTTCCTAATCTCTGTCAGTCCTTCCATCCAAGGTCAAGATATAACCCAAACTAGCAATATGAAAGAGTATAGGAAAGCACTCGTGGTAACTAAAGGTACGCAGACATACTGAGTTGAACCTAGATGACTATGTGTGTCTAGTTACCTTTATCCCTCCAGAGTCACTCCATATACACGATCACATTCCTATCCTCGTCTAAGTAACCTAGTCCCAGCTTATGTAAAATTGATGATTTGATTCAGGAGGGCGTTGTAACATGTTAGCTGCAACATTGTGTCGTCATGAAGGACCCGCCTTCATGAAGACACCATATTGCAGCTGGTGTGTGTCAAGGTCCTATGGAATCCTCTCATCAAGAAATACACATCCAGCCTGAGTGATTAGATATAATCTTAAATATTTAAGATCAATTTTCAGCAACCGCGTTGATCCTTTAACCTCACTGTTCATTACAGTTGTGCATCTAAGAAAGAATTAAATTGTCTTATAGCTTAATATACGTTTACTCCTCCATACTGAAGAATTGCATATTTCCATCTTGGTCCTTTACTACAAGCTTTGGACTAACAGTCCACTACAACTCAATGTAGTAAGTTCAACCTATTAAACTTAACCAAGTCTTATCCACAACTGTATTTAAATTCATAATTCCATATTATTAGACATCATTTATACGAGGTCTATTCTTAAAAGAAGGTATTCAATTATTCACCTTGACCTTACTTCAGTTAAGGTTTGTTACAAATAGATATGTTTCCTCATATCTAATATTTTTCAAATTTAAACATTTTGAGGATATTAACGAAGTCCAAATACAAGGTTCAACTGGCTCCCTTTTTTTATATATATTTGATATTCCTTAGCTTATAACTAATCCCAAATATCATTCAATTAAGAGTTCATATTCATTTAAACCCTTTTCAATGTCAATCTAAATTTCATATTAACCCAAGTAGGAATTAATTACACATTCCAACTTAAAGATGTATTCCAGTAAAGAATAGATATTATGTCCTTTTAACATCTATGCACTATCATTTGAATAATTTCCAATCAATGAATAATATTATATTCTCAATCTTATTCAAATAGTTTCAAAATGATACAACCATTACAATATCACACTTTTCCTTGTATTCATCCATAAGATTTACAATCTATACAATTACTAGTCCAAACAACTGGACTTCATTTATATCAAACAACATTACAACACATAAGGAAAGAAAAATGTAAGTTCTTCTTTTCCCATTTCCTCATAGAGGAATAATAACTATCAAATACGATCCATCCTTAGCTACTCAGAAGAAGCATCAGAAAACAACCATGTCTTCCTTTTTAATCAAAGGACCATTTGCAAAATTTACTTGCACGGGTCAGTTCATTGAACTGAGCATATTGAGCACTTATCATTAAAATGAGGTGCTCTTAATTAACTGTCTCAATAAAATAACTCTGCTTTTATGAAACGTTAATAAACTGAGATGGACATCATCTACAGTTAAGTACTGATAAGGATGAACAACTTAACAACCCAATCTTCTAATTACTATCACAATCAAACAAAAGATTACTGACTTTCTCCCAAACGATTACTACAGAAGTAATTTCTTCTAAGTAGTTCCAGATTAAAAAAATTTTTATGAGCTAATACACATATGTATATAATGTTGTTTCTAATGTATTTGCTATCAATTCTATTCTCTTTTTAACAGTTGAAATTTCAAGAGATAAATTTCAAGTAAGAATTCCAACAGAACTACTTTCCTCTCATACTACTCATACAATTTCAAACAATAAAATGTAGAAGAGAAAAGCAGTCATTCGCCATGACAATACTGGTGTCATTTCACAATTTCATCAATCAGCATAATACTTCTTTCAATTCAAAAGAAAGTAAACAACAGTTAAATACAGATGCTTATGCCAAGGCAGTACAAAATTCATTCCATAGCAAGTATAGATTTTCAACTATATAAGAGAAGAAATGAACATTACTTCAAATTATCCATCCAACACTCTCTTTCCTTTCATCATAACTGTACTGAGTAATGTAATTCAGACATGATATCAATCAATGATAACAACCCAAAGAGAAGTAAATAAAGTCAATAATCAAATAAAAGGAAGAAGGATCATATTACCTCTTCTTACTGCCTAACTGGATAACCACTATTTAGAACAGACCTGATCCAATAGTGTGATCCCTTCTGAATAAATATGTATGTAAGTATTCAAAAACCACTAACTACCTTTCCAAAAAGTTAGCCAGAATTCATTTGCATCTGGTCCATAAGCATTAGTATCAAAGGTACCTCTAAATACAATCATTTCCTTTGAAATATTTCACTCAATGGACATTCTCGTCTAGAAATATCAAGTAAAAGTGTATAGCAACAAAAAATCATGCTTTTTTTTAAATGATAAGAGAATTCACTTTCAAACAACAGGTAAAAAATCCACTCATATTCTGTTTTAATGAAAACAATGGAGAATTTACATTCCATAAATTATATATATATTGAGTTCATCAAGACACAATGTATAATTTGCATGTTCTACCTAGTCCATTCTATAGATTGGATATCCTATTCCCATTCAAATCAGAACTTCCTTTCAAATAGGCATATACAAATACCAAGAACACGTAGGTAGAACATTGTATCCAACTAGAACAAACAATGTAAAGATGCTTCTATGCTCTTACTGTTCATAGAAGGATGCATACCTCATACACTATATTATAACAAGAGGAACCGTTATACAACAGTCTTGTCAAATATTTTTACGGCTTCCATATCCGTTAACGCACACAAATCATAGATAACAATTTGCACATTGCTGTTACCTACAGCAAGTTCAACCCGTAATGCACAGTGAAGCCTTATTGCCATTATTTCCAGAATTCAAAACAACAGAAAAAGAAAAATTCGTTCCATTAATTATTTCAGTAAGAAAAAAAACACTCATTTTCTTCAAAATGCAACAAGAATACCCAAGTCGAGTTTGTTTTTATAATGACAGCTCAAACCAGAGGTCATACAAATCATTCTATCCTTTAATATTTACAATAAAAAGCATAGAACTCAGAAAATAATACACACATAGCTAATACATTCAACAAATCAAACCTATATTGGGTAATAGAACGGATACCCAACACTGTCAAAACAAACTCACCCAGCATGGAAAAATTCATTCGATTTACCCAACACTGTCAAAACAAACTCACCCAACATGGACAAATTCATTTGATTTACCCATTTGTAAAGAAATACCCAATTCAAATTCTTTCTTAACAGAAGTTTCAACCTGAAAATCACATTAACTATATACACCATTCCATTTTTCAAAAACACCCAATCATAAGAGCAGAGTTATTTTAATGAGATGCTTAAACAAGAGCAAAAATATTTAAGGAGAAGGGCTCAACATGCCTATTAATTTTTCTTGTGGCTCGAAGAAAACTGCACCCACAGGAGCTATTCTTTTCCACAGCAATAGCAGTAAAGCTTCCCAAACAATCCTCTAACTTCCTCAGGCTCAAAAATAGCTGTGGCTACTCCAAATGACAACAACAATAACCAAAAATAACAGCAGGTTCGACAGAACCATGGAAGAAATGTAGAGCAACTAAAAACCTGAATGAACACAATGACCAACAAATTTTCCTCTATCCTCTTTCCAAGGCAAGCTGGTTGCTAAGGCCAAGATCATTAATGCATTGAATTTATTGCTTTTTAATAAATTTTGACACCACCACCGACTCACGTTTGGCGAGTTCTTTTTTCAAATTTTTTGCATGTAATTCCTTCTTAGCTTCTTAGCTAGTTGGATTCCTCCAACTTTTCCCATGTTCCTGCCAAACTTGGCGCTGAAACTGTAAGGACATCATTTATTGTCCTAATCAATTTCTAACCTTCCCTTCTTATCCACTTTCCATCAACATGGGTCCATAGGCCCCCTTCTATAGGTTAGTATTAGTTTAGGATTTTATAGTCCATAGCTAGGTTTTTCACCTAGTTCTTAAGTTATTAGAATTTGCATCAATTTTCATCCCATGCAATTTAAAATCCACATAGGGTAGTAGTTAAGTTATAGGATAAAACTTAGTTGTAGGTTAGAATTTAATCCTCATAGTATTTACTTAATAGTTTCCAACAAGTCTTTCCGAATGGTGTTCACATTCAACACAATGTAGGATGTTTTGTCCTATGTTCAACACATACCTGTTTCACTTGCATCTAGGCTCTTATTTTCTTATGTTGTCTAGTGTTACAACTTGTATGTGTTTCGGGAATCGAACCTTTTCCATTGGCATCTAGGTACCGGATATTTATACCTGAAATCAAGTGCCGCAACATTTATATCAATCCTTAAGTCTAGTTCAGACTTCGTTCCTTATAGAAAATAAATCGACAAAGCGATCTCAAAGAAGGCCACAGCATACATTGGATCAATGGAATTGATTCAAGGTGTGCTATCAATCAACGATAAGAGTTCATCAAACATACAACAAGTTTGTTGTCTCATTTTGAAAAACACAAGTTATATTATCCTCCGTCCCAAGTAAACAAATTACAATAAACAAGGGTCCAGATCAGTAACACATTCCTTTTAAGATTAAAAGATACATCTTATCATAATTATCTTCATTTCTGCAATTACAACATCATGAAAAGAGATTACCATGATAGCTTGCAAAAATCAAGGCGTTACACTTACAGTCATGGAATGAAAAATGCTACGAGTTTGTGTCAACTGGAAGGGAAAAGCATTCCTAAGGTGAGAAAACCACCACCATTCTATATTTCCCTAATTATTGGTGATCCCTTGGTACATAATTGCATGATCAATTCTAGTACTAGTAGCTTGGTCATTCCCAAACAAATTAAAGATGTACTAGGCATACAATATGTGTCGGTTGTAAGAGGAGTTATTCACTTAGATGACACAATCATTAAAATTTTTGGATTTATAAAAGGACTTAAACTTACTATCCATGCATGCCCGAGTTTTTCGTTCACCCAAGACATATTAGTCATTGATCTCCCTCCTCTCTTTGCCATCTGTCTGTCATGATATTTCACTACCAAGATGGGTGGTTATTTATCAGTCGATTGGTAACATATGATTCTTAGGACTCGATACGAGAACAAAAGTGACTATAAGGGTAGAACCAATCTACCATAATCATGTAGAACCCTACACTACTAGTCATATAAATGGGAATTACACCATCAGAGATCCAGAAGAAGAATATGTTGATCATGAACCAACTACTCTCATAGAGGAGGTTCCTGATACATTTGCTTGATGAAGTAAGTAGTAGATCATCAAAATACGATCCCTACTACTAATTTATTAGTAGAGGAAGAATCTAGTTTGTTGTTTGTTGGAGGAAACTATGGGATTAGGTACATATCACATTCATGAAGAAGGTAGGATTGTACCTCAACTTGGTCAAAACACCAAGTAATTCTGAAGGAATGTGGAATTTTTTTTTCAATGGCTCGAGAAGTAAGAATGGATCTGATGTTGGTGTTATGTTAGTTTATCAAGAGGGAGATAAGTACTTCTCATCTTTCTAGGTTACAATTCAGTTGCACTAATAATGTTGCTGAATACGAC
This sequence comes from Taxus chinensis, assembly GCA_019776745.2. Taxonomy (NCBI): domain Eukaryota; kingdom Viridiplantae; phylum Streptophyta; class Pinopsida; order Cupressales; family Taxaceae; genus Taxus; species Taxus chinensis. The sequence continues at coordinate 513,185,991 of CM034155.1, forward strand.
GCCCTTGTGACAAGTAATTTAGCTATCACAAAATAAGGGAATCAAAGCTATGACTATCTTTGGAGATAATGAGTTAAGTTGTGCATCAAGTGAACGGTACATGTGGTGCAGCAAAAAATGATCTCTTAAGATTCATATAAGAATTGAGTTTGGGACTCGATTGAAGATTTTGAAGCTTTTGGGATTCAAGCAGTTCCTAGAAAGAAAAATCAAGATGCTGATAGGCTTGCTAAAATTGGTTTACAATACGACCATACCTGTGGACATCATGGAAGGAAGGGAAGAAAATGATCAAAATGGTGGTCTGTCCCATAGTATTCCTAGATAATTTGAGTAGTTGGCTAGTGTTTAATAGTGACAAAAAAATTGTCCTTTTCCTACAAGAAGAGACATAGTTTGCTACAAAAAAGAAAGATAAGTTGTAAGAATCATATGGTGATCAAATCATACAATTGAAAAGTCAACAAGCTACCAAAAGGTTTAGTTACTCTAGAATCCATTTTCAATTCAGATGATCAAGCCAAAAGACAAAGCTCTAAACATGGTGGTCAAAGAAGAATATTTTGAGGAAGTCGAGGTAGAAAATGAAAAGTTTCTTGATGATTAGACAAAGTGTGTACTTTTGAAGAGAAATAATATTTCATCAAAAAATTGTCAAGAGTATCACAACATTATTTGCATGGAGCTATAAAGAACTGTGCATAGTTTTGATTCTAGGTCTAACACAACATACCTTTGAATTGGATCCTAATTCCAAGTCACTTCTGTCAGAACCATAGAGGCCAATTAATCACAAAATTAAGACTATTAATGAGAAAGGAGCTAACCAAACTCATCTAGACCTGTATAATTTTTCCCATCAAGCATTCCTCTTGGGTAGCCAATTTGGTGCCCATAAGTAAGAAGAACAGAGAGATTTGGTTGTGCATGGATTTTAGGGACTCAAACCATACCTCGTTGAAATACCATTATCCTCTTCCATCAATGGAGAAAATCCTTCAAATGGTGGTAGGAACTCAAATATTTTCTTCGCTCAATGGATATTTGGGTTACAATCAAATTCTAGCCCAAAAATCTGACCAATTCTAAATGGCTTTCATTACTAAGTAAGGCATGTATTCCTACAAAAAAATTCAATACGGATTGTTGAATGTCTGTGGCTACTTTCCAAAGATCCATGGACATGGCATTTAAGGTACTAATCAATGATATCATCTTGGTTCACCTTGATGACCTAATTGTATATTATAAACATGCAGAAGACCACATCACACATCTAAGGAAGGTTTTCCAAAGGTGTAGGGAATTTGGGATTTCACTTAACCCGAAGAAAATGTATTTTTGTAGTACACGAAGGGAAATATTGTTGGGGCATGTTGTTTTGGTGGAAGGATTTTCAATTGATCCAGCTAGATATTCATTTTATTATGTCCTTATCTCTCCCAAGTCACAAGAAGGGCCTCCAGAGTTTTCTTGGAACCATAAATTTTGTGTAGAGATTCATCCCTTAATTTGTGAGCATTGGCTAAACCATTGACAACCATGCTGAAGAAAAACATGCCATTCTCATGGACAAAGGAAGGATGGGAGAGATTCAAATCCATCAAATACATCCATTTCTCCAAGCTCCCACTGCTAGTGAAATCCAGGTTTTATAACAAACTTTATCCTTTATGCTTTTGCAGGTCAAGAGAGCATTTCAGGTATCCTCACCCAGTAAAATGACAACCTAATGGAGAAACCAATTGATCTTTCTTCATTTAATCCCTCAAAGATATTATGAGATCAAATATTTATTCATTTGAAAAATAAGTCTTTGTGGTTATTCAAGCTTTGAATAAATTCAAGCACATGTTGTCCAACAACAAAATTCATCTGATGGTGTCTCATCTAGGTTTCAAGGAATTTTTTTCTGAACAAAGAGATATGAATGAAAAGCATGCTTAGATGGATCAAGAAGGTGATGGAGTATGAATGTGCATATCAAAGTTACCAAACTTGTAAGAGGTAAAGGTTTTTTTCAACAACTTGCTGCAGACATGGAATCAAAAGGTGAATGAGGACACAACACTCCTAAACACTGATGAGGGTGATGATCAAGTTGACTGGTTATCCAAAATGAAGAATTTTATTTTCACAGAAATATATCCTATAAACATGGATAGAAATAAAATACAGACTTTTCATCTTTCATTATATTACATATGTTTCTAGTATATATCGTTCTCTTTTAAAAGGATTTAAATGACATTCTCCTTCAGTGCATGGGACCGTAGAATAGGTAAGTAAGATACTAGAAGAGTTTCACAATGGCCTATCTGGAGGACATTACTCCGTGCATGAACAACTACCACAAAGATTATGTGGGTTGATTAATATTGGTTATATTTTTTCAAAGATGCACATCTCTATGTAAGGAAGTGTAAGGAATGTTCCTTTTTCACGGGAAAGCAAAAGTTGGCAGCTCTTTCACTGCATCCAATTCAAGTGGATCAAACCTTTGTTCAATGGGGGTTAGACTTCATCGAGAATGATTAATCCTCCATCCAATAATGGAACATAAATGGTTTCTTACTGCAAAATGGACTATTTTACTCGATGGAAAGAGGTGGTAACATTGAAGGAGAGAAATGAGAAGGAAGTTCTTGATTTCTTGGAAGGTATAATGACAAGGTTTGGTGTTTTGTTTACATTCATTTCAGACAAAACAACGGTTTATCTCTGTATGAAGTTTAGTGAATGGGTTGTTAAAAATAGGGTCTACCTCAATACTTTGTCCAATTACTATTTGCAAGGAGATAAATTGGTTGAGTCTAGCAACAAAAACCTCATAAGGATTATTAAGCGCACAATGGAGAATAACATGGGGAATTGCCATACACAGCTTGATACTTGCTTTATGGGCAGATCAGATCACACCTAAAAGGGACATCAGAAATTCTCATTTCATGATCATATATGGAAGATAAGAAAAAACTTTTGCTCTCCTTAGAATTACCTTCTTTGGAGTTGGCTCATCATTTTGAAGTTATGGAGAATGATCCTCTGACAGTAAGGTTTTTCTGAACTCATGGAGTTAGAAGAAGTGTGAAACAAGGATATGAATACTTTGGAGCAACATCAGGCTCAAGTTCAGAAATATTTTGACGAGAAAGCTGTCTGACAGGAATTTTCAAGAAGAAGATTTAGTTCTCAAATGGGATGAAGATATGAGCTAAACCAAGAAAGCATGCACTAAGTTTGATGCTCTCTGGAGTGGGCCATACATCATCACGAGTTCCAAAGAGGTTAAATAAATTTCATCTATCTATGCTAAATGGATAATAACTACCCATTCATTTGAATGGGATACATCTCAAATCTTTCTTTTGAAAATCATTCCACCCCCTGTATAATTTAGTTAGGTGTTTTCCTCAATGTGCTTATGCACATTATTGTGTGTTTTTGTTCTTTTTATTTCCTTTTGTTGTGTTTTGTGTTGTTCTACACATTATTTCATCATTGGAGGTTTTCAAGGAGAGGAAGGTTCAAAGTTTCCATAAGAGTTTCATACATATGCTTCATTCAAAATTCTGTAATGTTCATGATTCCAAGCATTCAACAAGATTTATTATACCTCGTGCCTAGCATTTCAGGGAGGTCCAATATCATACCTATACTCGAGGAGACTCCAGGATATATCACAGAAGATAAAATCACTTTCTAGATTCCAACATTTGAATCCATGCATAATGGATTACTTAAGGCTACTAGAATCAAGATTAGCAAGAAAACATCCCTGAGAGTTTGTCAAAAAATGTTATCCAATTTTGCACACATGACAAAATTGGACAATAGGGTTCTATTATGATCAAGTTACGACATTGGTCCCAGGGACCCATTTTCATTCATCATGGAGATAACATGATTAAAATACTTAATAAATTGATAAGTGAGATCACCTATCCCAAATCAAGCTCAAATCAATGCCAGCTCAATGTGTAGCCTAGTGCCAAATTGATGCTAGCTCAAAGAGGGATCATTTCACAAAGTGAGTGAGTCACAATGGTTTGATGCAAGGGGATCAAGATCATTAGCAAAATAAATTTCATAACTTAGAGGTTTGAACTAAGGGAGACTAGGAGGAGCTCAAGCGAGTCGGTCATTTTGGAACTCGAATGGGATCTCAAAAACTTTCTCAACTCAGGGTCCCAAATCAGTGTTAATTCATGGAGGTACTTAGTTACAACAAGTCTAGATCTAGTCGACAGAGCTCAACAAAATAAAGGTTGAGTTAGGTCTAGATAGATGGCTTAGTCAATGCAACCGACGATTTGAAAGTTCAAAGCTCACTTAACTGAGCTCGTCGATGTTGATGCAAGGATGTCGATGTATCGAATCATGTTAAAAAATTGGTTAACTAAGTAGGGAAAATGATTTGAAGTGAGCTCATGCATGACTCAATGTTGTAGTAAAATCTTGGTTAGGAGAGTTCTTTGTTGTAAGAGTTCAAAGGGGAAATCGAGCTAAGCTCATATTTTGGCTTGATTCAGGAGGGAAAAGAAGAGTTCAAACTTGGATAGAACACCGTAAGGACCATAGAAAGATATTCATTTCCAAGCCAAGGAGTATCTCATGATTGATATCAATAGATTTGTATGATTTGATTGAAGAGTAAGATTGGTTTAGGATAGTTATGGACGTATTGTCATGACATGTGTTTTAGGTCAGGATCAGACCTTCATATTCGGGGGGAGATTTTGTTATTTTTTCCAATACATTGAAAAGCTAGGTCAGAGATTCCACATTGGGTTTTAATATGCAATATTCCAATAATTTTGGAACTTCAGGAAATATAAGTCATACTATCATATCGATGGATGGCCAGATAGTCTTTGGGTTCTGAGTTTTCTTATGCCAAATGTGGAGGTCTGTGTCACTTGAGCCAGTAGGTTCAACTCTTTTTTTCCCACAAGAAGTTAAGGACATGGAGTAACTAGTTTTCTGAGACAAATGTCCAATCCTAAACAACTTGGTAGAGAAATTGGGGAATGTGGGTAGGTCATCCTAGCATGACAGTGTTGAGATATTTGAATGTTGAAACATAAGGTAGCTCAGTTTAAGTATGGCGGTCACCTGGAAGAAATGAAGAAGAGAGCTTATCACAATTCACAATACAATTGAATGGCTTGCACACAAAAGGATGTGAGTTGATCATATAGGAATGAATAGTGGCACATAGCTCAAATGGGCCCAACGTGTATAATGAAACTCAGACCTACTTCAACATAGAATCGACTCATAGGGGGTCATTGGCGTGGAGGCATGTATAAATAAAGATGGGACTTGTCTGAGCCTTTTCATGTAGAACTCTGAGGTGCAGAAAAAGAGTGTCTTAAGTCAAGGAGACTCACATGTAAGGTTTTTCAAGCCTGCAAAAGGATGTATTCCAGCTCTTTAAGATATATAACATTCAAACCGTGTCAATGGAGCCACTTCGTTTCTACTAATATATGTCACTCGCATAGTGGATGGCTCAGATATGGAGCTTGGTCAAGTAGCTCAGTGTTGATATCAGTATATAGTTACAAGTAAGGTTTAGGTCGAGCTATTTTAGAAGACAAAGTCACAATTAATGCATTAAGGTGGAATGTTGAGTCATGTCCATACACATACTGAAGCCAGATTCAAGATGCAAACAAAGTAGTTGAAGTGAGCTTATAGGTGGGTAGGTTGAATTTGTCCATAGCTCAAGGTTTTTACACTCTGACTGAGCACAAGGATCCATACAAATACACAAGCGGCTTGATGAAGAATGAACATGCATGATATATAAGAGTAATTAGAGGCTTCGTGTTGAAAGGGAACTGACAACAGCTATGATAGAGTATCAACTGATGACAAATGAAGGAATCAATGTCAAAGTTCACCTAAAAGGGATGGAGGTTGAGCTCATGGGAAGATGGCCTGACCATTGAAAGATTAGCGATGGATCATATGGGTAGTGACCAAGTTGGCTTGAGTTGGTTGATATATGACAAGATCGTCTTAGGCTCATGTGAAAAGCTGGCTTTGCCGAGTTGATCACAGACAATGGAGTATCAAGCCACTTGAGCTAATGAGAAGGATAGGGTTACATCGGTGTATGCAATACTTGACCGAGTGTGGAGATGGCCACATTACATAAATTTATAAGAAAATTCCATAATAAGACCCAACGTAGAGCAGGCTAGACTTAAGTGGTTGAGGTGACACCGTATTCAGTTGTAAGAGATCCACAATAGAAGCTTTGGTATGAAGGTAGACGTGGAAAAGGTAGATATATAACAGGAAGCTATAATCAAGCTTAGTTTTGAGTAAGGATAATAGTATGTAGAGCTTGAATCTCATTAAATGCGTTGAGTTTACATGAGTTCAACATTTCCAGAGAAGAAAGACATGAAAGGAAATGGAACTCGGTTGGAAGCGAGTAAGTGACTAGGGCTCAGGTTCTAGAGCTAGCTTGAACATGGGGTGGCTCTGTAACTTGTGTGAAGACACCTTGTTAGTTTCATTTATCATTAGTTCTGAACTCAAGTGAGGTGACGCTTGTGTTATGGTGAATGTGGAGGGGCTCGGTGTAGATGGAGATAAACAGAGATTGACTCACCAAGTTGAGCCATGTATTGAGGGAGCTCCTAAGATGTGTCGTAAGGGTGATCGTTGAAAAGATCTTGTAGCGGGAGCCCAGGCATGAATTGAAAATATACAATAAGCTTTCATGTTCATGGATCTTCACATGCCTTAGGGATGAGTTTTGTCCCATGATGTCGATGCACTAAGGTGAGTGTCATTTGGGCTCGTCGGTTTGGATGTGGCAATGCAAAGTAGCTCGGTCAATGCATGTAGATAAGAGGAACTCGGTTCATAATTGGATCTTGATTCAAGTAATATCAGTTGTGGTGAAGGATAAAGGATCTCGACACCAACTTGGTGAGTTGGCTCGATGATCCAACCATTGAGTTGGTCTTTTTTGGCCATTTCTTATAAACCCTATTCAATGAAAATCAATCCTAAAGGGGTCCCACCATTATTTTTAAATTAAATTAATATTTTCATTTTAAATATTTTATTATTAATATTTATTATTATTATTAAAATATTTTCTTAAAATATTCTTTAAATTAATTGATAAGACTAGGTAAACAGGAAATTAATGGCACATGATGGAGCCTTTTCAAGTGGTTCAACCAACTGTGATAAATTAACCATCATGTGCCTTCAATTTAGGAATGAAATTTATGACTTCTTCTCTCCTCTCTCATAAATTCTTCTATAAATGTAAGTTGGAAGCTCATTCCAACAGGTTGGACAAGTTAGACTTTCAGGACAAGTGTATAATTTTCAAGAAACCTCCTTCTTCTGAAAGATGTCCTTGTATGTTGAGGGAACTTTCAATCCTCCTTTCAAGACTGTAATGAAAACTATTTCCTCTTTCAAATGTATGGTGCATTGTGTATGTTGTTGAAGTAATAAAAGTGTGTGTTTTGTGACATATCTCATTCCTTTCATCCTTCTATACTTCTTTGTTCCTTTCTCATGTTTTTCGGTACACTGTGCAAGTTCAATTTTCTATTACAGGTTCTTAGAATTTTGTGCTTATAAAGTGGTGTGGTATTACATGCAGTTGAGTTATGGTGCTTGTTCACCCTTCTCAAGTTCATCTTTCTTCACTGGAAGACTAATAGATTGTTTTTTTTTTATTAAGTTTAATAAAGGTAACACATGCTTCCTAGACTATGGTATTTTGTACCCTCTATAAGTTGTAGTAGGTGAAGATGACTTGTGGTGCACACAAACTCTTAAAATTAACTCTTCTTGAGTTTGAAAACACCCTTTATTTGGTGCATCACCATCCCTAGTATAGTTTCATTTCTTGTAAATATATTTCCCTAAAACCCATGAAAATGTTAGGTTAGGTCTTGATAACCGTTTTATTACACTATAAGTAGTATAACACTTAGTTTATGAAGAGGAAGTTGACCTTGTTCGGAGGTTAAGATGGAGCCCAAGTCCCACAGCTTGAGACGAGATCCCATGGGTCCTAATCACATTGAATGTCGTGTTCACATTCCTTCCATTCAGAGGGTACAATGATTTGGTGACAGCAAGTACATTAAAACCCTAACTATGCAAGAAAAGGAGGAGAAATGGCTTAGCTAATTGTAGGAGACTGTAGTAGGTTGTCATAGGTTTGGTCAAAAAATATGAAAGTGTAGAAAAACACTCAGGGACCTTGCAAAGGGAATATATGGTGGATCTGAGCTATCTGAGCCACTTGGGAGTGTATTGGGGTGCCCTGGGGCACCCTGGTCTGTAATCTAGGTGCTTTGAACATTGTAAATTATCCTAACTTGAATTTGAAAGTGTCATAACTTGGCATGAAACCTTGCCTGTTTTTCACACTGGATCAGTTAAATGGACTGGAGAATGACCTGCAAAACAAAGAGAAGTATTAAACCCTAGAAAAATAAAATATTCATATGAATGGGTTAGAATGACCTTAACCGCCAAACTAGTGGTCTTATCATTGAGCATTGCACTATATTTTTGACCCAAATGTAGTTCTTATGTTTGTGTGCATGTCATGCCCTAGGTGTTCTCATGTCAGTCACAATTTGTGAAGTAGCAAGCAATACTAACTATAGAAAATGTAAATAGAATGTGTGCATGGAATATACTAAAATCCCTCCCCCTATGAAGTGTGTGTGATGCAGATCTCGAAGCTTTAATGCATGACACTATGTGGATACAAGTGATGCAATGGATGTAACTCTAGATGGAGTGATAGTAGTGATATGATACAAATACCAAGGACCCTCATTATGGTCTTATAGATTTATATTTATAGGGCTCTCAAGTTTAATTTCATAGTTAATCCTGACAAGGCTTACTGAGAAGAAGATAATGATGACAAATAGCTAGAAGTGACCCAAAAATGAGTGAAAGAGGATTTTCATAGACCTAGGCACCCCGGGTGGGACCAAGGCACCTTGGGGTACCCTAGTATAGTGTGGGGTGCCCTGATTTAGGAATAGAATTTTGGGGTAGTTAGAAAATAGGTTCATAGGTGCTAGGAAGTACGTAGGAAAAACTAAAAAAAATAAGAAAAATACAGCCAAAAGTTGGGATTAATTAGTACTTTAACCACTTGAGAACCTTCCAAATAATAGTATAAGACCGGGATAAATTATGTGTAAAGTACATAATCTTATGTCTAAATTTTACCCCCAGTTTATGTTGGTTAGCGGAAATATCAGTAACATAAAGTAGATAGAGATGCATAATTGATATCCATGTAGAGTGTAGAAGAAGATGCGCTGAAGGACAAGACTCAAGCATGGAATGAAAAAAAGAAAAATGTTTAGGAATATGGATTATAAAGATGAAAAATGTGCATAAAAAGTGATGAGAGTTAACCTAGGGAAGAACATGTGTGTATCTATTGTGCAATGTACTTGCATGGTTAGTAAAGGTAAATGCTTGTAGTGGTGTGTTTTTGTTATCATTTTCGTCGTCGTCGTCATCATTATTATAGTTGTTTCCCCCAATTTGAATGCTTGTTTCTCATACGAAATAAATGCAAGGAGAAACAAATCAAGTAGTTATATATATGTAAAAATGTTGTGTAAAATATGTATGTTAATAGAAACATGTAAAGTACACAAATGTAAAATATGCTAGAAAAGTGTAAATGGAACATGTGCAGGTGATCCATGTCAAGAAAAAAGTATGTAAAGGGATTTCTTGTACTGTCACGAGTTTTTTGGGTGATCTCACACAACCCTAGATAAAGAAGTGTAGGGAGGTGTTGTGATGTATC